>JBBDGP010003727.1:0-278447 GCA_037952835.1 Lithobates septentrionalis | reverse complement strand
TAATTGACCAGACTGTGTGGACTACACAGAGGAAACCCAAAACACATATATGTGAAATAATGGTGTTTATTAACAAATGATAAGTGAAAGGAGTATAAACAGTGCAAACCCACACAACAACCCACTACAAACAACAATATATATATAGGAAAAAGGAGATACCGTAATCGTAATCAAAGCCAAGCCAAGGTCATACACAGGGAAGTCAGCAGAAGGGTAAGGACGGGAAACTGAACAGGACAAGGAGAGGATGGATGGATGGGGTTCAGGGCAGAGATCCAAGGGAGCCAGGAACAGAAGGGACAGGACTAGGAAGGCCTCAGGATAGGGATGGGATCAGATCAGGACAAGGCAGATAGCAGGCTCAAGGTCAAACAGGCAGCAAGTCAGAACGCAGGGAGAGAGAAAGATACCAAGGCGAGCAAGTGAGGGCTTGCCGGGTATATATAGAGCTGACTAATTGGCTTCACGTCACACCTGAGCGCAGGGAGTGTTGTCTGCTCCATACTGCCAGGATCCATCCGCTGGTGGACATCAGTACTGCAGCCAAAAGATGACAAGACACCAGCAGGGAAATATTCTCCCGACAGTTCAACACTGCCAGGAGACACCTGCTGGTGGGCCCCAGTACTGCATGCCAAATAATATAATTTACCAGCGAATGGACCCTTTCCTGACAGTACCCCTCCCTAAAGGAGCGGCCTCCGGACGCTCCAACTGGTCTTAATTGTCCATGGTCTATGGCATCAGGCAGAATGGTGGAGGAAGGTATGTCAGGCTGGTCATCAGGCACATCCGGGCAGACGGCTGGCATGTCAGAGTCATTAAGCTGGGCAGCAGACGACAGGAACCACTCGAGCTGGGCAGCAGACGACGGGAACCACTTGAGCTGGGCAGCAAACGACAGGAACCACTTGAGCTGTGCAGCAGACGACAGGAACCACTTGAGCTGGGCAGCAGATGACAGGAACCACTTGAGCTGGGCAGCAGACGACAGGAACCACTTGAGCTGGGCAGCAGACGACAGGAACCACTTGAGCTGGGCAGCAGACGACAGGAACCACTTGAGCTGGGCAGCAGACGACAGGAACCACTTGAGCTGGGCAGCAGACGACAGGAACCACTTGAGCTGGGCAGCAAACGACAGGAACCACTTGAGCTGGAGCGCAGACACCCGGACATCAGGCTGGAGGGCTGGAACATCAGACTGGAAAGCTGGAACATCCGACTGGGAAGCTGGCACATCCGACTGGGAAGCTGGCACATCCGACTGGGAAGCTGGCACATCCGACAGGGAAGCTGACACATCCGACTGGGAAGCTGACACATCCGACTGGGGAGCAATCTTCGAGACATCAAGCTGGACGGCAAGCTGCAAGACATCAGGCTGGAAAGCTGGTACAGCAAACTGGGAAGCTGGCACATCAATCTGGGAAGCTGGCACATCAATCTGGGAAGCTGGCACATCAATCTGGGAAGCTGGCACATCAGACTGGGAAGCTGGCACATCAGACTGGAAAGCTGGCACATCAGACTGGTAGGCAGGCATCAAGACATCAGGCTGGAAGACAAGGTGCAAGACATCAGGCTGGGAAGCTGGTACAGCAAACTGGGAAGCTGGCACATCAATCTGGGAAGCTGGCACATCAATCCGGGAAGCTGGCACATCAATCTGGGAAGCTGGCACATCAATCTGGGAAGCTGGCACATCAATCTGGGAAGCTGGCACATCAGACTGGTAGGTAGGCATCAAGACATCAGGCTGGAAGACAAGCTGCAAGACATCAGGCTGGGAAGCTGGTACAGCAAACTGGGAAGCTGGCACATCAATCTGGGAAGCTGGCACATCAATCCGGGAAGCTGGCACATCAATCTGGGAAGCTGGCACATCAATCTGGGAAGCTGGCACATCAGACTGGGAAGCTGGCACATCAGACTGGTAGGTAGGCATCAAGACATCAGGCTGGAAGACAAGCTGCAAGACATCAGGCTGGGAAGCTGGTACAGCAAACTGGGAAGCTGGCACATCAATCTGGGAAGCTGGCACATCAATCCGGGAAGCTGGCACATCAATCTGGGAAGCTGGCACATCAATCTGGGAAGCTGGCACATCAGACTGGGAAGCTGGCACATCAGACTGGTAGGTAGGCATCAAGACATCAGGCTGGAAGGCAAGCTGCAAGACATCCGGCTGGAAGGCAGGGACATCGAGCCGGAAGGCAGGCATCGGGACGACAGACTGGGAGGCACGCACATCAGACTGTAAAGCTGGAACATCAGACTGCAAAGCTGGAACATCAGACTGCAAAGCTGGAACTTCAGACTGCAAAGCTGGAACTTCAGACTGCAAAGCTGGAACTTCAGACTGCAAAGCTGGAACTTCAGACTGGAAGGCTGGAACATCAGACTGCAAGGCTGGAACATCAGACTGCAAGGCTGGAACATCAGACTGGAAGGCTGGAACATTAGACTGCAAGGCTGGAACATCAGACTGGAAGGCTGGAACATTAGACTGCAAGGCTGGGACATCAAACTGGAAGGCTGGAACATCAGACTGCAAAGCTGGAACATCAGACTGGAAGGCTGGAACATCAGACTGCAAAGCTTGAACTTCAGACTGCAAAGCTTGAACATCAGACTGCAAAGCTGGAACCTCAGACTGCAAAGCTGGGACATCAGACTGCAAGGCTGGAACATCAGACTGGAAGGCTGGAACATCAGACTGCAAAGCTGGAACATCAGACTGCAAAGCTGGAACATCAGACTGCAAAGCTGGAACTTCAGACTGCAAAGCTGGAACTTCAGACTGCAAAGCTGGAACTTCAGACTGCAAAGCTGGAACTTCAGACTGCAAAGCTGGAACTTCAGACTGCAAAGCTGGAACTTCAGACTGCAAAGCTGGAACATCAGACTGGAAGGCTGGAACTTCAGACTGCAAAGCTTGAACTTCAGACTGCAAAGCTTGAACATCAGACTGCAAAGCTGGAACCTCAGACTGCAAAGCTGGAACCTCAGACTGCAAAGCTGGAACCTCAGACTGCAAAGCTGGGACATCAGACTGCAAGGCTGGAACATCAGACTGGAAGGCTGGAACATCAGACTGGAAGGCTGGAACATCAGACTGCAAAGCTGGAACCTCAGACTGCAAAGCTGGAACCTCAGACTGTAAAGCTGGAACTTCAGACTGCAAAGCTGGAACTTCAGACTGCAAAGCTGGGACTTCAGACTGCAAAGCTGGGACTTCAGACTGCAAAGCTGGGACTTCAGACTGCAAAGCTGGGACTTCAGACTGCAAAGCTGGGACTTCAGACTGGAAGGCTGGAACATCAGACTGGAAGGCTGGAACTTCAGACTGGAAGGCTTGAACTTCAGACTGCAAAGCCCGAACTTCAGACTGCAAAGCCTGAACTTCAGACTGCAAAGCCTGAACTTCAGACTGCAAAGCTGGAACATCAGACTGCAAAGCTGGAATATCAGACTGCAAAGCTGGAACATCAGACTGCAAGGCTGGAACATCAGACTGGAAGGCTGGAACATCAGACTGCAAAGCTGGGACATCAGACTGCAAAGCTGGAACATCAGACTGGAAGGTTGGAACATCAGACTGGAAGGTTGGAACATCAGGCTGGTAGGCTGAAACATCAGACTGGAAGGCTGGAACATCAGACTGGCGAGCCGGAACGTCAGACTGCAAAGCTGGAACAGGTTGGGTTACTGGCAGGATGGTATGGGTCGGGAAGAATTTTTGCTTCTTCTTTGGTTTAGCCCGTGCAGTTTTGTATGTAGGTGCAGGGCTGTAAGCAAAGAAAGTAGCTGGATCGAAGGAAGACCAAGGAACTGTAGCTAGAGAGGGGTTTTGTGGGACTGTTACAGGTGGAGGAGAAGAGACAGGTGAATTGAAAGCAGGATAGGTGCGACACTTGGAGACTGGGTGGTAGTATTTGGTAGGGAGCTGATTAAACTGGGTTGTAGCTGAGGTTGCCATAGGTGACGGGGAGATAGATCTTTTGGAAGGCAGATGATTAATGGCAGGGCTGGAATGTTGTGGCTTAGCTAAGGACAGGAGGTCTGACCATGCCTGCAGCAAAGGTTGAACAAACGCTGATTCACATACAGCCTGACTAACCAGAGATTGTACTGAATAAATGCAATCGGATAACACCTGCTGGGAACAAGCGGAATAATGTTTATCAAAGTAAGCCGGATCATCCTCTAACAACCATACCAGGGATTCCACCTGGTCACAACTGAAAGGAGGGGAGTAATCGTCACTACCTGGGAGTGCATGACAAGGCTGACTTTATACATAATTGAATCAAAGGCTGAACATCCTCAAATAACGCATGACCTTGATCTACAAATAAATGGGCTGTTTGTATCGTTTCCAGCAGTTGGTCACGGGTCCAATCTTTAAGAGTCTGACAACAATATTCATTATCCTCTTCCGCCAGCAGAGAATAATAGACAATTTCATCAAAGTCCATTTTGTGCGCCCACCGTAACAGGACGGTTTCTCAGTGCAGCCACGTCTGGTCAGGGATGGCCTTGGTATACTGTCAGGATATCTAATTGACCAGACTGTGTGGACTACACAGAGGAAACCCAAAACACATATATGACGGATATATGCGATGCAATTTGGATGCAATCAGGCAGGCCCTTGTACTACATAGTTGAAGCCGGTCCGGAGATACAGGGAGAGATGGATTAAAGTTTTAACACAGAGAAAGCAGAGACTTCGGTGACAGCTACCAGAACTACCTATACCACACTGCTGAATGCCGTTTTACCACAGTATGAAGGTGAGGGTCCTAAGAGACCATTAGAGGATTGAATAACAATAGGATCTTTACTCCATCTACCTCATACACCTCCAATTGAACAGGGAAGCGGCATCCATTCATAGACTCTCCTAATTAACCCATCAACTCCCAGCAGCATCATTCATGCCCTATAGAGTGCTTTTGATTTGACATCCGTTTTGCACACTTTATGAACACTGAATGATGTCCTAAGTGTGATATTTTAAACACACTTACACCAATATTGTAGAATTGCACATGCTATTTTATATCTTCTATATTTATTTTTATACTCAATTTTATGTGTACTTTTCTTCATGATCCTTTTGTGATTTTTTTCCACTCGACTATTTATGGTTAATACACCTAGCTAGACGTCAGGCATAGTGATTAACATCCCTGGCAGTAACTAGCTTACTACTAGTAGCACCATTGACACTGTTCACTTTGTATGCGATTTGCACATTTATGTTACATTTACTGTCTATGGATAATGTTCTTAGCTAGATGCTACGCTATTGAGATCCGCATCCCTTAGCAGCCACTAGCTTATCATCAACATCTCCATTGTCACAATTCACTTCACTATGTGATTTGCACATTTATGAGACACAGTTATTATATATGTTTGCTTATTCACTTCATTTTATCTAATATTGCGCGAAATCTTCTTATCTTACACTGAATAACATATACCACCGATTTAGAGTTGCAGTTTATATACTGTTTGATGGTATATGTTTTCTTGGTAGAAAAAGAAAAAACTGAGGGGCTTTTTTTATGTCTATGACACTGCCCAGGTGTTATGGACACACATGTAGGAACCTACAGTGGAAAGCCAGGTCTGCGATTTGTTTGACTTCTGGGAGCAAAACAAGCTGGGTGACAACATACTTCCCAGACTGGGGGCCCTTCTACTGGAAAATTGACAACCGTCCTAGATAACAGAGTACAAATCCTTGTCAGCATACAAAATAGGGAGATGCGCTTTAAGAATCGCAAAGATTTTGTTGTATTCTAAAGAGAAAGTAGTGACAAAATTATCATCAATGAGGTTACAGTCGATCTCTACTTAAAAGGGCATTCAACAGAGTAACCAAACTCAATAGACATGACCTCATTCATTCAAAAAAAACCTTCAAAATCCGACCAACCGGATTTTTGCTCAATTTTCAAAACAACATACTCAGATGAGAAGTATCTTCAATAAATATTGGCCATTATTGACTGCTGATAATACTATCAAAAAATACATAAAATCCTATCCCGAGATCACGTATAGACATGCCCCCTCAATGTGGGATCTTCTAGTTAATAGCCACAACATGCGTAGAAATCCAGTGAACCTTTCTATCACTGGTACCTTCCCATGTGAAAGCTGCGACATTTGTCCCTTCATTATCAACTCTAGAGACATTATTCTCCCTAATGGCAGGCACATATTATCAAACATAGAGTCACTTGCAAAACAGTTGGAGTGGTTTATTTAGCCACTTGCGTCTGTGGATGATTTTATGTCGGAAAGACAAATCACCCTTTCCTTAAGCGTATTAAGCACCACATTATGCCTTTATACAAATGACTAACTACCACTGCTCTCAATAGACATGTTGCAAGTCAACATGACTATGATTCGAGTGATGTTCGTTTTGCAGCACTCGAGCATGTACCTCTACATGCTCGAGGCGGTGATATCGATATTGCCCTATTGCAGCTGGAGACAAGATGGATACATAGTTTGGACGCTAAATGAATATATCAGTTGTAAATCTTTCCTATAAATAGATAATTAAAAATAAACATTTTTGTTATGAACTATATGTTCGATCCTATGCAATGAATATTTGAATTTCCTATGTACATCCATCTTTTGTCTCTAATGTCTTTGATCGACTGGCTGCATTTGGTTCTCCCCTTTTTCCATCCTGTTCCCTCCTCATTTCAGTCTTTAACTGTTCACTGCTCTTTTGATCCCTTGAACATCTTTGGGATCAATATAGAAATTACTCTGCTCATACATTGCTTTTAAAATTATTACTATTGGTCATTATAATCATGTCTATTTTATCAATTATTAGATGCATATTGTTTTGAGTATTGTGATCAAAAGATTCTATGTATTAAGTGTAAAATTGTATATTATTAAATTAGGATGTTTAAATCTGTATTACACCCAGATATGTCAAGTTTCTGGATGATTGATCGCTTGAATATATTGTCATGTATATGGATCACTACATGAATATACTGTGTCCGTCCTGTCCCCCGAACCTTCTCCCTCTGCTTCCTTCCCTTTGCTACCATTCTCCATTCTCCCTGCCAGCCCCCCCGACTCTTGATTGGAGGTTGTCCAGATTCCTGGGAGCGACATGCCCCTAAAGCCTTTGGCTGTATGGACACCCTAGGGCCGACTGTCTATTGACAGCTGGCTCACCCCTTCTGCCTCCTAAGCCCCTCTGTCTGTCAAGCTCAACATTGACCTCTTTTAATTTCCTCCCTTAGTAGGGTTTTGAATTTAATCTCTCCACCCCCACTGGCAGGCCCGTTGCATTGGTTACGCCCATGCTTGTTTCCGTTGTGTGGCTGGCTCCACACCACGTGATGCATGTCGCGCTCGGCACTCTGGGCATTGTAGGCACTTGTTCACTGACACTGCGCAGGCGCACTGGCCGTTTTTTGCTCCCGATTGGCTAATTGCTTATGCTGAACAGGTGGGGGGTTTAAAAGGTGGCCGCTGTGATTCCTTACTTGCTGACTTACTGGGGCGTTGATGTGCTGGATATCTCTATGTAAGGTAATCTTCTCTCTACGAATCCTCGTTCAACTTTTTCTTTGAGATGCCTAAATAGGCACCAGCTCTTATTCTTGATTTTTTCTTACTGAACCAGATCCATGCACGCGGATCACCTGGACATCTCTGGTCCTTTTGTGCGGCTTTGTTTTTTTTTCAACACTGCTGTTTTCTGACACATACCATCTTTTTGGCCCATTGATGCCCTTGAATGTACTCATTCATTCCTGGGTAAGCATGAAATTGATATTACCAACGCCCCTTTCTATCTTATTATTCAACATTTATGGTTTTGATATGTATTGAGGCTTTTTAGCCCTTTTCCAATATAATTAAGTACGATATTTCTTAGTTTAGAAAATGTTTTATTTATCTTACTTTTTCTTTTTAGTTTTTAGAAGGCTTTCCTTAAAAGCCCTCTGCAGCCAATTATGTGGCAGTTTGCAGCTGTCGCCCTCAGACACTGGACTGCATTGATCCTGTCCCGCGGGCCTGATAGGGTATGTTTGGGGCTATAGGAACCTTGGGGTTTTATTTCCATCATATGGTAGCTCCTTTTTTGGTGGGGGTTGGGTCATTGGGGGAATATGGATTGGACATTGGGTACCATGCTGATCAGTCAGTGAAGTGTATTATATTACATTATTTTTTAATTTTGATTTTTCATGATTGTTTCTTTCAGAAACTGTAACAGGTTTCCAATCTCTGGCAAGGGTCAACTGGGGATTAGCGGCAATGAATTGACCAGCATACAAATTGCTTTGGTCCACAATAGATCTATAGAGATCTTCCGTGAAAAATCAGTGAATAAAAATCAAGTGATATAAAATCAACCTTTTCCACCTGAATTTCGGGTTAGCCAGGGAATGGGGGAAGTATGGGTGCTGCAGAAGTGGTGGATTGGCATATGCAGCTGGAATGGCACTATGGGTTCTATGGGCCTGTCCTTGTCTTCTTGGTGGCTGCGGGGGACTACTTGTGCTAGCCCCCGCACCAGCTTGAACTGCACTTATGGGACTCGCTACATCACCATGTCTTACTGCAGTGCTGGTTTGTCTATGACCAGGATGTAATAGGCCGCTGGTGCTTGCCAGTTCACCAGAAGGAGGAGCAGTACTAGTACTGGCTCTCTGCTCCATACAAGATCCCTGCGGCTCTTGCACCTCAACAACAGAATAATGGGGTCGGGTACGCCTGACCTTAGCAGGGACCACTACTCCGTCATCAGAGCTATCTGTCAGGGTGCCGCTGCTCTCTACTGGTTTGTATACTGAGCCTGAATCTGACAGTGAGGTGGCTTCCCCTTCGCTCTCATCTATCATGCTCAGCAACGTGTAGGCCTCTTCACTAGTGTACCTCTGTTTGGACATTTTGGCCTCTGAATTTATAGGTACAACTAGTGCGACTCACAGGCAAAAAAAGCACCCAATTGTCAGAGCCTGCTTCAATTGCTACCAAAAAACTGTTAGCATTTGCAGGGATCAGGCCTTTCTCTGTGAATGCTGCAGTTATGTGTGTTGTGTTTTGTAAATGACAGTGATCGATTGATACTGCACTTCGGTGGGCTGGGCTGGGCTGGGCGGAGGAGCTAAGTACAGGTGCTAGCAGGTATCTAGGCTGATCCTGCTAATGCCGCATTTTTGGAAAAACTAAACTATTTGGGATGCTAGTATAGATCTGATCAGATCAAAGATATTGATCTGTTCAAACACTTTACTAGTAAGGGAGGTGTATGGTGCATGCGTGGGTGTTAACACTACTGGCACTAATCTGACACTGCCTGGGATTGACGCTGACCCTAACTGATGCTAAAACCTAACTGATGTCACCTGCCGGGCAATCAGGGGGTTAAACCATTATTAGGTAATATACGAAGGGTACCCTGATGCTATAAAAAGCTAACTAGCGTCACCTGTGACACTAATATGGTGATCACTGGTGACAAAGGGTGAAAGAGTTAACTAGGGGGTGACCAGGGGGTTAAAACCTTTATTAGGTAATATATGGGGGTAACCTGACGCTATAAAAGAGTGACGGTGAAACTAATCAACTAACCAACTAACTAGCGTCACCTGTGACACTAATACAGCGATCAGAAAATATACTAGTGACACTGGTGACAGGGGGTGAAAGGGTTAACTGTGGGGCTATCAAGGGCTTAAACCTTTATTAGGGGGGTACCCTAAAGCTACCTGGGCCTACTACTAACTGCCCTAACACTATTTAGTGTCACAAGTGACAACAGTACAGTGATCATTGAAAAATTTGAAAACTGCACTTGGTGACACAGTGACAGGGAGTGAAGGGGTTAACTGGGGCGATTGGGGGTGATCGAGGTGTGAAATGTGTGCCAACGTGTACTGTTTGTGCAACTCACTTTTAGATGTCCTCTCTCTGCACTCTGGAACCAAAAAGGATTCCACGAGGGGAGGTGACATCACTTGCTCTGCCTGTGTTTACATTTACAGGCAGAGGAAGCATTTTCATTTGTCAGAACTGATCAGCAGGTCCAGGCCAGATATCATTGGCCTGGACCTGAAGACTGAAGTTCTGTAATGAATCCGATCGCCGCGGGCAAGGCAGAGGAGAAAGTGTGCGCCCCCTGCCCGCAGGCTCAAGTGACGTACTGATCGCCGCGGGCAAGGTGGCGGAGCACACATGCACCCCCTGACTGCAGGCGCAAGCGACATACGGGTACGTCGTTTTGCGCAGGGCTGCCAACCTGACGCAGTATATTTACGTGCGCCGGTCGGGTAGTGGTTAAAGGGTATTATACATGCCAATCATGATATGTCATCTATATAATAAAATGCCCACGCAGCCTTTTATATGTGGGAAAAAATACTCAAAAAGTAAAAGGAGAGAATAGCTAGGCATAAATACTCAATAAGGGATAAATTAACAAAATTGTCCCTTGCAAGACATTTTGTGGAAATGGGTTACATTGTTTCACAACTCCGGTATATGGTAATTGATGCGGTTCCTATAAATAGACGAGGGGGAAATTGAGATTTGAAATGAAGAAAATTGGAGGTACAATGGATAAATCGCCTGGATACATTACTGCAGGGGTAGGCAACCTGGGGCCCTCCAGCTGTTGTGGAACTACATTTCCCATGAGGCATTGCAAGGCTGGCAGTTACCATTACTCCCAGAGGCATGATGGGACTTGTTCTGCAATAGCTGGAGGGCCCCAGATTGCCTACCCCTGAATTACAGCCTAGGGGTTTAAACTCTGACTTTGATTTGCATTTATTTCTATAGAGAATACATTTTCCTGGATTTGCTCCTCAGGGATATAATGCACGAGTAGTATATACAGTATTTCACAAAAGTACACCCCTCACATTTTTGTAAATACTTTATTATATATTTTCAAGTGACAACACTGAAGAAATGATACTTTGCTAAAATGTAAAGTAGTGAGTGTACAGCTTGTATAACGGTGTACATTTGCTGTCCCCTCAAAATAACTCAACAAACAGCCATTAATGTCTAAACTGCTAGCAACAAAAGTGAGTACCTCCCTAAGTAAAAATGTCCATATTGGGCCCAAAGTGTCAATATTTTGTGTGGCCACCATTTTTCAGCACTGCCTTAACCCTCTTGGGCATGGAGTTCACAAGAGCTTCACAGGTTATTATTATTATCATTTAAGGTACTTATATAGCGCTGTCAATTATATGCAGCGCTTTACATATACACATACAATATAAGGTCCCTAAGTCACATTCATATACTAGGGCCAATTTAGACAGAAGCCAATTGACCTCCCAGCATGTCTTTGGAGTGTGGGAGGAAACCGGAGTACCCAGAGGAAACCTACGCAGGCACAGGCAGAACATGCAAACTCCAGGCAGGTAGTGTTGTGGTAGTGAGTGCTATCCACTACACCACTGTGCCGCCCAGGTTGCCACCGGAGTCACTGGACTGGAGACTGGAGTCTAAACCACTGGCAACAAAAGTGAGTACACCCCTAAGTGAATATGTCCAAATTGGGCCCAAAGTGTCAATATTTTGTGTGGCCACCATTATTTTCCAGCACTGCCCTAACCTTCTTGGGCATGGAGTTCACCAGAGCTTCACAAGTTGCCACTGGAATCCTCTTTCACTCCTCCATGATGACATCATGGAGCTGGTGGATGTTAGAGACCTTGCGCTCCGCAAACTTCCGTTTGAGGATGCCCCACAGACACTCAATAGGGTTTAGGTCGGGAGACATGCTTGGCCAGTCCATCACCTTTACCCTCAGCTTCTTTAGCAAAGCAGTGCTCGTCTTGGAGGTGTGTTTGGGGTCGTTAAAATGTTGGAATACTGCCCTGCAGTCCAATCTCTGAAGGCATTCAGCATGTCACAGTACATGTTGGCATTCACAGTTCCCTCAATGAACTGTAGCTCCCCAGAGCAGGCAGCACTCATGCAGCCCCAGACCATGACACTTCCACCATCATGCTTGACTTTAGACAAGATACACTTGTCTTTGTACTCCTCACCTGGTTCCTGCCACACACACTTGACACCATCTGAACCAAATAAGTTTATGTTGGTTTCATCAGACCACAGGACATGGTTCCAGTAATCCACGTTCATAGTCTGCTTGTCTTCAGCAAACTGTTTGTGTGCTTTCTTGTTCATCATCTTTAGAAGAGGCTTCCTTCTGGGATGACAGCCATACAGACCAATTTGATGCAATGTGCTGCATATGGTGTGAGCACTGACAGGCTGACCACCCACCCCTTCAACCTCTGCAGCAATTCTGGCAGCACTCATATGTCTATTTCCCAAAGACAACCTCTGGATATGACGCTGAGCACGTGCACTCAACTTCTTTGGTCGACCAAGACAAGGCCTGTTCTGAGTGGAACCTGTCCTGTTAAACCGTTGTATGATCTTGGCCATTGTGCTGCAGCTCAGTTCCAGGGTCTTGGCAATCTTCTTATAGCCTAGGGCATCTTTATGTAGAGCAACAATTGTTTTTTTTAGATCCTCAGAGAATTCTTTGCCATGAGGTGCCATGTTGAACTTCCAGTGTCCAGTATGAGAGAGTAAAAGTGATAACATCAGATTTAAAACAACTGCTCCCCATTCACACCTGAGACCTTGTTACACTAACGAGTCATGTGACACCGGGGAGGGAAAATGGCTAATTGGGACATTTTCACTTAGGGGTGTACTCACTTTTGTTACCAGCGGTTTAGACATTAATGGCTGTGTGTTGAGTTATTTTGAGGGGACCTCAAACTTACACTTATACAGAAGTGTAGAAGTGTCATTTCTTCAGTGTTGTCACATAAAAAGATATAATAAAATATTTACAAAAATGTGAGGGGTGTACTCACTTTGTGAGATACTGTATACATATGATTTCTGGGGGGACACTTGATGATATATTGGGCTTTTTTATGAATAAAATATGTACATATTATGGATATTTAGAGGAATAGGAAATCTCATGGAAAATTTATTTAAATGGATGAGATGTTCCCATTGGTAATAATAACAAATCTTTTTATATACAGTATATCTTTCTATATGTGCATATTTATCTTATAAATGTTTTTTATAATAGGATATTGCTGGAGTGCTTCCTACAGGATTTTGGAGGGTGATTGCATCATGTCAGGCTGTCTCTCTAAGAATAGCATAAAGTTATGCAAATTTCCTTTTTTGATTTAATTGTTCAATGATTACCTAATAGATTCCTGGCGCGTGAAATGTGGTGATGTAAAAGAGATGTGAATCTATTTGTCATAATAATTTTGTTCCACCCTGAAGAAAGGCGCAAGCTTTACAGCCCAAAACTGTTGAACTGGAACTGGTATGATATGCAATTCACTTGTATGTGACTATTTTTGAATAAATCATTTTAAGTGCAGCAATCCCTTGACTGATTTCTATATATGGCCAAATGGATAGGCCTGATTGCATGCACTAGACACTGCTGTGTGCTGTTTACCTTACCTTGAAGTTATCTATATATTCCTTCATGGTTTGTGTAACAAAACAAAATTAATTGATTCAAGGTGAGCCGTAGGGTGCTTATATATACTATAGAGTATAGTTTCCAGAGAGTTCCAAAGGATTGGTGGAGAGAAAAAAAGGAAGAGAAGAGGAAGAAAAAATGTAGATATTAGTCAGAAGAAGGAAAGAAAGCGTAAGAAGAGGAGAAGAGAAGAGGGAGAAGGGGTAAAGGTAAAAGGTTAAAGGGGTTCTAAAGCCTTAAGGTTTTTTACCTTAATGCTTTCTATGCATTAAGGTGAAAAACCTTCTGTGTATTCAATTTATTCAGTAAGGACTCTACTGGGTCCTTAACCACTTGAGCCCCGGACCATTATGCTGCCTAAGGACCAGAGGTCTTTTTCCAATTTGGCACTGCGTCGCTTTAACTGCTAATTGCGCGGTCATGCAATGCTGTACGCAAACGAAATTTGCGTCCTTTTCTTCCCACAAATAGAGCTTTCTTTTGATGGTATTTGATCACCTCTGCGGTTTTTATTTTTTGCGCTATAAACGGAAAAAAAACGAAAATTTTGAAAAAAAATGATATTTTATACTTTTTGTTATTAAAAAAATACAACAAACTCAATTTTAGTCATACATTTAGGCCAAAATGTATTCGGCCACATGTCTTTGGTAAAAAAAATGTCAATAAGCGTATATTTATTGGTTTGCGCAAAAGTTATAGCGTCTACAAACTAGGGTACATTTTCTGGAATTTACACAGCTTTTAGTTTATGACTGCCTATGTCATTTCTTGAGGTGCTAAAATGGCAGGGCAGTACAAACCCCCCCAAATGACCCCATTTTGGAAAGTAGACACCCCAAGGAAATTGCTGAGAGGCATGTTGAACCCATTGAATATTTATTTTTTTTGTCCCAAGTGATTGAATAATGACAAAAAAAAAAATATTTACAAAAAGTTGTCACTAAATGATATATTGCTCACACAGGCCATGGGCCTATGTGGAATTGCACCCCAAAATACATTCAGCTGCTTCTCCTGAGTATGGGGATATCACATGTGTGGGACTTTTTGGGAGCCTAGCCGCGTACGGGGCCCCGAAAACCAAGCACCTCCTTCATGATTTCTAAGGGCGTAAATTTTTGATTTCACTCCTCACTACCTATCACAGTTTTGAAGGCCATAAAATGCCAAGATGGCACACAACCCCCCCAAATGACCCCATTTTGGAAAGTAGATACCCCAAGCTATTTTCTGAGAGGCATGTTGAGTCCATGGAATATTTTATATTTTGACACAAGTTGCGGGAAAGTAACACTTTTTATTTTTTGCACAAAGTTGTCACTAAATGATATATTGCTCAAACATGCCATGGGCATATGTGGAATTACACCCCAAAATACATTCTGCTGCTTCTCCTGAGTACGGGGATACCACATGTTTAGGACTTTTTGGGAGCCTATCCGCGTACGGGGCCCCGAAAACCAAGCACCGCCTTCAGGATTTCTAAGGGCATAAATTTTTGATTTCACTCCTCACTACCTATCACTGTTTTGAAGGCCATAAAATGCCAAGATGGCACAAACCCCCCCAAATGACCCCATTTTGGAAAGTAGACACCCCAAGCTATTTGCTGAGAGGCATGTTGAGTCCATGGAATATTTTATTTTTTGACACAAGTTGCAGGAATGTGACAATGTTTTTTTTATTGCACAAAGTTGTCACTAAATGATATATTTCTCACACAGGCCATGGGCATATGTGGAATTGAACCCCAAAATACATTTAGCTGCTTCTCCTGAGTATGGGGATACCGCATGTGTGGGACTTTTTGGGAGCCTAGCCGCATACGGGGCCCCGAAAACCAATCACCGCCTTTAGGATTTCTAAGGGCGTAAAGTTGTGATTTCACTCCTCACTACCTATCACAGTTTTGAAGGCCATAAAAAGCCCAGATGGCACAAACCCCCCCCCCCAAATGACCCCATTTTGGAAAGTAGACACCCCAAGCTATTTGCTGAGATGCATGTTGAGTCCATGGAATATTTTTTATTTTGACACAAGTTGCGGGAAAGTGACATTTTTTTTTTTTTGCACAAAGTTGTCACTAAATGATATATTGCTCAAACATGCCATGGGCATATGTGGAATTACACCCCAAAATATATTCTGCTGCTTCTCCTGAGTACGGGGATACCACATGTGTGGGACTTTTTGGGAGCCTAGCTTCATACGGGGCCCCGAAATCCAATCACCGCCTTCAGGATTTCTAAGGGTGTACATTTTTTATTTCACTCCTCACTACCTATCACAGTTTCAAAGGCAATAAAATGCCAAGACAGCACAAAACCCCCCAAAATGACCCCATTTTGGAAAGTAGACACCCCAAGCTATTTGCTGAGAGGCATGGTGAGTATTTTGCAGCTCTCATTTGTTTTTGAAAATGAAGAAAGACAAGAAAAATGTATTTTTTTTTCTTTTTTCAATTTTCAAAAGTTTGTGACAAAAAGTGAGGTCTTTAAAATACTCACTATACCTCTCAGCAAATAGCTTGGGGTGTCTATTTTCCAAAATGGGGTCAGTTGGGGGGGGTTGTGCCATCTGGGCATTCCATGGCCTCCGAAACTGTGATAGGCAGTGAAGAGTGAAATCAAAAATTTACGTCCTTAGAAAGCCTGAAGGCGGTGCTTGGTTTTCGGGGTCCCGTGCGTGGCTATGCTCCCAAAAAGTCCCTCACATGTGGTATCCCCATACTCAGGAGAAGCAACAGAATGTATTTTGGGGTGTAATTTCACATATTCCCACGGCATGTTTGAGCAATATATCATTTAGTGACAACTTTGTGCAAAAAAAAAAAAATTGTCTCTTTCCCGCAACTTGTGTCACAATATAAAATATTCCATGGACTCGACATGCCTCTCAGCAAATAGCTTGGGGTGTCTACTTTCCAAAATGGGGTCATTTGGGGGGGGTTTGAACTGTCCTGGCATTTTATGCACAACATTTAGAAGCTTATGTCACACATCACCCACTCTTCTAACCACTTGAAGACAAAGCCCTTTCTGACACTTTTTGATTACATAAAAAAATTATTTTTTTTTGCAAGAAAATTACTTTGAACCCCCAAACATTATATATTTTTTTAAAGAAAATGCCCTACAGATTAAAATGGTGGGTGTTTCATTTTTTTTTTCACACAGTATTTGCGCAGAGATTTTCCAAATGCATTTTTTGGGGAAAAAACACACTTTCCTGACAGACTCCATGGCAGCCTACGTGTGGGTTAACCCCGCCTCCTCTCCAATGCTATAGGACCCCATTCCCATAAAAGAGTACTCACCACTAGCTACTGCGTTCCTTTTTTGTCCTCCTCCAATGGACCTATTCAAGATGTTCACGTCCGGTCGGACGGATCCAGGATTATGGCATACCTCCTGCGGTGCAGCTCAGGGCCCAGCCACGGGCGGGCGAGTAGCGTTTGAGGCTGAAGGTTTTCCCCTTGTGGTGGAGGGATGGTTGCCTCTGTATGCTGAAAACTTCTGGACGTACCAAACGGCTGGCAAGGTCGGAAGCATGTTTGTCTCCATGGCAGTGTTTTTCTATGTATCCTGTCTTTCCCCAGGTATCTCCGGTCTCTATGTCAGCGAGACCGGTCGTTTTGGGTCCTTTTCCGCCCCTCATGGCGGCTGGAGCGCTGGTGCGTTCCAGCTTGCCTCACTACTTCCGGGTACGGCGCACGCGCAGTACGGCGTAATGCCCTGGAACCGTGCGCGCGCGGTACGATCGCTGACCCACAAGCGCAGGCGCGTCATGGGCGGTGACGTCACGGGCAGCGAGCTTCAAATGCCGCTCTGAGACTCCCTCACAGTGGGATTTCCCTCGCAGTGAACGGGAGTGGAGCGGTCTTCCCCATGCCTAGCACTGGTCAACTTTAGGTGAGTGTTTTCAGCACTTTGGTATACTTTGTGTGTTGAAAATGTAGAAATGCATATACTTGTCTAAAAAAAAAAAAAAAAAAAAAAAAAAAAAAAGAGAGATAAATAATATATTAAACTATTTAATTATATTCAAAGTTTTAAAAAATAAATAAATAAATAAATAAAATAAAATTTAAAATAAAAAAAAAATAATAATTTTTTTCTTTGATCTATGATGAGATGTTGTGACTCTTTAGGGGCAACGGACTCCTTCTTACTGGCTTGTTGGCCCATTTAGGCCATTTTTTCTCTCTTTTTGCAGACCAGCTGCATTGTGTCGCACTTCTTATAGAAGAAGCAAATCATGGATAGTTCACCGCCTTTAAGTGGCCAGCCCTCTCGCACAAGGTATGTGCTTAAGAGGGGAGGGGTGGAAGGTCAGTCGCATGGTATATGCCTTTTCTGATGTTGGTCCCATCATTTCCCTGTCCCTACTGTGCTTTTTTCCAGCCCTTCTAGATCGGACCCTCAGATTCCGGTCCAGAATGTTAAAGACCTTGCCAGGCCACAACGCCAGTCTCCTTCAAGATCCAGACGAGACTCTGCTTCTGGAGACCACCACCAGAGGAGACGATCTCATTCCTCCTCCAGACACCGCTCCCACCGCCATGATAGCCGCTCCGATCGAAGAGCCTGCTGGGGATGTGGAACAAGAGTTCCGAAGGGCAAATCACTATGTGACCAGTGCTATGCCCGGGCGGTCAGGGAAAAGGAAACAGAGACCCAGCATTTGGAATCTCTAGTTAAACGTGTGGTACAGCAATCCCTGAAAGAGCTGGATTCACCCCACACGCTGAGCCAGTCTACTTTGCTGTCTGGCCCCCCGGCTGATGAGGCCCGTGAAGACCCGGGCACGTCCCAGCCTTATGCGGCCTCTCTTGATTCCTCAGATGATGATCTTCAGGAGGAAGAGGAAATCGGAGGCTTTGACTTCAACATGGTGTCACCTCTAATTAAAGCAATCAAAGAGGCCCTTAAATGGGAGGATCCCGCTACTCCCCCAGCTAAGCAGAAGAAATTCTTCAAACACCTCGGAAAAGAACGTTCAAGCTTTCCGCTCCTTTCAGAGCTGAAAGATATTATAGATGAGGAATGGAGTAAAACGGATAGGAAATCCTCTATGGTTAATAAAACCTCCAGATTGTACCCCTTCAAGTCGGAAGAGGTGAAGTACCTAGAGAATGCTCCCCTTGTAGATGCTGCCCTAATGCGGCTGGCTAAACATGTCACTCTTCCCCTAGAGGATACGGTATCCTTCAAGGATGGTCTCGAGAGAAGGATTGACCAGGATCTGAAGAGAATCTATGGGTTGGCAGGCACGGCCTGTAAACCCGGCGTTTGCTCTGGCAGCCATGTCAAAAGCCATGGAGGCTTGGGCGGAGAATGTGGATTCCTTCCTTAAGGGAATTTCGGAAGAACTGGCGGGAAGTTCAGCAGCCGCAGAATTAAAGCTAGCGGCAGTCTTCTTGGGGGAGGCATCCATTGATTTGATACGCCTGTTGGCGCGAGTTATGCTATCGTCAGTCACGGCCAAACGGGCATTATGGTTACGTCCTTGGCTTGCTGACCCTATTTCCAAACAGGCCTGGTGTAAAATTCCCTTTGAGGGATCCTCACTGTTTGGCAATAAACTCGATGATGCCATGTCACGTGCTACGGGTGGCAAGTCGGGCTTCCTTCCCCAGGACAGACGCCTTCTTGGGCGGAAGAAACCTCAGTTTAGAAGACGTTCTCCAGAGCGCTCCAGGGAAGCTCGCTCTTACAAGCCCGGCAGGGACTTCAGGAAGAACTGGAGCAGAGGTCAAGCTTCCTTTCGCAAGTCCGCTAAAGGCCAGACATCCAGTGGTCGTGAGCAGGCAAAGTCCTTTTGAGATTACGCCCGCCCAGGCGGGTCGGGTAGGGGCACGGCTAAGCCTCTTCCGGCACGTCTGGGTGGCCTCGATCTCGGACTTTTGGGTGATAAGAACAGTCTCAACAGGTCACAGATGGACCTTTTCCAATATTCCTCCTCCCAGATTTGTCTCCACTCTTCTTCCCCGGTCGGAAGATCAAAGAAAAGCTCTTCTGTCCTATGTGGACCTTCTGAAGTCTCAAGGAGCAGTTGTATATGTCCCCAGGGACGAATGGTTTCAGGGGGTATATTCTCCTCTTTTCTTAGTTCGAAAAAAAAGTGGCTCTTGGCGCCCGGTCATAGACCTGACCTACCTGAACAAGTTTATAGAGCAAGGAAAGTTCAAGATGGAATCTCTGTCGACCATTCAGCAAGCCATTCAGCCAAGCGATTGGATGATTTCCATCGATTTGAAGGACGCTTACTTCCACGTCCCAGTAGAGGAGTGGCTTCACAAGTACCTACGTTTCCAAGTAGGGCAGGAGCATCTGCAGTTTATTTGCCTCCCCTTCGGGTTGACAACCTCCCCCCGGGTCTTCTCAAAGATCATCTTAGCCACGGTGGCCCTCATAAGGTTAAAGGGGGTGTGGCTCTACCACTACCTCGACGACCTCCTGGTTCTATCTCAAAGCAGGGATCAGCTGCTGGCCCACCGGGAGCAGGTGATCTCCGCTCTATCCAGCTTCGGGTGGCTTCTGAATCTTGCAAAAAGCCACCTAATTCCGACTCAACGCCTAATATATCTGGGAGCACAGTTCGACACCGTAAGGAGCACTATTTCTCTTCCACTACAGAAAGTTCCGGTGGTCCGGGACAGAATTGCTCGGGCTCTACATACCTCACACCTGAAGGCCTCTCAGTGTCTAGTAATCATCGGCATGATGGTCTCCACGACTCCCATGGTCAAGTGGGCCTTGTGGAGATTACGTCCCTTCCAGTCAGGGTTCCTGCAGCAATGGAAAACAGGGGACAAGAATCAGGTCATCCAGGTGACATCATCAATGAGTAACAGCCTCTTCTGGTGGCTCCAACGCAAGAACCTGCTGACATGTCATTCCATTGCTCCCATCGCCTGGATCGCGGTTACGACCGATGCCAGCGGGATGGGCTGGGGAGCCCTCTGCGGTTCGAACCTTGCACAGGGCAAATGGGATCCATGCCTCCCAGTCCCGGGTTCGAACGTCCTAGAACTCAGAGCGGCCTGGTGTGCACTGCAGTCCTTCTCTCACCTACTGAAAGGGAACTCAGTATTGCTAAGAATGGACAACACAACGGCAGTCGCCTATGTGAAGAGGCAGGGGGGTACCCGGAGTCTCAATCTCCTTCGGGAAGTCGAGCCCATCCTTTCCTGGGCACAGAAGAACCTATGCAATATCTCGGCGGTGTTTGTCCCAGGGGTCCAAAATACCCAAGCAGACTTCCTTTCTCGCACCAAACTGGACAACAACGAGTGGTCCCTGAATATGGAGACATTCAGATGGGTCTCATCACTGGGGATCGAGCCCGAGGTGGATCTATTCGCCTCACGCCACAACTACAAGTTAAAGAAATATTATGCCAGAGGTCATTGCAGCCAGGCTCTCGGGTCGGACTCACTGACGGATCTCTGGAGATTCAACAAGGCCTATGCCTTTCCGCCGCTTCCAGTCATCCTGAGGTTCCTGCAGAGGCTCAGTTCAGAAACAGCCGAAGTGTTGATGATAGCTCCATACTGGCCGAACAGGCCATGGTTCCCTCTCCTTGTCCAGCTCAGCTTCAGGGACCCGGTGCCTCTCCCTCTCAGGCCGGACCTTCTTTCTCAGGGGTCAGTTCTGCACCCATGTCCGGCAGTACTGAGACTGATGGTCTGGTTCTTGAGAGGGAGAGGCTAATCTCGCTTGGTTGCGCTCCCACAGTGATCTCAACTCTTATGAGCTCAAGAAGACCTAGCACGAATAAAGTCTACAGTAGGATTTGGTCCAAGTTTGTGGATTTCTGCTCTTCTAACGGCAGGTCTTGTAGACACCCGGAGGTGCAAGACGTCCTCAGCTTCCTTCAAACAGGTTTAGATCTACCATTATCCATCAGCTCGCTTAGAGTCCAGGTATCTGCACTGTCTGCCTTCTCGGGGTCCTCTTGGGCAAATAATCCGTTAATCCGGCAATTCTTTCGTGGCGCTTCAAGGCTTAAGCCCCAAAGAAAATCCAGGTTCCCCAAATGGGATCTGCCACTAGTTCTAGATTCAATCTCGGGACTCAGTACTAGCGGGCCTTCCCCGCTCTCTATTAAGGACTTCTCGGCAAAGGTGGTCTTTTTAGTAGCCGTCACATCGGCGAAAAGGGTCTCTGAGATTGGCTCTCTGGGTTGTGAAGAACCCTTCCTGACGTTCTTCCCGGACCGGGTAGTACTCATCCCTATGCTGGGTTTAAATCCAAAAGTGTCCTCAGTGTTCCATGATAATCAAGAAATAGTCCTTCCCACGTTTAGGTCTCCATGATCCTCCGAAATTCATCCTCTGGATGTAGGGGAAGCAATCAAAGAATACTTGAGAATAACTTCTCCCTTCAGACGTTCTGACCATTTACTTATTTTACACTCAGGAAGCAATAAAGGGAAAAAAGCTTTGATTAGGACACTCGCTACTTGGATTGTTCAGACTATTCAACAAGCGTACAGGGCGAAGGGCTTGGCTCCTCCACAGGCGGTGACAGCTCACTCCACCAGGGGAATGGCGGCTTCATGGGCGGCAGCTCGACACGTGGCCCCGGACACCATATGCAAAGCGGCCTCGTGGGCCTCTATCAATACTTTCATGTCTCACTATTGTATTGAGCCTGCTTCATTGTCCTCTGTAAACTTTGCTTTGAGAATCCTATCGGTTGATAGGGCAAATTAAAATTTTGGTTTGATTCAACATACCCACCCGTGTGGTCGGCTAGTTATTTCCCACACATAGGCTGCCATGGAGTCTGTCAGGAAAAAGGAAAATTTATTATCAAATACTTACCGTAATTTTCCTTTCCTGATGGACTCCATGGCAGACGGAGTTCCCACCCATTGGTCATAGAGTAGGCTAGTTACGGAACGCAGTAGCTAGTGGTGAGTACTCTTTTATGGGAATGGGGTCCTATAGCATTGGAGAGGAGGCGGGGTTAACCCACACGTAGGCTGCCATGGAGTCCATCAGGAAAGGAAAATTACGGTAAGTATTTGATAATAAATTTTCCTTTTTTTTTAATTTTAATGCACTAAAACACACTATATTGCCCAAATGTTTGATGAAATAAAAAAGATGATCTTAGGCCAAGTACATGGATACCAAACATGACATGCTTTAAAATTGCGCACAAACGTGCAGTGGCGACAAAATAAATACTTTTTAAAAGCCTTTAAAAGCCTTTACAGGTTACCACTTTAGATTTACAGAGGAGGTCTACTGCTAAAATTACTGCCCTCGATCTGACCTTCGCGGTGATACCTCACATGCATGGTGCAATTGCTGTTTACATTTGACGCCAGACCGACGCTTGCGTTCGCCTTTGCGCGAGAGCAGGGGGGGACAGGGGTGCTTTTTTTTTTTTCTTTATTATTTTTTTGCTTTTTTATCTTATTTTTAAACTGTTCCTTTCATTTTTATTTATTTTTTATTAATTTTATTGTTATCTCAGGGAATGTAAATATCCCCTATGATAGCAATAGGTAGTGACAGGTACTCTTTTTAAAAAAAATTGGGGTCTATTAGACCTTAGATTTCTCCACTGCCCTCAAAGCATCTGACCACACCAAGATCGGTGTGATAAAATGCTTTCCCAATTTCCCAATGGTGCTGTTTACATCCGGCGAAATCTAAGTCATGAAATGCTCGTAGCTTCCGGTTTCTTAGGCCATAGAGATGTTTGGAGCCATTCTGGTCTCTGATCAGCTCTATGGTCAGCTGGCTGAATCACCGGCTGCATTTTCAGGTTCCCTGTTGGGACAGG
Source organism: Lithobates septentrionalis (assembly GCA_037952835.1). Lineage (NCBI taxonomy): Eukaryota > Metazoa > Chordata > Amphibia > Anura > Ranidae > Lithobates > Lithobates septentrionalis. Next base: position 255,065 of record JBBDGP010003727.1, on the reverse strand, counting down.
AGAGCCAGAGAAAAACATGGAAGACGGTGGGGGGGGGGGGGCATTCCCTCCCACTGCTTGCAAAAGCAGTCTAGAGGCTAATTAGCCACTAGGATTGCTTTTACATGAAAGCCGACCGCTGGCTGAAAAGAATGATACCAAGATGATACCTAAACCTGCAGGCATCATTCTGGTATAACCACTCAAAGTCCAGCAACATACCAGTACGTTGCTGGTCCTTGTTGGGCATATATTGTAAACTTTTTTTTCATGCAGCCTGTGGGCTGAACGAAAAAAAGATATTGATCGGTGGGTATGCCCACCATTAGAATACCTCCCTTCATCCACCCACTTCTAATGATGGGCATACATGCACCATTTATATATGCCGAAGCATGGGGGCATCCTCCCGCAAAAGGCAGGAGCAAATCGCTCCTCCACCCACTGCTGCCCCGACGCTTCGGCATATATGCTGAAGTATGTAACTGTGGTGGTGAAATCACCTCCGACAGCGCTGGAGTCACGGCTTTATATATCGTGGGAGCAAACGCTGTTGCTGTCAAGATAAATAAATCCGCGCTGCAACTGAATGGCGTACCTGCTAAGCAAATGATGGTTAACAATAAAACAAAGTAACATTACAGTATAACAGTAAGACTTACCATACCTGCAAAGCAAATACAAAAAAAAACATAGTAAAAAATAAAACATTTAACGCAACCTGTGCCTAAAATATATATATGCCGAAGCATGGGGGCATCCTCCCGCAAAAGGCAGGAGAAAATCGCTCCTCCACCCACTGCTGCCCCCACGCTTCGGCATATATGCTGAAGTATGTAACTGTGGTGGTGAAATCACCTCCGACAGCGATGGAGTCACGGCTTTATATATCGTGGAAGCAAACGCTGTTGCTGTCAAGATAAATAAATCCGCGCTGCAACTGAATGGCGTACCTGAAAACAATAAAATGGTTACCAACAAAACACAGTAAACAGTAAAGTATAAAAAAATTGCTTATCTGAAAAGCAAACATGGTAAAACATAATAACAATAAAACATTGCAGAATAGAATAGAGTAAAAAAGAGCAGAACAATAGAGAGAGAATAGAGAGAGAGAGAACAATAAAACAACAACTATTTTTGTTTTTTTTATTTTATATATTTTTTGTGTTTTTATTTTTTTTATTTTTTATTTTTTTTTACACTTTTTTTAGTAACTTTTAACTTTTGTAACTGGTTCCAGGTTTGGGTCTCTCAAAATGCAATGGCATCTTGGGAGACCCTGTGAAAGTGTGTCCTAGTCTGTGCAGTGCTGAACCCTATGCTAATACTCAACTAGTGTATGGTAGCGTTCAAAACATTCACCCATGCAAAGACCAGGATTGCCAGGACAGAGGGGACAATAACACTGGGTGTCACGCCTAAATCTGTGCTTGCTGCAGACACGACATCTTTTTTGGGGGGGTAGGGGTACTCGGGAGGGCATAAGAAAAATGCCTCTCATGCAGCCGGCCTACTGAATTTGGTTGGGGAAGGTGAGGTAGAGCACCGTCTGGAAACAGAAGGGCTCTGACGATCTCTTCCTGGAATTTAAGGAAGGATCCAGTCCGTCCTGAAGCTCTGTATAGCACATGAGCGTTCAGCAAAGCCTTACGGGCAACTAGGTATGGCGCCAACAACTGGTCGTTGAGGTCCACCCCTCTCATATTAAGGTTATATTCGTGGACACAGAGGGGTTTTTCCACAACACCAGTCGCCGTAGTAATTTGGGTCGTCGTGTCTGCATGAAGGGAGGTGAGAACGAAAACATTCTTCTTATCCCTCCACTTGATAGCGAGCAAATTATTATACTTCAAGCAGGCTCTCTCCCCCAGCCTAAGACGGGAATCTACAAACCGCTGGGGAAAGCCCCAGCGATTAGGTCGCGCGGTGCCACATGCTCCAATCTGATGATCAAACAAGTGACTAAAAAGTGGCACGCTCGTATAATAATTGTCCACGTACAAGTGGTACCCCTTTCCGAATAAGGGTGACACCAAGTCCCACACTATCTTGCCAGCGCTTCCTATGTAGTTAGGGCAGTTTGTCGGCTCTACGTGACTATCTTTGCCCTCGTAAACCATAAAACTACATGTATAGCCTGTGGCCCTGTCACAGAGCTTATACATCTTGGCCCCGTATCTGGCACGCTTGCTGGGAAGGTACTGTTTGAATGACAAGCAGCCAGAAAATTTAATCAGGGACTCATCAACGCAGACAACTTGATGGGGGGTAAACAAGTCTGCAAAACGTTGGTTGAAGTGGTTTACGAGGGGCCCAATTTTGTAGAGCCGATCGTATGCAGGGTCTCCACGAGGACGACAGAGTTCATTGTCGTTGAAGTGCATGAACCGCAAAATCTGCTCATATCGTGCCCTGGCCATGGAAGCAGAGAACAAGGGCGAATGGTAAATTGGGTCAGTGTACCAATATGACCGCAACTTACTCTTTTTATTCAAGCCCATGAGGAGGGAAAGGCCCAGAAAGATCTTAAATTCGGAGACCGTAATTGGTCTCCAATCTCTGGCAAGGGAGGACTGGGGATTAGCGGCAATGTGTTGACCAGCGTATAAATTGCTTTGGTCCACAATAGATCTATAGAGATCTTCGGTGAAAAACAGTGAATAAAAATCCAGTGGCGTAAAGTCAACTGTTTCCACCTGAATTCCGGGTTGGCCAGTGAAAGGGGGAAGTACGGGTGCTGCAGAAGTGGTGGGTTCCCAAGTCGGATTGGCGAATGCAGCAGGAAGGGCACTATGGGCACGACGGGCCTGTCTTTGTCTTCTTGGTGGCAGCGGGACACTACTAGTGCTTGCCACCTCACCAGCTTGAACTGCACTTATGGGACTCGCCACGTCACCACGTAATACTGCAGTGCTGGATGTACGACCATGGTGTACTAGGCCGCTGGTGCTTGCCAGTTCACCAGAAGGAATAGCGGTGCTAGTACTTCTCTGCTCCATACGAGGGACCTGCGGTTCTTGCACTTCAAGGACAGAAGAAGGGTCTGGTACGCCTGACCCTAGCAGGGACCACAACTCTGTCGTCAGAGCTATCTGTCATGGAGCCGCTGTCCTCTACAGGATCGTATTCTGAGCCTGAACTTGACAGATGAGTGACTTCCTCTTCACTATCTGTCATGCTCAGAAACGTGTAGGCCTCTTCACTAGTGTACCTTCGATTTGCCATTTTGGGCTCTAAATTTAGGGATACACTAGTGAGACTCACAGGCAAAAAAGCTCCTGACTGTCAGCGACTGTATCAAAACGCTACCAAAAAACTGTTAGCGATCGCAGGGATCAGGCCTGACTCTGCGAACGCTGCAGTTATGTGTGCTTAGTGTTTTGTAAGTGTCAGTTATCGATCGATACTGCACTTGGGTGGGCTGGGCAGGGCTGGGCCGAGGGGCAAAACGCAGGTGCTAGCAGGTATCTGGGCTGATCCCGCTAACACTGTGTTTATGGGAACCCTAAACTGCTGGGGAGTATAGATCTGATCGGATCAGATATCGATCCTCTTAGATGCTATAGCACTAAGGGGGGTGTATGCTGCGTGCGTGGGTTTTAGCGGTAATGGTGCTAACCTGACGCTGCCTGGGGCGATGCAGACCTTATCTGACCCTAAAAACGTAATTTATATCACCGCCGGGCAATTAGGGGGTTAAACCTTTATACGGTAATAAACGGCGGGTGCCCTAAAACTATAATAAACTATAATAAACTATAATAAACTACAAAAAAACAAACTAGCTAACCAGCGTCACCCATAACACTTATACGGTGATCGCTGGTAAAAGGGTTAACTAGGGGGCAATCAGGGGGTTAAAACCTTTAGCAGGTAGTATATGGGGGTCCCTGTCACTATTAAACACTGACAGCGAACCTATATACTTACCTCCCTAACTAGCGTCACCTGTGTCACTAATACAGCGATCAGAAAAACGATCGCTTAGCGACACTGGTGACGGGGGGTGATCACGGGGTTAACCTTTATTAGGGGGGGTTAGGGGGGTACCCTGGACCTAAGGGGGGGTACCCTAGACCTAAAGGGGGCTAACCTAACTGCCCTAACACTTATAACTGTCACAAACTGACACCAATGTAAAAAAAAAAACTGCTGTTGGTGTCAGTGTGACAGGGGGTACAGGGGGGTGATGGGGGGGTGATCGAGGGGTGAAGGGGGGTGAAGGGGGGTGAAGGGGGGTGACAAGTGTGCCTGGCGTGTTCTACTGGAAGTGTAGTGTTGTGCAGACTTACTTGATGTCTTCTCTCCCCGGCTCCGGATCGAAAAGACCGGCTCGAGGAGGGATGACATCACTTCCTTTCCCTCTGTTTACATTACAGAGGGAAAGGAAGCATTTTCATTCGCCGGGAGCGATCGGGAGGGGGTGGCCACGAATGGATGGCCTCCCCCTGACCTCTCATCGCCCGGGAAGAAATGGCGACCGCCTCGGGCACCGGGGGGGGTCCGATCGGACCCCCCACCCGCGGAAGGCAAATCACGTGTATGTACGTGATTTTGCCTGTCTATGCCACCTTGCCGACGTACATCGGCGTGAGGCGGTCGTTAAGTGGTTAAGTAAGTTGCAGTCCAGAATGGAGTATATTAATGTGTAAACTCGTATCCACATCTACTAACTTTTGGACATGTCCACTATACAGTATATGTAACATTGTGTATTCTTGTCCACAAGTGTAAAACCCAAAGGTTAGTACTGTGGAACAAATCTGGCAATTTGAGAAGGGCGTTTCTAAGGCTGGGTTCACGTATGTGCGAATTGGATGTGATTTCGCATCATCCAATTCGCATGACATGCGATTGTGCCCGGCCTGCAATGGAGCCGGTTTACACATGTCTAGGGAAACTGCGGTCCACATTCCAAAAGGGTCCTGTGCATCTTTGGGTCCGGTTCAGGTGCAATTCAGTCAAAAATTCAGACCTGATTCACACCTGAACCAATGAACAGGGAAGCACCGGACCCCATGCTGGGAACCGCAGCTGGACATATGTGAACCCGGCCTAATTTTACATTCATTATGGGGTTTTTGCAGCCGATTAAAATAAAGAACATAATGTTAAAGTGGAACTTCACTCTCTCAATAAACATTGACTATTTAATCCTTATGCTGCTAGCATCCTGGTTTTCTTGCCTAAGCAAATTATGTCATACATCCCAGGAGTCTTCAGGAGGGGAGTAGGGGCTTTCTCAGCTAAGCACTTCCTCCTGCCTTCCTTCCCTGAGCTAAGGGCAGATTGATTCCTGGGAGTAAATGCTACATTAATCATCTGCCCCTAATTAAGATGGCCAGAAATGCTAGGGGGTGTTTTTTAAAGTGATTTATCTGCAAAATAAAGCATGGGGACATGGATGGATGGGTGAGTTTGCTTTGAATAATAAAAATGTATTAAATAGCGTTTTTGGTTTGTGGTGCTCAGATGCAGATTAGTTCCGCTATAACACATGACACATCATCTTTCCTAAAGCGATTTAATTAAATAAAGCCATCACCACTAACAAAGCAAGGAATACTTACCTACAGTGCCTTGAAAAAGTATTTGTACCCCTTGAAATTTTCCACATTTTGTCATGTTACAACCAAAAACGTAAATGTATTTTATTGGGAATTTTTGTGATGGACCAACACAAGGTAGCGCAAAATTGTGAAGTGGAAGGAAAATGATAAATGGTTTTCCAAGCTTTTTACAAATAAATATCTGAAAAGTGTGGCGCGCATTTGTATTCAGCCCCCCTGAGTCAAAACTTTATAGAACCACCTTTCACTGCAATTACAGCTTCAAGTCTTTTTAGATATGTCTCTACCAGCTTTGCACATCTAGAGAGTGACAATTTTGCCTATTTTTCCATGCAAAATAGCTCACGCTCTGTCAGATTGGATGGAGAGCATCTGTGAACAGCAATTTTCAAGTCTTGCCACAGATTCTCAATTGGATTTAAGTCTGGACTTTGACATCCTATCACATGAATATGCTTTGATCTAAACTATTCCATTTCTAGCTCTGGCTGTATTTTTAGGGTCATTGTCCTGCTGGAAGGTGAACCTCTGTCCCAGTCTCAAGTCTTTTGCAGACTCTAACAGGTTTTCTGGTCCGACGGACTTTTGACAGACTTCTGCCAGACTTTTTTTACGAACGGACTTGCCTACACATGACTGGACTTCGGACGGACTTACCTACACACGACCAGACTTTCCGGCGTACTATGTCCGCCGGTCTTCCCGTCGGAGTTACGTCAGACTTTCCAAATGAATGGACTTGCCCACACATGAACAAGTCCGTTCATTTTGAACGTGACTCGAGTATGACAGGACTAGGAAAGGATAAAATCCCAATGAAATGCATTTACGTTTTTGGTTGTAACATGACAAAATGTGGAGAATTTCAGGGGGTATGAGTACTTTTTCAAGGCACTGTATATGGCTGCCTGTGCCACCAAATGTCACTTCTTTGAAAATCCAAAACTTGTTGAAGAATGTTGAGCATTTAAGACTTCCGGGAGTGGCAGGTGCTGGCATATCCTATTGCACTCTGAGGTTTCTTCCACTGACATCAGGGGTTTCCTCTACCAACCTCGACACCACTGAAAGACACATTAATGATGTAGGGGTGGGTGGAGTTGGTACCAGGCATCTGACACACTTGTACTGTGTGTATGCATGCTATGCTGAAAGCCCCTGACCCATCTGATTTGGGAACCAAGACTATAGGACTATACCATTCACTTTTGGATTTCTCTATCACCCCAAGTCAGGGGTGGCCCATCCATTAGGGGCGCATGGGTGCTGCCCCACCTATCCATGTGTCCGGCCCCCATGCAGGATGCCTGATGCATGAATTCCAATGGGAGGGGAGAGCAGGAGGCTCTAATATGCTTCAAAAAAGGGTGAATATTCGCTATTTTCACACTGATTCTTCTCCTGGCCAATGGGGAAGCGGGTCTGAGACCCATTTCCCAATTGGCTAAAAGGAGAAGTGCTCCAATTGGCTACCCAGGAGGAGGGAGGAGACGGAAGCCACTGTAAAACAAGGAAAGCAGGGGAAGGGGAAGCCGCCCGTGATGCAGAGGAGGAGAGCAGGGGAAGGAAAAGCAGCCAGATGCACTGGTGCACTGTTTGCCGCCCCGACCCAAAAAAATGTACCACCATCCACCACTGCCCCAAGGTCAAACAACCTCTGTACTTCTTTGGCTACTGCCTGTCTGCGGGCCTCTGGAATATGATAGGGCTTAAGTCACACGCACACCTTGGGGTCAGTGACAATGTCAAGCTTAATTACATTTATGCAGCCTGGCATCCCTGAGGAGAAATCTTTATTATCCCCTTCCTGCTGAGCGTACGCAGATGTGTGTACTGGGCTTTCCGGGGTTATACCGGGATGATGCCTGCAGCTGCAGGCATCATCCCAGTACCGTTGTTTAGAGCGGGCGATCGGCTATCCGAGTATAACAACCAATGCGGCTAAAAGCCGCTCGGCTGTTATACCGGAGGAGCGGGAGGAGACCCCCCCTCCCGCCGCCTCCCGCCACTCTTACCGGGCCTCCCGTTCGATCGGGAGGCCCGGTGACCAATCAGCTGCCTCCGGTGGCCGGGGGCGGGCTGGAACGAAGCCGTCGGTGGCTTCGTTCCAGCCTCCTAATCGTCAACATGGAAGCGACGTCATGACGTCACTTTCCGTTTACGCGGATGCCAAAGGCGCCGGTTTTAAAAAAATACACAGTATTCAGAATCACCGTTTGCAGCGATCTGAATACTTTGAAGTGCAAAGGGGGGATCGGGGGTCTTTTAGACCCACGATCCCTCCATAAAGAGTACCTGTCATCACCTATTACTGTCACAAGGGATGTTTACATTCCTTGTGACAGCAATAAAAGTCATCAAAAAATATTTTTTTTTAAACACAATTTATAAATATATAATTAAATAAAATAAATAAGAAAAAATTTTTTTTTTTAAAGTGCCCCCATCCCTGCGAGCTTGTGCAGCAAATAAAACGCATACGGAAGTCACGTCCGCATATGTAAACGGTGTTCAAATCACACATGTGAGGTATCGCCGCGATCGTCAGAGCGAGAGCAATAATTCTAGCACTAGACCTCCTCTGTAACTCTAACCTGGTAACCGTAAAAAAATTTAAAGCGTCGCCTATTGAAATTCTTAGGTACCGTAGTTTGTCGCCATTCCACGAGTGCGTGCAATTATAAAGCGTGACATGTTTGATATCTATTTACTCGGCGTAACATCATCTTTCACATTATACAAAAAAATTGGGGTAACTTTACTGTTTGGATTTTTTTAAATTCATGAAAGTGTCCCTTTTCCCAAAAATTTACGTTTAAAACACCACTGCACAAATACCGTGTGATATAAAATATTGCAACAATCTCTATTTTATTCTCTAGATTCTCTGCTAAAAATATATATAATGTTTAGGGGTTCTAAGTAATTTTCTAGCAAAAAATACGGATTTGATAAAATTCACATGATAGATCTGTTCCTTCTTCCACTTGTCTGGTTGGTATACCTTATAGTTTACCTCCCCAACCTTTTCCAGTATTTCATAGGGTCTTTGTCACTCGACTCTGTGCTTCCTGGGCTTGCTGCATGTGTTCTCGAACAAGGGGCATTACTGAGTAAATTCTATCCTGCATGGCTAAGATGTGCTCTATTACACTCAAGTAGGGAGTAGTTTAATTCTCTCAGATTTCTTTTGCAATATCTAGCAACCTTCGGGGATGCCTCCCATATAGAAGTCCTCTCTAATTGCAAACAACAAACATGGCAGAAGACAATCCCAGTCTCTCCTGTCTTTATCAACCACCTTTTTGAGCATACTTTTAAGGGTTTTGTTAAACCGTACTACCAAACCATCTGTCTGAGGGTGGTAAACTGAAGTATGCAAGTGCTTAATAATGAACAATTTGCACAACTCTTTCATTACCTTCGACATAAAGGCAGTTCCTTGGCCGGTTAGGATTTCTTTTGGGATCCCTGTACAGGTAAACATGTGGAACAACTATCTGAAAATTGTATTGGAGGAAGCATTTCTTAAGGGAACAGCTGAGTTTCAGCTGAGTACTCAGCAGTATTAACTACTGGCCCTATCAGATCCATGGTAATTTGGTCCAAAGGAACCTAATCACAGGCAATGCAACAGTGGGCTACAGTTTTGGGGCATAGGGGCTGCCTTTTGACACTCAGCATATGACACACAATTGTTTTTCACATCAGAATGTATTCCGGGCCAAAAGAAATGCTGTAAAATATGTTCCTTGGTATTTTCATATGCCAGGTGACCCCCCCCCCATAGGATGTTTATGGGCCAGGTTCTATACTGTCCCCCTATAAGGGTCTTGTATCATGAGTTGTTCCACAATCTCACCCCAAATTTTGTCAACCTGATACAACATGTCATGATTAACTACCATATGAGGTCCCATTGTTTTACCTTCACATTTTTCCAGGCTTGTTCAAAAGTAGCATCCTGTAATTTGGCGGTCCTAAACATTTGGGAGTGAAGGAATCCATCTGTCTTGAAACTCCAGCTGTGTACTCACTGCACTCTCACTGTGGTTGTGACCACCAGACACCGCAAGATTTCAACTTTTATTTTGTCCTAATCTCAGGCATCATCAGTGGTCAAGTCGAAATATGCCTTTTGGGAGTCTCCTGGTTTTTTTTATAATCACTTTTTCTTTATTAAGACAAATTCCAACATACAACATAGAAATACACATTGCACAATATATCTATATAAATCTTTTCAATAACATACACCACACTAACCCCCCACCCCCCCCCCCCCCCCCACCCCAAGAAAACACACCAAATCCTTGATCATTTCCTCTTCAAAAGAGAGAAAGAAAAAAAAGAGAAAAAAAGGAAAAAGCCCACCCACTTACCTACCCGTAACCAAAACTTAATTTGTGCAAAACATTATTCAAAGTATAATTAAGAAGGGGGCTTTACAGAGCACTATTATGTGTCTCAAACAACCAAAATTACAAACAAAAAAGTAATAAAAGAAAAATACATTTAAAAAAGTGTATAATTTTCTTGTCCTATTATGTTTAGTGTTTTAATTCAATATAATCTCACTCTACTATTTCATTTTTATACCTCTCCACCTTTCATTTTAATCTACCCCTCTTTATGTGATTCCATTACGTGTTGCCCATCCCATGCCTAATTTACTATTATAACTTATCCTCTTCCTTTAATGACATCAATCTTCTCTCCACTGTGCCTCCCAGAGGAGGAAAAAAGAAACAACACAAAAAAGAAAAGAAACCCCCATCTCCTCCAAATTTCCCCCCACCAGATGCATCTCACAGACTATCCGATCCATAACGCAGCATTGCCCCCAAAAGGGTTTAATCCACCCCTTCTGAGGCTTAATGCAGCCATCCTGCCCATGTATCTTTAAATGTATTTTGTTGGTCTTTAAGCATATGTATCCATCTCACTGCTTCCAATATTTTTTCCAGCTCCCTTTTCCAATCCATTATAGTGGGACATTGAGACTGTTTCCAAAATCTAGGTATCAATATTTTGATTGCATTTAGCAAATGGGGAGTAACGCTTCTCTTATAAAACCTAGAAGATGATGGCATCCCATGAAACAGAAAATGTAATGGAGAGAATTCTATAGGTCTAAAGCCGTGTACACACGAGCGTAATGTCTGACAGAAAAAGTCAGACGGAAGCTTTTCATCGTAAATTCCGATCGTGGGCGTGCCTCATCAGACTTTTTTGTTTGAAAATTCTGACGGACCTAGAAATAGAACATGATCTAAATATTTCCGATGGAACCAATTCCTATTGGGAAAACCGCTCATCTGTATGCTGTTCCGACGGACCAAAAACAACTCATGCTCTGAAGCAAGTACAAGACGGAAGCTATTGGCTACTGGCTATTGAACTTGCTTTTTCTAGTCCCGTCGTACGTGCTGTACGTCACCGCGTTCTGGACGGTTGGACTTTGGTCAGACTTTGGTTTGACCATGTGTAGGCAAGACCGCTTGAATGGAATTCCATCTGAGTTCCGTCTGAGAAACCTTCAGAGTTTATTCCAACGGCAAAACCGGTCGTGTGTATGCGGCATAAGTGTCATTTACTTAATCCAAGGGGCTATCTCCTCCCAGAAAACTTTAATCTTTGGGCAATGCCACCATAAATGCAGAAATGAACCCCTTCGGTTACATCCCCTCCAGCAGTTAACATCCGCCGTTGGATATATCTGAGCCAATCGAACCGGTGTACGATACCATCTTGTCAGGAGCTTATAAGACATTTCCTGCATATGGGAACTTAATTGAAGTATGGTGTGTCGCTCCCATCAGCCTTTTAATCTACTCTGATGTAAAATTATAGCCCAGTTCTCTTTCCCATTCTTGAATGAAATAGAGAGTTGTCATATTTTGGGCGCTCAGAACCAGCCTATACATTCGAAACAATGGGAGTCTCCTGTTAACAGTGGTGCAACAAGCGCAGACCAGCGGTCTTTAGGCCAGGCCTGTCCCTCAGCAGTTCTCTGAAAAGTGTCATTAGAAAGCCTCCACATCATCCTAGGATGTCATCTTTGTAGAAGGTGGCTCCTGGTGCCTGGCAGGTCGTCACCAGGAGACCCTGTGGAAAAACTTGCAGTTTGGCTTGGCATCTGCTGTAGCACTTCTGCTAAAGCCTGTCGGTCTTTCTCGGCTGCCTGAGCCAAAGCAGTCACTTGAGTCTCTGTTGAATGAGGGCAGTTACTTTACTTTATTTATCTATATGAGCCGGTTGTGGAACAACAGGCTCCAGCCAACCTAATGGTTGCAAAATCTCTAACAACAGTATATATTGGCCAGACAATGAATGATAGACTTATCCATGAATATTAAAAAAGCACAACAGTGATTAATGACTTTGAATGAAAACTAAATGTCAATATTAAAATCAATAGATATGGGGAGGGAAAGGGAGGATGACCCCTGCAAAGTTTATGAAAACATATGTATATATCTCTCATATGCACACATGTATAAAAAGGCATATACATGCGTGTGTGTCAAAAAATATAAGATAAATAGTTAATAAAAATGAAAAATAATAAATTATAAATAAGAATTAAAAACTATATATATATATATATATATATATATATATATATATATATATATATATATATATATATATATATATATATATATGTGTATATATATATATATATATGTATATATATATATATATATATATGTGTATATATATATATATATATGTATATATATATATATATATGTGTATATATATATATATATATATATATATATATATATATATATATATATATATATATATATATATATATATATATATATATATAAATATTACATCAATAAAATATACATAAAAAATTATTAAATATAAAAAAAAGTTCTCTATACATATATATAACAAACATATATAGGATATATTAGGAGTATGACACACACATGAAAAATACATATGGATAGCCATAAACACAATAGAACAATGTCCAGATGTGTAAATGGGATAGTCCATGTGCATGTGTGCGGACACACCAAATAAACACATACACAGGAAGAAATTCTACACCTCCTGAAAGTATAAATTAGCAAATACTTGGACGGGTCTCATTGTGTGGAGTTATATTAAAATGGGTGTGTCTGTCAATTACTCTTAATAATATGGTATGTGTGTATCTCCATAAAGGGGTGTGTATAATGTATCCATATCAATTGTTTATAGTTATATACCCATACCAAAATGTATGTAAGCTGAGGTAATACTACCTAAAGCTATAAGCTATAAAATAGAGTACTATGAGTAGGATAATGGATAATGGGAGGGGACCATAAGGGTCCGCTGTAAAAAACGAAAAAAAATGAGAAATAATTATAAACAAGAAACTGATTTCAAAGACTGGGAAGGAACATGATGGGCTATTATAGGAGGGTATGAACGTCTATCTCTTCGTTTAACCCACCAGGTGCCAGAGTCCCTAAAGAATAGATCCAGAAGGATTCCTGCTGGCATAAACGCTTAAAGCGTTCAGCTGCAGGAAACGTCCCAGTAATGGATTCTAAGACCCAAACCTTCAGGCCCAGGGTGGGTTTTTTGTGTTAACACAAGTAATGTTTGGGGACACTGTGGTGGTCACGGCCCTTCTCAATAAACTCAATAAATCATCTGTGCTCACCAAAGCGTGCCCTTGGAGCCCTAATGGTCCTTCCTACATAAAGGAGCCCACAAGGACACGTAAGACAATATATAACATATTCAGTAGCACAATTATAAAAATTATTGAACGAATATGTCTTCCCTTTAGCTGTAAATGTTTTTTGCCCATGTTGGACGAATTGGCAGGTAAGCCAAAGTGTTTTTTTGCACTGATACATGCCAACTATTGGGATAAGTACTAGGGGAGTGGTCACAGGTTTTGTATGCTTAATTTTTCTGGGGACAATCTTACTATTAATGTTATCCCTAAAGAATAGATCCAGAAGGATTGCTGCTGGCATAAACGCTTAAAGCATTCAGCTTCAGGAAACGTCCCAGGAATGGATTCTGAGACCCAAACCTTAAGGCCCAGGGTGGATTTTTGTGTTGACACAAGAAATGTTTGGGGACACTGTGGTGGTCACTAGGGATGAGCTTGACTCATCGCCTGTTCGCCGAATAGCGAACAATTTGGGGTGTTCGCGGCAAATTCGAAAGCCGCGGAACACCCTTTAAAAGTCTATGGGAGAAATCAAAAGTGCTAATTTTAAAGGTTTATATGTATGGTATTGTCATAAAAAGTGTTTGGGGACCTGGGTCCTGCCCCAGGGGACATGTATCAATGCAAAAAAAGTTTTAAGAATGGACGTTTTTTTCGGGAGCAGTGATTTTAATAATGCTTAAAGTGAAACAATAGAAGTGAAATATTCCTTTAAATTTCGTACCTGGGGGGTGTCTATAGTATGCCTGTAAAGTGGCGCATGTTTCCCGTGTTTACAACAGTCCCTGCACAAAATGACATTTCTAAAGGAAAAAAAGTCATTTTAAAGTACTCGCAGCTATAATGAATTGTCGATCCCGGCAATACACATAAAAGTCATTGAAAAAAACGGCATGGGATTCCCCCACAGTCCATTACCAGGCCCTTTGGGTCTGGTATGAATATTAGGGGAACTCTAAACCAAAATTAAAAAAAAAATTATGTGGGGGTCCCCCCAAATTCCATACCAGGCCCTTCAGGTCTGGTATGGATATTAAGGAGAACCCCACGCCAAAATTAAAAAAAAAATGGTGTGGGGATCCCCCTCAAAATCTAAAATATAAACAAAAAAAGTGCAGCGCTAAAAAGTAAATGAATATGATTGGTGAGAAAAACCAAATGCAATAAAATATTAATCTATATAAAAATGAACACTAGTGAGGTGTAAATAAAGGTCCAGAAACCACTAAGAAATGCAAAATGTCCAATAACACTGTATTGAGCTCCACGGACTGCAATCAAGAACTGGAGTCAGTACGTAGAGGGAGTCTTCTCAGACAGCTAGGGTACATGAACCCATGGTGTTGACTGGAGACTGGAAAGCACATCAGTCATGGACAGCACGACAAAACATCTAGAGTAAAGTACTCTTACCGGAACAAGTGGGACGTACCAGCCATATAGCTGTGCGTCTATCGGAGCTTGTGGAGGTAACCTCCCGTACACTCTCTCCAAGGGTTCACCCTTCGATCGCGATCTCCAATCGGCCAAGTTGTCTTTTGGGTCGCAGTCACCGATAGCCAAACGGTAGACGGTGGAAGTGGACGGCCCTCTCGCACGCTCTCAGGTTCCAGGTAGGTTCAAAGGGACCAGTTAAGGGTAAAAACATGGAGGAAAAAGAAAAACAAAGGGGCTCCACATGGCGCAGGTCAAAAAAATAAGGGATTTATTGGATAAAAAACCTTACAGAGTAAAAGTGATCACAAGATAAAAATTGGAGGCAATGTGGAAAGCTGAACGCCCTACGCGTTTCGACTAAAAAGCCTTCAATTGGGGCCCCTTGGAGAGAGTGTACGGGAGGTTACCTCCACAAGCTCCGATAGACGCACAGCTATATGGCTGGTACGTCCCACTTGTTCCGGTAAGAGTACTTTACTCTAGATGTTTTGTCGTGCTGTCCATGACTGATGTGCTTTCCAGTCTCCAGTCAACACCATGGGTTCATGTACCCTAGCTGTCTGAGAAGACTCCCTCTACGTACTGACTCCAGTTCTTGATTGCAGTCCGTGGAGCTCAATACAGTGTTATTGGACATTTTGCATTTCTTAGTGGTTTCTGGACCTTTATTTACACCTCACTAGTGTTCATTTTTATATAGATTAATATTTTATTGCATTTGGTTTTTCTCACCAATCATATACTTGATTCATTTACTTTTTAGCGCTGCACTTATTTTGTTTATACTTTATGAGACTTGGTTTGTTTGTGTGCTAGCAGCTATTTATTACCTGTTCACATTTATTTTTGGGGTCAGCGCAACTTGTTTTTGCACACCCCTAAAAATCTATACCAGACACTTAAGGGTTGGTATGGATTTTAAGGGGAACCCCGGCCCAAAATTTTTTTTAAAATGGCGTGGGGGTCCCCCCAAAAATCCATACCAGACCCTTATCCTAGCTTGCAACCTGGCAGGCCACAGGAAAAGAGGGGGGACGAGAGAGCGCCCCCCCTCCTGAACCGTACCAGGTCACATGCCCTCAGCATGGGAAGGGTGCTTTGGGGTAGCCCCCCAAAGCACCTTGCCCCCATGTTGATGGGGACAAGGGCCTCATCCCCACAACCCTTGCCCGGTGGTTGTGGGGGTCTGCGGGCAGGGGCTTATCGGAATCTGGAAGCCCCCTTTAACAAGGGGACCCCCAGATCCTGGCCTTTCCCCCTGTGTGAAATGGTAACAGGTACAAATGTACCCTTACCATTTCCCAAAAAAGTGTGAAAATGGTAAAAATGACATGACACGGCTTGAGACAAGCCCTTTATTAAAAAATAAATAAATTAAAATGTCCCACGAAGTCATCTTCTTCTTCTCTTGCTCCGCCGACGGACCGAAAAAGAAAAAAAAACCCGCACACCGCCACCGATCCGCCTTCATGGGAGGCACCCACCGTAATGACCGTCCTCTCAGGTGACAGTTCTTTTATAACTGAGGGCTGGGCCACACGGTGACGTGTTTCCCATGTTTACAACAGTCCCTGCACAAAATGACATTTCTAAAGGAAAAAAGTAATTTAAAAGTACTCGCGGCTATAATGAATTGTCGGTCCCAGCATTACACATAAAAGTCATTGAAAAAACGGCATGGGATTCCCCCACAGTCCATTACCAGGCCCTTTGGGTCTGGTATGAGTATTAAGGGGAACCCAAGGCCAAAATTTAAAAAAAAATGGTGTGGGGTCCCCCCAAAAATCCATACCAGACCCTTATCCGAGCACGCAACCTGGCAGGCCACAGGAAAAGAGGGGGGATGAGAGAGCGCCCCCCTCCTGAACCGTACCAGGCCACATGCCCTCAACATGGGGAGGGTGCTTTGGGGTAGCCCCCCAAAGCACCTTGTTCCCATGTTGATGGGACAAGGGCCTCATCCCCACAACCCTTGCTCGGTGGTTATGGGGGTCAGGGTCACACGGTGGCGTTGAAGGGTGACCCCGCCCCCCTCTGACACACGGGGACATCCCTATGGCTTCCCTGTAGTGTCAGCGGGGGCGGGACCCTTCAACGCCACTGTGTGACCCCGACCCCCACAACCATCGAGCAAGGGTTGTGAGGATGAGGCCCTTGTCCCATCAACATGGGAACAAGGTGCTTTGGGGCTACCCCAAAGCACCCTCCCCATGTTGAGGGCATGTGGCCTGGTATGGTTCAGGAGGGGGGGGCGCTCCCTCATCCCCCCTCTTTTCCTGCGGCCTGCCAGGTTGCGTGCTCGGATAAGGGTCTGGTATGGATTTTTGGGGGGACCCCACACCATTTTATTTTAATTTTGGCGTGGGGTTCCCCTTAATATTCATACCAGACCCAAAGGGCCTGGTAATGGACTGTGGGGGAATCCCATGCCGTTTTTTCAATGACTTTTATGTGTAATGCTGGGACCGGCAATTCATTATAGCCGCGAGTACTTTTAAATGACTTTTTTCCTTTAGAAATGTCATTTTGTGCAGGGACTGTTGTAAATACGGGAAACATGTGCCACTTTACAGGCATACTATAGACACCCCTATGGTACGAAATTTAAAGGAATATTTCACTTTTATTGTTTCACTTTAAGCATTATTAAAATCACTGCTCCCGAAAAAACTGCTGTTTTTAAAACTTTTTTTGCATTGATACATGTCCCCTGGGGCAGGAACCAGGTCCCCAAACACTTTTTATGACAATACCATGCATATAAGCCTTTAAAATTAACGCTTTTGATTATTCATGTTCGTGTCCCATAGACTTTAACAGTGTTCGCGTGTTCGAACAAATTTTTTGCCTGTTCGCATGTTCTGCTGCGGGGGGTGTTCGGCTCATCCCTAGTGGTCACGGCCCTTCTCAATAAACTGTCTGTGATCACCAAAGCATGCCCTTAGAGCCTTAATGGTCCTTCCTACATAAAGGAGGATATCCAAGGTGAGTTAACAATATCCCACGCAGCCAATTTTGCCGTCTTAGGAGAAACTGCACCAGGGACATCGAATATGATAGCCATGGTGCACTTCTCACCCAAAAATTCCTTCATACAGGCTACCCAGACCCTTTAGTGGAGGAGGCCTTTAAATATCGACAAACACCACCTCCCGCACTAAGGAAACTTCTGACGCAAGACCGCCCACACGCTTCATCACTCAGTTCCATGCGAGATTGTAAAAGATGGAGAAAATATTATCCACTCACTGGCCCATACTCCTTGAGGATCCTCACCTCAAGACTAGAATAACTACACACCCTAAGGTAGCTTACCATAAAGCCCATAACATTAAGAGTAAGATTGTCCCCAGAAAAATTAAGCATACAAAACCTGCGA
This sequence comes from Lithobates septentrionalis, assembly GCA_037952835.1. Taxonomy (NCBI): domain Eukaryota; kingdom Metazoa; phylum Chordata; class Amphibia; order Anura; family Ranidae; genus Lithobates; species Lithobates septentrionalis. Next base: position 236,998 of record JBBDGP010003727.1, on the reverse strand, counting down.
CCACTCCCCTAGTACTTAAGCCAATAGTTGGCATGTATCAGTGCAAAAAAACACTTTGCCTGACCTGCCAATTCGTCCAACATGGGCAAAAAACATTTACAGCTAAAGGGAAGACATATTCGTTCAATAATTTTTATAATTGTTCTACTGAATATGTTATATATTGTCTTACGTGTCCTTGTGGGCTCCTTTATGTAGGAAGGACCATTAGGGCTCCAAGGGCATGCTTTGGTGAGCACAGATGGTTTATTGAGAAGGGCCATGACCACCACAGTGTCCCCAAACATTTCTTGTGTCAACACAAAAAATCCACCCTGGGCCTGAAGGTTTGGGTCTTAGAATCCATTCCTGGGACGTTTCCTGCAGCTGAACGCTTTAAGCGTTTATGCCAGCAGGAATCCTTCTGGATCTATTCTTTAGGGACTCTGGCACCTGGTGGGTTAAATGAAGAGATAGAAGTTCATACCCTCCTATGATAGCCCATCACGTTACTTCCCAGTCTTTGTAATCAGTTTCTTGTTTATAATTATTTCTCGTTTATTACAGCGGACCCTTATGGTCCCCTTCCATTATCCGTTATCCTACTCATAGTAAGTACTCTATTTTATAGCTTTAAGTAGTATTACCTCAGCGTACATACATTTTGGTATGGGTATATAACTATAAACAATCGATATGGATACATTATACACACCCCTTTATGGAGATACACACATACCATATTATTAAGAGTAATTGACATATACACCCATTTTGATATAACTCCACACAATGAGACCCATCCAAGTATTTGCTAATTTATACTTTCATGAGGAGGTGTAGAATTTCTTCCTGTGTATGTGTTTATTTGGTGTGTACGCACACATGCACGCGCATATGTGCCTACCTGCGCGTCCTCGTGATGTATGCATGGATTATCCCATTTACACATCTGGACATTGTTCTATTGTGTTTATGGCTATCCATATGTATTTTGCATGTGTGTGTCATACTCCTAATATATCCTATATATGGTTTGTTATACAGTGGCTTGCGAAAGTATTCGGCCCCCTTGAACTTTTTAACCTTTTGCCACATTTCAGGCTTCAAACATAAAGATATAAAATTTTTATTTTTTGTGAAGAATCACCAACAAGTGGGACACAATTGTGAAGTGGAACGAAATCTTTTGGATTTTTGAAACTTTTTTAACTAATAAAAAAATGAAAAGTGGGGCGTGCAAAATTATTCGGCCCTCTTGCGTTAATACTTTGTAGAGCCACCTTTTGCTGCGATTACAGCTGCAAGTCGCTTGGGGTATGTCTCTATCAGTTTTGCACATCGAGAGACTGAAATTCTTGCCCATTCTTCCTTGCAAAACAGCTCGAGCTCAGTGAGGTTGGATGGAGAACGTTTGTGAACAGCAGTTTTCAGCTCTTTCCACAGATTCTCGATTGGATTCAGGTCTAGACTTTGACTTGGCCATTCTAACACCTGGATACGTTTATTTGTGAACCATTCCTTTGTAGATTTTGCTGTATGTTTGGGATCATTATCTTGTTGGAAGATAAATCTCCGTCCCAGTTTCAGGTCTTTTGCAGACTCCAACAGGTTTTCATCCAGAATGGTCCTGTATTTGGCTGCATCCATTTTCCCCTCAATTTTAACCATCTTCCCTGTCCCTGCTGAAGAAAAGCAGGCCTAAACCATGATGCTGCCACCACCATGTTTCACGGTGGGGATGGTGTGTTGAGTGTGATGAGCTGTGTTGCTTTTACGCCAAACATATCGTTTTGCATTGTGGCCAAAAAGTTCGATTTTGGTTTCATCGGACCAGAGCACCTTCTTCCACATGTTTGGTGTGTCTCCCAGGTGGCTTGTGGCAAACTTTAGACAAGACTTTTTATGGATATCTTTGAGAAATGGCTTTCTTCTTGCCACTCTTCCATAAAGGCCAGATTTGTGCAGTGTACGACTGATTGTTGTCCTATGGACAGACTCTCCCACCTCAGCTGTAGTTCTCTGCAGTTCATCCAGAGTGATCATGGGCCTCTTGGCTGCATCTCTGATCAGTCTTCTCCTTGTCTGAGCTGAAAGTTTAGAGGGACAGCCAGGTCTTGGTAGATTTGCAGTGGTCTGATACTTCTTCCATTTCAAAATGATCGCTTGCACAGTGCTCCTTGGGATGTTTAAAGCTTGGGAAATCTTTTTGTATCCAAATCCGGCTTTAAACTTCTCCACAACAGTATTACGGACCTGCCTGGTGTGTTCCTTGGTCTTCATGATGCTCTCTGCGCTTTCAACAGAACCCTGAGACTATCACAGAGCAGGTGCATTTATACAGAGACTTGATTACACACAGGTGGATTCTATTTATCACCATCAGTCATTTAGGACAACATTGGATCATTCAGAGATCCTCGCTGAACTTCTGGAGTGAGTTTGCTGCACTGAAAGTAAAGGGGCCGAATAATTTTGCACGCACCTCTTTTCAGTTTTTTAATTGCTAAAAAAGTTTAAAATATCCAATAGATTTCGTTCCACTTCACAATTGTGTCCCACTTGTTGGTGATTCTTCACAAAAAATTAAAATTTTATATCTTTATGTTTGAAGCCTGAAATGTGGCAAAAGGTTGAAAAGTTCAAGGGGGCCGAATACTTTCGCAAGCCACTCTATATATGTATAGAGATATATATATAAAATAGTTTTTTAATTCTTATTTATAATTTATTATTTTTCATTTTTATTAACTATTTATCTTATAGTATACACCTTTTATATACATGTGTGCATATGAGAGATATCTACATATGTTTCCATAAACTTTGCAGGCCCCATCCTCCCTTTCCCTCCCCATAACTATGATTTTGATATTGACATTTAGTTTTCATTCAAAGTCATTAATTAATCACTGCTGTGCTTTTTTAATATTCATGGATAAGTCTATCATTCATTGTCTGACCAATATATACTGTTGTTAGCGATTTTGCAACCATTAGGTTTGCTAGAGCCTGTTGTTCCACGACCAGCTCATATAGATTAATACCACCATACCAGCACTATCTTACTAAGCCTGTAGAAGTGCATGCATCAGTGACACTGTCCCTCTTGTCCACCTGTTGGAGCACACACTGCATGGAATAATGGACAGGGCACTTGAGGCAGAACAGTGGGAGGAAGAGGAGGACTTCCTTACCTCTCAAGTCCCCATTTATCCAGTGTTCCTGCGTGCCCGCCGATCACACAGGAAGAGGAGGAGGAGGAGGAGGTTGATTGTGTCAGCATGGACCTGGAGGCTGGCACTCAGCATCAGCAGCAGTCTTCAAGGGATCATTTACAGTCCGAAGAAACCCATGGACTTGTACGTGGCTGGGAGGAGTTGGCTGTGGATCATGTCATCCTTAGTGACCCAGAGGACTCTGGACCGAATGCCTCAGCAACCCTACGCTGCATGGCCTCCCTGATCCTGCAAAGCCTGCGGAAGGATCCTCGTATTTGTGGTATCAAGGGGAGGGATGATTACTGGCTGGCAACCCTCCTTGATCCACATTACAAGGGTAAAGTTGCGGATCTTATTATGGAGCAGAGGATGAAACATCTTCGGGAGGCCTTGCAGAAAGGTTTGTGCAACACGTTTCCAGAGCCTGGGAGGTTACAATTTCCTGGTCCTCCTGGACAATGTGTTGCTGAGGCTTCAGTCAGTCACAGAAGGAGCAGTGGAGAAGGTGGCCATCTGACCGATGCGTTCAGACAATTTTTTAGTCCGCGGCCCCAAGGTCTGATCGGTTCCAGCAACCATCGCCAGTGTCTGATTCACATGGTGCAGGATTACCTATGGGCAAGATCAGACTTGGACACCTTTCCCACCGAAAATCCTCTGGGTTACTGGGTCTTGAGGATGGATCACTGGCCAGAGCTTGCACAGTATGCAATTGAGCTACTGGCCTGTCCTGCATCCAGCGTTCTTTCGGAACGCACATTCAGTGCTGCTGGAGGCTTTGTAACCGATTACAGGGTGCGCCTGTCCACCGAATCGGTCCATTGGCTGACCTTCATAAAAATGAATCAGTCTTGGATCACCAGCTACCAAGCACCTGATGCTGATGTAACCGATTGATTTTTTTTTTATGTGAGAACCCTTCAAGACTGCCTATGCTGATGCTGAGTGACTATCCTGTTATGCTGAGTGACAATCCTCTTCCTCCTCAATTTTCATGTTGATAGCTTGTAAGAACATTTTTGGTTCTGGGCACTGCCACCAGTGGCCAAGGCCCAATTTTTCTGCCCCTGTTTAACAGGGGCGTATAATTACAATTTTTGATGCAATACTTTGCAGCAGGGCCCATTCCTGCGCCCACCAAGAGTAACTGTGAAGGGTTGCAGTGTTGTGGCACCAGTGCCTAAGGCCCAATTTTTCTGCCCCTGTTCAACAGGGACATGTAATTACAATTCTTGATCTAATATTTCACAGCAGGGCCTATTCCTGCGCCCACCAAGAGTAACTGTGAGGGCTACAGTGTTGTGGCAACACCACCACCACCACCACCACCAAAGGCCAATTTTTTCTGCCCCTGTTCAACAGGTGCATGTAATTACAATTCTTAATATAATATTTCACAGCAGGGCCCGTTCCAGTGCCCACCAAGAGTAACTGTGAGGACTTACAGTGTTGTGGCACCAGCACCACCACCACTACCACCAAAGGCCCAATTTTTCTACCACTGTTCAACAATGGCATGCAATTACAATTCTCGATCTAATATTTCACAGCATGGTCTGTTCCTGCGCCCACCAAGAGCAACTGTGAGGGCTTACAGTGTTGTGGCAACCTAATGCCCCAATTTCTGCAGAGTACCGTATTTATCGGCGTATAACACGAGCCGGCGTATAACACGAGCCGGCGTATAACACGCACCCCAAGTTTAGGAGGGAATTTTAAGGAAAAAAAAACTTTTAGGAGGGAAGTTTAAGGAAAAAAAACTTACATTAAAATGCCCATCACAGCAGCCTTATCTGTCCATCTGCAGCCTTTTCAGTGTCAGTGCAGCCTTGCCCCAGTGCAGTCTTGTAAGTGCAGCCTTGTCAGTGCAGCCTTGTCAGTGCAGCTTTGTCAGTGCAGCCTTGTCAGTGCAGCCTTGTCAGTGCAGCCTTGCCCCAGTGCAGCCTTGTCAGTGCAGCTTTGCCCCAGTGCAGCCTTGCCCCAGTGCAGCTTTGTTAGTGCAGGTTTGCCCCAGTCCAGCCATGTCAGTGCATCTTTGTGCACTCGGTGTAGATTTAAATATGGCGCCGAGACTGCAGGGAGCCGAGATACACATACCCGAGTGTTCTCGGCTTTTTTTGGCGCCGCCGTCACGCCCAGTCCTGCTCCTGGACCTGTGTTATGTCCATCATAGGGCGGGACTGGGCGTGACTGTGAGTGGTGCCGAAAAAAGCAGAGAACACCCGGGTATGTGTATCTCGGCTCTTGTTGGAGCAGAGAACACTCGCAGAGAACACTCGGGTATGTGTATCTCGGCTCCCTGCTGTCTCGGCGCCATATTTAAATCTACCCACGGCTGTGTATGTCGGAGGCGACCGCGGCAATCGCCGCGATCGCTCTGATGACACAGAAATCGGCGGGGATCAGCCTATAACACGCACCCACGATTTTCCCCTGATTTTTAGGGGAAAAAAGTGCGTGTTATATGCCGATAAATACAGTATATAGGGCAGGCCCCTACTTTCAAACATTTAACTTACAAATGACTCCTACTTGCAAACGGAAGGAGACAACAGGAAGTGAGATGAAATCTACCCCTAGGAAGGGAAATTCTCTCCTGTAAGAGTAAATATGGGAAAAACGTGTCTCCTCTTCACTGATGCTTTATCACCAATCCTTGTTTCACTAAAAACCCCAAATTTTCAAAAAACATTTGTCCTTGGGACAGAAAGTGAGGTGAAATCTTCTGAAGAGGTGCGCAGACAGTAAAACAAATGTTACAGGGGTGATAACCCTTCCCTATGTTTTCCAAAAAGCTTAAAAATAGTTTTTTTGGCTGGAGCTACACTTTAAAAATGTACCAGTTCAATATTACAAACAGATTCTACAACAAACCTACAGTCCCTGTCTTGTTTGCACCACCTTTATACTGCTGTTCAGAGTGTATAGGGCCTGGGGGCCCCACACCTTTCCTTTTTTTAATTTGGGTGTGAGGTTCCCCTTAATATCCATACAAGACCCAAAGGGACTGGTAATGGACTGGGGGGTGGGGGTACCCATGCCGTTTGTCTCACTGATTTTCATACATATTGCCGGGACCCAACATTACATTAAAGCCGCAAGCACTTTTAAATTACTTTTATTTTTTCGGATCGGATATGCGGCGTGTCAGAGCGATTGCCTCGCTGCGCGCCCCCGGCATGTTATCCTGCTGGACATCATATGACGCCCAGTCAGGATAACAGAACCACTTCCCGGCCGACATTCAGTTATAGGCTGGGCGGGAAGTGGTTAAACATCATTGACACAAACTTTCACACAGCTTCCTTCAATGCAGTTTTAACATCAGGTGCACAGCATAACGATAACCAGCAAACTTGCCTTTCAGCATGGATCAGTAGAGGGATTGTGTTAGAGAATGACTACCAGATGTTTGGCTAATAGAAATGTGCATGCACGATGAATGGCTAATAGAAATATGCATGCGCAGAATTCTCAGCAGAATGGTGACTAGACATGCATGCACACAGGAAAGCACACGGGCATGCAACTAATGCATGTTGGCGCCAGACGGACTATTTAATGGGGCTCCTGTTCATGCTCCAGTGCTGAGGTGTTTCAGCTGTTCCCTGTGTCCTGCTATTATTCTGCTTGTTTCCCTGTTGCTGACTCTGCTTGCCTCTGACCTGAACTTGGATCCTACTTCTGCTCTGTTGCCAGTTCCTGACCCCAGCTCCATTTTTGACCATGTCTCAGTCTTATGTCTTGGTACCTCACTGCCTGCCTGCTGCTGATCTCGGCTATCCCTGTGACCACGCTGCTGTTCCCGGCTCTGCTCTCAAATCTGGCTCAAGGGCAATGGCTTCTGATGCTCAATATTTTGAGGGGGCAGCAAACTAACACCACCTCCCCCCATGGAAGATGGACGGCGGGGATCATCACATTGAATACTTTCAAGGAATCTCGAATTTGAAAATGACTTACTCTAAATCGAAAGCACTCAACGTGTCACTGCCGCGAGAAGTAGTTTTCGATATGTAAATCTAATTTCCCTTTTTTTCTTGGTGCACTGAAGCTTTGACTTACTTGGGCATACAAATTATGGTACACCTGTGTGAACTCTTTAGGATGAATCATCACACAAATTTGGGTTGCTCTCAGAGTGTCTTGGTTCAACAGGGGGCCCTCATATAAACGATGCTCCTCCCCAGACTAGTATATCATGCAGACAGTCCTCATCCATCTCCTACCATCCTTTTTCTCTACTTTTAAAAGGGATTGCACAATTTTCCTCTGGTGCAACAAATCTCCAAGAATCAAGCATTATTGCCTCACCTTGCCAAAGCAAAAAGGAGGCATTGGCTTACCAGACTTCCACAGGTGAGCATGCCTGAGAGCATGCTTGCTGGTGGATTGTAATGTTCATGAGACAGTGAAAGGATGAACAATCTCTGATACCTTTATGTTCACTACCAGGGCTTTCGCCTCACCCAGTCCAAATCACCAAATCACACCCATTAATAGGCCCCTCACTTGCAGCGTTCTACCAAACCTTTTTGTCTGCCCCTGACACAGCAGTTGTGAGGCCTTTTTGACTCCCTTGTGCCTCAATCCTGGCCACACAAGGATGTGCTCGCCACACACTTCTTTCGACAATGAATATTACTCTCCCTGGAGGCGCTTAACATATTGATTGTGTCACACGCCATACTGGCATGGGCTTACCTCCAAATGAACACTTTCTAACTACACAGGGTACTCTCTTGTCCTGAACCAGACCTCTTACTTTACTTTAAGCACGCTGTACCAGAAAACACCTACAACGTCATGTCATTTCTACTCCATATGCATCGATATTAAAAGCGCCTTCCGCTTTCTCCTCTACTTCATGCTGGACTTGGGAATAGAATTGGACCAGGCTTTTACTTATGAGGAATGGGAGAACATTTACATTCATATCCATAAGGGCTTGCTGAATGTTACCACCCAGGAAAATGGCTACAACATTTTCAACCATTGGTATCGAACGCCCTCCTTACTGCACAAATTCTTCCCTTGTGTCCCCAGTATATGTTGGCATTGCAAAGAAAAGGCAGAAATAATGCTTCACATATGGTGGTCATGCTCCAAGCTTTAGCCCTTCTGGAGACAGGTACATGACAAAATAGTTGTGGTTACAACTGATGTGCTGGATTACACCCCCGCACAATATTTACTCCATCACTCCCTAAAAGAGTACATTATAAATCCCTAGCAATGTTCATGGTTAATTCTAACACATAAACAATGCATCACCTGCCACTGCCGCTTGAGCCAGATACCAACTATGAGGGAACGGTTTCACAGGATAAACAAAATGGAACAGATGGAGGAATTAATTCATATCTCACAGGACAGGCTAACCATGTTTATGACCACATGGTCTTGTTGGTCGAATTTCAAAAAATCCACAACTTAACAGTCTTACCAGTAAATGATTGCACATCATTCCTGGTAGCAGAATCAGCTGCACTATCCTTTTATTAGAGCACAAGGGCCGATTCATGATTGTGCTGTGGAAGGTCCTGAATTGCGGCGAGGGTGGGTGGAGGGCTGCTGAGAGCTAACCCATCCCCCCCATTGCTCCCAAGCCTAAACTTTTTTTCACTCCCTTCCCTCTTTTTCTTTTTCCTTTCTAGCTTTACCCTTCCCCCTTTTTTGTCTTCGGTTGTTTCTTTGTTAGGACCATGCCTTCTCAGCAGCCTCTGCTGTTCTTCTAATGCCGCGTACACGGTCTGACTTTTCGGCTACAAAAGTCCGACAGCCCGTCCGACAGACTTTCGACTGACTTTTGGCGGACTTGCGGCAGACTTTCTAACGAACGGACTTGCCTACATACGATCACACAAAAGTCTGACGGATTCGTACGTGATGACGTACACCGGACTAAAATAAGGAAGTTGATAGCCAGTAGCCAATAGCTGCCCTAGCGTGGGTTTTTGTCCGTCGGACTAGCATACAGACGAGCGGATTTCTGGGTCCGGCGTAGTTACGACATAAAGATTTGAAGCATGTTTCAAATCTAAAGTCAGTCAGATTTGCGGCTGGAAAAGTCCGCTGAAATTCCGGGGAAGCCCACACACGATCGGATTGTCAGCCGGCTTTAGTCCATCGGCGTCCGTCGGACTTTTGTAGACGAAAAGTCTGACCGTGTGTACGCGGCATAAGAATACCCAACTCAGAATTTACACAAATATTTGACATCTCTTTGAGCGTGAAGATTGGCTACAGAACAGACACTACTTCATATGGTTTCCCCTTTTCTTTTGTGTGTTTTTTTGGCTTCTGTTCTGGAATGACATCCTGATGTACTAATATATGTACTACTTTGACTTTAGGACATCCTGTCTGTCTTTATGTAAAGCTCAATTTGTTCAAGCTGGTATTCCAGTTTGTTGTTTTTTGTACACTTTTATCAATAAAAAAATCTATTAAAATTTGTTTCACATGACAGTCGCCAAATCACTCCTAAGTTCAAATGGTAATTCCAAACTCCACCAAAGTCAATAGGAGCTGAATTCTTTGAAAATGCTTTGAGGTAACACTTGATAGATTTAGGAACCAGACTAGCGCTGTATATTCCTGATTACTGAGTTTCAATACCATTAGGTATTTTTATTACAGCTGCTGGAATCACTTACATATTGGCGCAGATATAACTGGTATTTTCTTTGAACTTAGTTGTTTATGGATGCAAGAGGATTTTACAGTATAACTGTAAAACAGAATAGCAGATGTAGCTAGTGATTTCTTCTAGTTTAGTTGCATATGGATGAAAGAGGATTTTATAGTATAGAACATGATTCTTTAGGGTTACATAGTTACATAGTTAGGTTTAAAAAGACACAAGTCCATCATGTTCAACCAACAGAAAAATACAACTAATAGAAAACCTCAATATGCACATACATATACCCACAGTTGAACCAGAGGAATGCAATTTCCCCACTATGACGCATGGTCCAGTTTGCTCCAGCGGGAAAAAGCATTTCTTCCTTATCCCCCAGGAGGCAATCAGATATTTCCCGTAACAATATTCTCTGCTAAGTAATGAGTGTAGTCCTAAAACAATGAATGTAGCATTCACTAATCACAACAAGTATACACTGCAAATGTGTTTTAAATTACAGTGATTGAATCATCTGCAGTCAATATTTGGTGAATGTGACTTTATTTGCTTTATAAATATGATCCTAAAAATAGTTAAGACATAAAATTGTTAACTCTTCAAGTTAGTAGTATCAAATTTCATAAGAAAATGTAAAAGAAAAGACCGAGTAACTTTTTACAGCAAATGTATTAGCTAAGTATTTATAGTCTGGGAATATTGTGATCCAACTTTGGTATATTTCTTTATAGGGTCACAAATAATTATTTGGACTCAATGAGACAACACTATCTCCAGATGCCCAAGGGGATTTGTTTTACCTTTCTCAAGAAAAAAAATTGAGTTTAAAAACAAATGAACTTGATGGACATGTACTAACCTAAATCACTAATGGAACAAGTTTGTTATTTATGCTTTGCAATTATGAAATAATTTTATATCCTGGACACTCCCTTATGGATAAATTCCAGAACTTTCCTATAAAATGTGAGCAGACAGGCAACATGGCTTCATTCTTCAGAGCATCTAAAAGCATGTTTTGCTATATATTTTCCATAATCACCCTTACTTCTCTCTTTGGATTTGCATTTTCCTGTCGTTCCAACGAACACGCTGTGGTTCGAAAACCCGGAGACATTATGCTTGGAGGGATCTTTCCCATTCATGATAGAGTTTATAATTTATTAGAACGTCCTTATGTAGATGAGTTCACCTGTACAGGGTAAGTGCTGAAAAAATTGAAAAAGAAATGCAAAGAATTCAGTTTAATTTTTCTCTTTAACACAGAAAACTGTTTACTTGCCCTTTTTTTTGCTTGCCGTTAACATTAGTAAAATATAATTATTTACTCTGACATTATTCAGTAATTGGTTTTAATCCATGTTTAACAACAACTGTAGGAATTGTGACTTGCATGTAGGTTTGGATGAGAGTTGCTTGCAAATTTATGTTAATGAAATGCAATGATGTTAAATTGGAAACACAATTGACAGATTCTGATGACTAAATGCCGGTCAAAATTTTTATCTTATATTCTGCAGTTGAACTTCCTAAAAGACTCCTGGGAGAAAGGGAACTAAGGATACTGCAAGGGCTGTTTCTGCTTTATATTTGCTTCTATTATTGCCTAAGCACCCTTTTGCTGGCCTTTGATGAGCCATCTTTTTTTAATTTAGTCAGCAGGCTGAATAAAAAAATAATTTACAGATTCCTCCATCCTCATGAATAAGGTGAATGGAGCACCGCCCCCTGCCAGGACATTGTATTCTGATAGCTGCTCCTGCTGTTGCCAGAATACACTAATCAGCGGTTGCAGCCAATTGGCTGAAGCTCCTGATCAAGAAAGGTTTTCTAACTTGTTTGATAGAAGTCAATCTAAAAATTGGCTTTTGTTAAACAGGGATGTCCACACAAGGATTGAAGTTCGGAGGATCCATGCTGAACTGACCAAATTTCAATCCATCTATGCCCAGCTTTAGCTTAGCTGCCTATTCCATCAGGTCTCACCTATCTATCTTAGTTTCTCAGGTAGCATTTTTTAACCTTATTTCTTGCTGTTGTAGGGCTCTTTGTAGGGCAGTTGGGTGTATATCTTTTTATTTTCATGATACTGATGCTTCCACTGTCATTTGTTAATGGAGAGCATTGGCTAAAGGCACAGGACCAAATGGAGAAGCTCTGTGATGTGTGATAGCTGTAATGACTGATTACAGAGATCCCTAACGTACACAGTGTGGTACTGTTTATATTGATAACCCCCTCTCTCCACTCACAACAGGACACAGGGGAAAAGGAGAGTTTAAGGCTGCAGAGGACAAACAAAAGATTGAAGGGTGAGGGTTGAGAGTTTTTTAAATGCCACTGACCACCAATTATTGTGGGATTATTTTGAGGGGTTTAAAATACCACTGACCACCAATGTTGTGGCATTTTTTGCAGAGGAAGAGGTTAACAACGAATGATGGGGGTGGGGGAAGGTTTTACAGTGCCACTGGCGACCAATAAATGTGTTCAGAGTTTATCAATGACATCTCGCTAAGGTACACAATGCTATATCCTCCTACAGGGAACTTCTCTTAATAATAAAAGACCTACACTTGATTTCAGTGGGTGACTTTAAAGGCTAAATGCACATTAACCACCTCAATATCAGGATGTTTCTTCATGATCAAAAATGTAAAAAAAGATTGGGTAACTTTCTTACAGCAAATGTATTAGCTAAGTATTTATAGTCCGGGAATATTGTGATCCAAATTTGGTATATTTCTTTATAGGGTCACAAAGAATTATTTTTGACTCAATGAGACAACGCTATCCCCAGATGCCCAAGGGGATTTGTTTTACCTTGCTCTTGAAAAAAATTGAGTATAAAAACGAATGAACTTGATGGACATGTACTAACCTAAATCACTAATGGAACAAGTTTGTTGTTTATGCTTTGCAATTATGAAATTATTTTGTATCCTGAACACTCCCTTATGGAAAAGTTCCAGAACTGTCCTATAAAATGTGAGCAGACAGGCAACATGGCTTCATTCTTCAGAGCACAGAGAATATGATCTAAGAACACACTGCAAGCATGTTTTGCTATATATTTCCCATAATCACCCTTTCTTCTCTCTTTGGATTTGCATTTTCCTGTCGTTCCAACGAACACGCTGTGGCTTGAAAACCCAAATGCTAGGAGGGATCTTCTATCCCATTCATGTTAGAATTTATAATTTATTAGAACGTCCTTATGTAGAGGAGTTCCCCTGTACAGGGTAAGTGTTGAATAAATTGAAAATGAAATGCAAATAATTCTGTTTCAATTACAGATTCCTCCATCCACATGAACAATTGGCTGCAGCTCCTGATCAAGAAAGGGTTTCCAACTTGTTTAATAGCAGTCAATCTTAAAACTGGCTTTTGTTAAACAGGGATGGTCATACACTGATTGAAGTTCAGATGGTCCCTGTTGAACTGGCCAAATTTTAAACCATCTATGCCAAGCTTTAGCTTGGCTGCGGGTATGTCACAAGTTAGCCTGCAGTTTCCTGCTTGCGTGTTCTTACCTCCTTGCTGCAGTGTTTTTCTACCTGATTCCTTTCACATGTGTGGCTTAGCTGTGCTCACCTATGGGAATTGTCTGCTATTCTGTGGACCTTTATTTCCTTTCCTTCAATCACTTCCTGGCCTGCCTCCTAGTTTGCTTGTCTATATAAAAGATATGCTCAGTGTAACCCACATTGCCTGAGCAACTTCATAGTTCTCTGAGCTCCGATTTGCATACCTCTTGTCCATACTGTGTCTGACTACCTGTGTACCAACCCCAGCTTCGTTTACTGTCTGTGCTTGTTTGCTGCTCGCCCTGATCTCGGCTTGTCTTCTGGATTCCCTTTTGCCTGCTGCTTGTACTCTGCACACGCGAGTGGTCTCCGCATCCTTGGCTAGGAGTACCTGGGGTCCGCGACCTGGTTCCAGCTCATCCCTACCATCAGGGGCTCTGGTGAAGAAGCAGGCTGGGGCTTAGACGCCGTGCCCTAGGGAACCCTGAGTTGGCAATCTTCAAGAGCTCACTACCACAGACTCCTGACAGTTTGCTCAGGCCATGAGCGTCTCAGAGACACCGCAGCCTCTTCTGGATCAACTTCAGTGTTTGGCGCAGAGAGTTGATGTCCAGCAGGCCTATCAAGAATGGATTATGCAGTGTCTGCAGGAACCTTCCTCTCGTTTTGATCAGCGGCAGGTTGTGCCCACTTCCTCACCCTCTGTTCCGGCTTCTGTTTCAGCCCCTACTGCTCCAGCTCTTGCAGTCCCTCCAGCAGAGGGCAGTCTTTCAAAACTCCAGCTCCTTTCGCTGCCTCACTTCTCTGGTGATCCTAAAGCTTGTTGGGGCTTCATCAATCAGTGCTTGATCCACTTTGTGCTAGCGGGCCATTATTTTCCTACTGATCGTTCCAATTAGGCCAGACACGCCTCACTTCACAAGAGCGGTCACGTCGCCTGGGACTTGGCTTATGTCTGTACTATGGAGCTGATGATCATATAATAAAATCCGTAAGGAGATTTGTGGCAAATAGCTGGATGTACTGGTTGGGGTCCACATCCCTGGTACATAAAGTGAAAAGGGTTCCTCAAAGGGTGGAATTTTGAACGGCCCCATAAATAGCGGTTAAATCATAAAAGTACAAATTTATTGAAACATTAAATGCACGATGAAAAGAAATGAAAAAATCAAACACATTATGATAAGAACAGCATGAAACCAGCTACTGGAATGGCCCAAATCCACTTTCAATGAGACAGGAAGAGTCCACCGTGTTTCAACATACAGAGTGAGAGTCTTCTTCAGGGACATTAGGCTAGAGGATTCCAGATATGTAGCCTTAATCTATAATTTTAAAATGCACATAATTATGAACATGAACAGAATACAATAAAAATTCACACAATCATTTATATATATATATATATATATATATATATATATATATATATATATATATATATATATAGGTAACACATTAACAAATAAAAACAGAAAATAAGATAAGCTGAACATACTGACCACATGTGTTAATGATTCGTCTGAGAGAGATCATAACTCAGAGGATAACTACCTGGTCCAATAACCATGTATACTTTAAATTTAAGAGAATCAAAACTTTTTATTGATAGTGACATTGCCCAATTATGCCAGTCAAAACTGGGAAACCCTTATGACTGGGTTTCTCAAAGATTTTTCTCTCAAGGAAAGGAAGGATACTGAGCTGTCATCTACCTTTCTCAGTCTTATGCCCCGTACACACGGTCGGATTTTCTGATGAAAAATGTCCGATCGGAGCGTGTTGTCGGACATTCCGACCGTGTGTGTGCTCCATCGGACATTTTCCATCGGATTTTCCGACACACAAAGTTTGAGAGCAGGCTATAAAATTTTCCGACAACAAAATCCGATTGCGTCAATTCCGACCGTGTGTGGCCTGTTCCGACGCACAAAGTGACACGCATGCTCAGAAGAAATTCTGAGACGGAACAGCTCGGCCGGGTAAAATTAGCGTTCGCAATGGATACAGCACTTTCGTCACGGTGCTATGTCAAAAATGGTTTAATACAGCGCACTCTTTTCTTCTTTATAATGTGAGAAGAATTAAGTAGTTTTGCTGCTCATATTCACACAGACTTCTCACAAACTTCTTTCTTTATTATTTATCGGGACTCCCTCAATATATTTGGATTTGTCACATCAGACAAAATTAATTGTGGGGTTTTTTTTTTTTGTTTTTTTTTAAAGGCTGTTTTTTTTATTTGATTTAGGTTTGTATTTTTTCAAGGCTGATCTTTGTTCTATTTTATTTTTAGTTTTACTCCATAATATTTTTGTGTGTGTTTTGTGTGTCAAATCACCACAACACCATTGATATCTTATATTATTTAATCTCAAGGAGATTGTTTGGTGTTGGTGTCCCTTGTTAATTTCACATTGTACTTTAGAAATGTACCTGCCTCCTCACAAACAAACTGTCCTTTTTGAAGGAAAAAACACATAGGAGAGTATAATTGAAACAAAAAATCCTTTATTAAGGGCTCAGAACCAAACAAAGAGGGAGGCAACGCTGGAGAAACAGCTGAAATTAGCGAAGCCTTGGACCCCCAGGGCAATTCTTTACCAGCAAAATTGGTGGCCTGAGGAGTCCTTATCTAAGGGAGTGCAGTCTGGTCCAGAAGTCCCAGAGATCCGGAAAGCAGCAGATGACATCTGTGTCCCCAGGCTGTGGTACTACAAGAGGCTGCATCTTTTGCCAGACCAGACTGGACCCAGGGTCATCACTTTCTGGTCTTCTTTCCACGCTTCCTTCCTGGCTGTGGCTCAGGTGTTGGAGATGTGGCAGGAGGAGGAGTAGGACCTGGAGGAGGAGGAGGAGTAGTAGGACCTGGAGGAGGAGGAGGACCATGTGTGAGGTCACAAATGTGGGTATCAGATGTTATTTGGCCCCTCAACCCCTTATTGAGAGCTTCCAAAATTAAGAACTCACAAAGGAGTCGTTGGCCCTCCTCCATCTGCCTCATTTTGCAGGCAGTTATGCAAGCAAAGTCCTCCTCCACAGTGTGTGGGCTTCTCAGGGCCTCTGTAGCCTTCCAAAAGAGGCCTATGGCAGCCTCCTCCAGGGTACTCCTCTTCCTGCCACTTTGTTTTTGCGGGTGTAGGGGAGGGACCTGCATATCAGGTAGCCTGCTTGGTCCGGCCACCTCCTGGCTGAGACTTCCCTGTGTATGAAAAAGGGACATGGTTGTAGTTTTTGAATCATCAATCGCAATCATAAATTAGTACTCCAAACTAACATCTAGTTAACATCATTGATTGGACAAGCAGAAATATTTAGAGGAATGCTATACCTGGCTCAAGCTGGGCTCCTCCACATGTTGCTGCCTGGAAGGCCCAGGTTGGGCGTCAGAAGCCTCAGCTGGGGGAGAAGGAAGCGTGGAAGGAAGACTGGAGAGTGATGACCTGGGTTCAGTCTGATCTGCCAGAAAATGCAGCCTGTCATAGTACCACATCCTGGGGACATAGATGTCATCTGCTGCTCCGGATCTCTGGGAATCCTGGACTTTCTTGTGCTCCCTTAGATATGTACTCCTCAGGCCACCAATTAGGATCTTCAAATAGGTGATGTCTGCCGTGGGGATCACCGTCTTCACAAATTAAAGCAATTGATCCAGTGCTGCCTTCCTCTTTGTTTGGTTCTTATAATGTGGGTGGTTTATCTGCCACAGACAAGGCAGCTCCCTGAACATATCAATGAAGCTTGCCATAAAGTCGTCATCTTTCAAGATATCCATTTTCACTGCAAGACACAACACAAGACAAACCCTAATGTCAGGCAAAACTCTCCTAATCTTGTGACAATATAGGCCTCAATCTAGAAGCAGTATAGGCCCAAGTTTGGCTCTTACCTTCGTTATCATGATCGGCACCTCCGATACTCCTTCCTCCGCTCACAGATCGTACGTACTACGCACGCGTGTTACGCTTCATACACACTGCTCATGCGTGTAACTCCGCCCGCCCCTGACGTTCTTTCTAGTCTATTCCCCGCCCCTTTTCGTTCGGCACAGTGGGGGAAGAGCACATGGCGGAGACACAGCAGGTGCGTGCTAATTACAGCAACGAGGAGTAGGAAAGCCCGGAGCCGGAAACGTCTAGATCCAGAAGGAGAAGATTTAAGGCATCAAATATGTCCTTTGGGGAGATGTTGGAGATGGTCGACATCCTGAAGAAGGCCGACTATGATGGAAAATATGGACCTTACCCCAACCCCAATGTCCGAAAGGCCAAGATCATGGCGAAAGTGGTCAAGAGCCTGCACCGGAATTTCGGGGTACGACGATTAAAAGATCAGCTAAGGAAGCGGTGGTCGGACCTCAAATTAGGAGAACACGAGCAGTACAGAAAGATCCGGAGAGTGCTGCAAAAAAGTAAGTAGTTGTGCTGTGTTCCTATTCTTTTTGTGTTTATTACGTTCGTGCTGCTCCATGTGCTTTTAGGAACTGTTGTACAGTTTAAAATGGCAACTTTCATGTTCATGGGCACATTATTCGTTCGTATCAAACATTTTTCTTTTGGCCTATAAAACACCATTGTTTTTGCCATATGCATTGGACCACATTTTTTAGGGCCTACTTGTATGAAACTAATTTGGTTGTGTAGATGTGTTTGTTACTAGAATGAATTGCAAACTAGATTCTGTGTAAGGAGAGGACACTCAGCAGCAGTTTTCACATCTGGACGCTGGAGCACTAGTGTGGGACACATGAACACCCTTTTTCTTAGGGGGCCACACAGGTGCTCCAGTGTATACTATAGGGGTGTCTCCATCTGTGAAGCTTGTACAGGACAGGTAAGTATTCAAGCTTGACAAAGGACACAAAAAATTCTACATCTTGGAACTCAGCCAAAATAGACAATTGTACCCCACTTCCAAGCAATGTTTCATATTTCTAGCAAACCACACCAATTTCCTGCTTACCAGATGGAAGCCTTGGATAGACACACTGACACAGCTTGGGAACCAGCCTCCTTAACCGGGCAATGTACGCCAATCACGTCCGTCGGTCTTTCTCTCTCTCTCGGTTCCGGTCTCGGTGTTTTTCTCTCTCGGTTCCTCTGACTGGCCGCTCTAAGCTCCTCCCACTTCCGAGAGAGAAAAACAATGAGACCGAAACCGAGAGAGAGAGAAAGACCGACGGACGTGATTGGCGTACATTGCCCGGTTAAGGAGGCTGGTTCCCAAGCTGTGTCAGTGTGTCTATCCAAGGCTTCCATCTGGTAAGCAGGAAATTGGTGTGGTTTGCGGCACTTTGTGTTTACCCCTACCATTCAACTATCCGGTGGTTGTCGTTTTAATTTATCTCATTCTATTTACATCTGGTAAGCAGTAACTCTGCAAGCTTCTTGTTTTTACTCACCATTGGGTTCATTTTCATTATTTATTTATTTATGTCACTTGCACAGAGACCCTTTGAGTGTTTATGGGCACTGGGTGTTTTATATGATCCTCTATGATTCATCACTGTGTAAGGGCTTTCCTTTCTCTTTTTTTCTTATTTGTTGACAATATCACACTATGTTTTTTTAAATTTTTTTTGGGGATAAATCCGTTTGAATTCACGTTCATTCTTCACGAGTGGAAGTATTGCCCATATGCACCGGGATTGGTTCCTTAAAGGCCCAGGCTGGGTTTAAGCCACTCGTCTGATTTGGCTTGCCATCTGGTAAGCATTCTATATACTATTGGCTGTTCCATTTGATCTGTCTGTGCACCTATCAACTTTGATTGATCTTTGAAGATTTGAATTCACTTATGATCTTGGACTTTATAGGCACTATAAGGACTGTTCAAATATTATTTTTTTCTTATCACATTGTTATTCACATCTATAAGGCTGAGCGCGTTTTTTCTATACAACAAACATGTTGGTTTGTTTTAAAAACCTTGTCAAAATGCACATGTGATTGTGCAGGTATTAAAAAGATTGTTATTAATCAAGAATGTGTGGATAATTGTCTCGACGCTACAACACTTTTGGGGTGCTCTAATTGCTGTTTTCTGTGACAATGGGTGTTATTTCATAAGGGCAAATCCACTTTGCACTACAAGTGCAGTTTCAAGTGCACTTGTAGTGCAAAGTGTCTTTGCCTTTAGTAAACAACACCCAACAGTGTTTTGTAAGGTTACACAATCACGCCATTTTCACGACTTACCACATTTCTGACAGGATCAGCTAAACAAAACACAAGCAGTAAATGTCACCAAAGATTTGCTTATTTTTTTTTTTATTTGATAAAGGTTTCACACATTGTCTGGCATATTGATGGCCCCCTTACCCGCAAAGAACTCAAGGTATCTTAGCCGGACATCACGGGCACTCAGGGAGGGCAAGCCAGGACGGCCACTTTCAAGCGCCGTCAGGGTTGTTTCATTTATCATTCCGGCCTCAGGCCCAACTGAGCCAGCATAGTTGGCAGAATGTTGACGTAAAAAGTTATGTAGAACACAGCACGCCAGGATAATATGATTCAGTTTATACTCCGCCATATGTATGGGTGTCAGAAATAGGCTGGAACTGGCTAGCCATGATTCCAAATGTGTTCTCCACCACTCTTCTGGCTCTGGCCAGCCGGTAATTAAAAACCCTCTGGTCCGGGGTGAGGGTCCTCTTCGGGAATGGCCACATAAGATGGTCCTCCAGCGCAAATGCTTTATCCGCAACAAAGACGAATGGGAGTCCTTCCACATTCTCTTCTGGAGGTGGCAAGTCCAAGCTGCCATTTTGGAGACGCCTGTAAAACTCCATCTGGGCGATGACTCCACCATGAGACATCCGGACATTCTTCCCCACGTCCACATACAGGAACTCGTAATTAGCCGATACCACCGCCAACATCACAATACCATTGAACCCCTTATAATTATAATAGTACGACCCCGAGTTGGGTGGTGGGACGATGTGGACATGTTTCCCATCAATTGCCCCTCCGCAGTTAGGAAAGTCCCACCGCTGGGCAAAGTGGGAGGCCACAGTCTGCCATTCCTGTGGCGTGGAAGGAAACTGTTGAGGAAAACAAAAAAAAATTTGTCTTTTTGCACATAAACATGGAAAGCAGATTAGACACAAACATTCTTGGCCAACATCAAGATAACATTTATTAATGGGAATTTTTAAAGACCAAAGTATAAGGTACACCTATCATATTCCCCCTCCCCCCTCCTGTCATGGGCCATTTCTAACATTATAGGGGGGGGAGCTCTTGGACAGGTAACCCTCTCCACTTCATTGAGAGATGAATGCTTAAATAATGGGTATTACTTGGAACAGCCCCTCCTTAGTTACACTATTGACAGCCCACTGGACAGGTAAGAAGTGTCATAATACAAAGATATAAATACACATTGTACACATTTGAGCACATTTGGACATTCTGCTATTACCTATCAAGATAATAATAGGATACAAAAACTTTAAACAGTACCATTTGAAAGTATACAGGCAGGCCCTTGCACTACATGCTTTGGGGAATTCATCCATAAATCTGAGCACAGAAGAGATGGGTATAGTGTGTATGGGTTTGGCAAAGTCAGCAGATAGATGATTGAGGATAGATAGAGAATTGGTATCAGCTGACTTAGCAGTTGGGGGGAGGAAGGGTTCCAAATGATTTGAGGACCCCCAAAAAAAAAGCTCTGCCTGAATTTAAAGCACAAATCACATTTAAAAACATTTTAGGGGGTGTTTGGGGTAAAGCACTACTATGGAGCTGATAAAATACATTGTTAAGTGACTAGATGAGGTGAATATAGGGCCAGGAGACCATGTTGGGGAGGTAAGTGAAGGCAAATATGAGGACAAAGGGGACATTCACAGCATATTACAATCATGGTAATTAGGGAATGAGGAAACAAATACATTACATTAGCAAACATTAAATACAATAAAATGTGATATTAAAGGATAAAAATCTTACCTTAATATACTCCTTCTGCAGGACCTGGATGATGGCAGAACAGGTCTCCGGGATAATGATCCCCAGAGCCTGGGGGGAGATGCCTGTCGAGAACTTCAAGTCCTGCAGGCTCCTCCCCGTCGCCAAGTACCACAGGGTGGCGACGAGCCTCTGCTCCGGAGTGATGGCTTGCCTCATGCAGGTATCCTGCCTGCTAATATAGGAGGTCAGCAAAGCCAACAAATGATGAAATACGGGGTATGTCATCCGGAGAAAGTTCCTGAAATCATCAGGATTATTCTCACGGATCTCACGGAGCAAAGGCATATGACAGAACTGGTCACGCTGAAGCAACCAATTCTTGGTCCATGAACTGCTCCCCACCCTGTTCATGGACTGGACTTGTGTCAAGGTCAGGACCCCAACACCAAGCCCCCGCACAGCACAAACTCTACGAGGAGTACGTATACGCAACATGGCTAGAAAACGGTCGGCTGCTCAGAATGAAGTAACAGAACGCACTGAAAAACAGCCAGGCCTGTGAAGAGCGACCTGAAAAACAGTAACGAACGAACAAGAACACAATGACTAATCAAAGTCACGCGTAGCTTGCTGCACGCACTGAAGAGCAGATACAAACCCACAAGCACAAACTGAACAGCAGAAAACGATCTGAAAACCACGAGTCTGAAAAAGCGCGAATCGCCTCTCACCAAACTTTTACTAACACGAGATTAGCAAAAGGAGCCCAAAGGGTGCCGCGCTTGGTTCTAAACTGGCCTTTTCTAGTCTCGTTGTACGTGGTTGACGTCACTGCGTTCTTGGCGATCGGAAATTCCGACAACTTTGTGCGACCATGTGTACGCAAAACAAGTTTGAGCCAACATCCGTCGGAAAAAATCCTAGGATTTTGTTGTCGGAATGTCCGATCAATGTCCGACCGTGTGTACGGGGCATTAGGAAACTACTAGAGAAAAAAAATCTCTCTTCATTGGCATGTTCACTCCTTTAAATAATACATTGATAATAATATTGCTCCTTTTGGACTATGTCCTCAGATTTTCCCCACTGTGGAGAACGCAAGTCCCTCTTTTAAGAGGGCATGGGAGGAGAATCTATTGTTATGCTCTAAGGGCATGATGTTACTTTTAAAGGAGGAATATGCCAAAAGGTTAAGAGAGTAAGACAAGGATTTGGACTCCTTTTATAACTCGTTTTCTCAATATAAGGACCACTCAGCATATGCACAATCAGATAAAGAGTTAAGTGAACACTTGGAAAACTTTAACCGTCAAATTCTGATGAAAAAAGAGAAAAAAATGCAAAGAGATAAAATGGCCTTTCAGGAGGATAAGGCTTTTAGTTGGAGTCCAATCTATCCTAAAAAAGCTTTTTAATCTAGCCACTCTACAAGATCCAAGAATGCAGACTCCCATCTGTAAGATGCTTCTTCTATTTCATCATTATCCGCTTCTTCTTACAATTCCTCCAGGTTTAAGAAATCCAACAAAACCAGAAGGAACTCTCAAGGTGATGAAATGGTTATCTTAGTGCTTACGTGGTGTTAGGTAACCCCTTGGGTGATGGTTCTTTTCCCTCTATCTCCAACACCTCGCTAAACTGTTCCAACCGGTATTCCCAGTGTCTCACGTAAGTTATCTTTACCATCCAATCCCACTCAAGGGATTGTTTTAGTGCCAGGACAAGAGCAGTCTCCCATCTCCATGAGCATCAATGTTCCAACATAAATACATCAATGTCACTACCTGAGCAGGGAGATTCGGTCAATGTTGTGAATTTGTCCCAATACCCACTTAATGATATTGAAAAAAACATACTTATTAGGTGTCTCAGTTTCTTTCCAAATGAGGACATTGATAAGTTTGAGGCTATTAAGGGCATCCAACTGTTTGCGAGAAAAGTTATCCTTAAACAACTGTACTCCAAAAACAGAAAAAAGGGAACACAGCTTAAACCACAGGAAATACAAGCCATAGATAATCTCATCTCATTTTTGGAGGAACACAACCCTCATCCAGACCTCATTGATCGTATTGCTCTTGAGCATCAACTGTTCAACTGTTCTTATAAACAGAAAGAAGTCGGACAAATTCCCGACATTGGGTTTAAATCCCAATGTTTTGGCATTTGTTAAACTTACCACTAAATCAAAAATATAAAAATCAAACATGACACGGTTTGCAATCGCTCAGTTGAGGAACAACACACATTACATAATCTTTCCACCAACTCCGATAAGGGGGGTAATATAGTGATCATGGATAATGATCAATATATACAGATGTGCACTAAAATTCTTAGTAATAAATCGTGGTACTCACCTGTCACCACAATCAAAATTGATAGGTTCCAACAGGATTTCTATCAACTTGTTGATTCAGCTTTCTATCACAACCTTATCCCCAAAGATGAGTGGGAATTCATCCGCACCCCTTTTCCGTGCACACCCACATTCTACTCACTCCCTAAACTGCACAAGAGTTTGTTACATCCATCGGGTAGACCTATTATATCTGGTAATGGCTCTTTGACAGAGAACCTGAGCAAACTCACTTTGTGTCCCCTTGTCTTAAGCATTCCAAGCTACATAAGGAACACAAGTCACCTACTTCAAAACATTGATGGACTGCAAGTTCCAGCTGATGGAATTCTTGCAGCCATCGATGTCGAAGCTTTAAACGGCTGTCAGGGCTGGGCTCAGCCCTTCCTTCTCTGAGCTGGCTGCTCAGCTGTCGACTAATTGCCAGCTCCCATCTCTCTCCAAAGTTACTCAGCTGTTGTTTATATCCTGCTCGCCAGTCCTGCCTACTTAAGCCGTCCAGTCCAGAGGAGCTCTGCCTTCACCTTGGTCAGCATCAGAAGAAACATCTCCTGTTTCCTGTTTAAAGACTGGCTTTGCTGACATCCCTTCTGGCTCCAGATCCTGCTTGCTGTTCCACTACATTGATCCCTGACTTCTGGCTTGACTGACTATCCATTCTGGTTACTGAACTTTGGCTATGTTTTGACTACGTTTGTGTTTTTTACTTTTAATATTATACAAGTATGATATAAATGTGATTTAACTGTACTACTGTCTCGGTCTGATTTCATGGTTTCTGACAGTAGGCGAAGGCCATGAATTCAGAAGATGCAGTCAATCCACTTGTTGGTAATATTTTTTCCAGATTGGATCAACTGGATCACCGCGTGGATCAGTTCGGCATGGCATTACAAATGCTCCTGAGTCGCACAGCTCACCTAGAATCTCCCACTTTGGCCGCCTGATACAACCTATGTTGCAGGCCGATCCTGCTGCTGCTCCAGTCTCTGTGCAGGCACCCGCCTCGAGTATTACTTATAAGAGGTATGTCTGGTTCCGCTCCACTTCCCCAGCGATATGGGGGCAAACCAGTCAAATGCAGAGGGTTTCTCAACCAGGTTGAGATATACTTTGAGATGCTGCCCCAGGCATTTCCCACGGACAGAAGCAAAGCAGGTTTCATGATATCTTTGCTTTCTGAGAGCCTTGGCCTGGGCAAACCCTCTATGGGAGACACAAAAACTTGTTGTTTTGAGTTACCCTAAGTTTGTGGCTTCGTTTAAAAGGGTATTTGACGTTCCCGCACACTCCGCTTCTGCTGCCAAGTGCCTCATGTCCATCGAACAGAGTACGAGAACTGTTGCCGACTATGCCATTAAATTCCATACTCTGGCAGCAGAGGTTGCATGGAACAATGAGGCCCTCATGGCTGCTTTTTCTCATGGTCTCTCGGATACCATCAAGGATGAGATAGCCACCCACTAAGAAGTTGATCACATTTGCCATCCTTAATTGACTCCAGACTCAGAGAAAGACTCTCTTTTAAGGAGGGCTTGCGGAAGCCTCCTGTACGTTTGTCTCCGAGCTTTGCAGTCCCAACCATGCCTCCCTCACCTCCTATGCCTCCTGGTACTGAGTCGGGCAGTGAAGGTGAACCCATGCACTTGGGTTTCATGCATCTCTCTGCAGATGAGAGAACCTTTAGGAGGAGGGTGAGATTGTGCCTTTATTGTGGCCAGGCAGGTCATTTTTTGAAGTCTTGTCCTACCCATCCAGGGAACGCCCGAACCTTGAGGTCCTGTCACGGACAGACCTTAGGTGGCGTTGTTTCATTACCAGTTATCCAGAAGGATAAGCCCCTGGTTTTGGTCACTCTTTCTTGGGCTGAGTCATCTGTCGAGATACAGGCTCTAATCGACTCTGGGGCTGCAGGCCTGTTCATTGATGCTGCCTTTGTATTGAAGCACTCGATTCCGCTGCAGCTGTGTGACACTCCTCTTGCCATTGAGGCTCTTGACGAGAGACCTCTACAGCCTGGCCATGTGACTCATGATACGGTTCCATTGTCCATGGCTGTAGGGGCTCTTCACCATGAGATAATCCAATTCCAATTTATTTCCTCACCTAAGTTTCTGCTGGTTATTGGTTATCCTTGGTTACAGAGGCACAACCCCTCTTTTGATGGGCTCCATGCTGAGGTTCTCTCCTGGTCACCACAATGCAGTGAGACATGCTTCCAGAAGGTAGCTAAGGTCCTGTGCACCTCTTCACTCTCCTCCCTGCTGGAGGAGTACCGTGATTTTAGCGATGTCTTTGACAAAGGTCAAGCCGGTAGTTTGCCTCCTGTCAGGGAAGATCAGCCAGTACTCAAGATGGCCGACAGAGAAGTCGACCTGTGACCTCAGCCTCTGCCAGAACAGCTTCGGTGCACCTGTGTGCACATTACCAAGAGGCTATTTAAACTTGGTCTGTGCTTGCATCCAGTGCTGTCTGTTCTACAGCGTTCCCATGTGTTCCTGCCTGCTTTACCCGTGATACCTGCACCCGTTTACCGACCCGGCTTGCCTCTGACTCTGCTACCTGCTGCCTGCATCTGACCCGGCTTGTTCTGACTCCACATCTGCCTGCTCCTTCTACTACCACGCTGCCAGCCTGTTGCCGACCCTGCCTGCATCCAGACTACGCACCTGCCTCCGCTTCTGCTCCTGACGTTCCCGCAAGTGTTTGACCCGGCTTGCCTGACCTGCATCTTCCGCTCATTGGAGTACCCTGCTCCCACACCGTGCCACCTGCCGCTGTTCTACATTACAGTGAAGACGAACTGTTTGGCACTTGTGCGACTCTGCACTTCTGCTCCTCCTGTCTACTCTATCAGGGGGCCAGAATCAGAGGAGCAAGAGAGGCCATTCCCTGCATATCAGGCTCTACCGTCAGGTATGTGACACCTCCACACCGACCGTATGATTGCACAATTGACCTTCAACCTGGTGCCATACCCTCTCGTGGCTGGTTTACCCTTTGTCGGTCTTGGAGGATAAGGCCATGGAGGAGTATGTTGCAGACACACTTTCTCGAGGTTTCATCCGCAAATCCTTGTCCCCTGCTGGTGCCGTTTTCTTCTTTGCGAAGAAGAAGAGTGGTGAACTGAGACCTTGTATTGATTATAGGGGTCTCAATTGTTTCAGGATTAAGAATGCCTATCCGATTCCATTGATTACGGAGTTATTTGACCGCCTCAAGGCAACGGTTTTCACGAAGCTTGATTTTAGAGGGGCATACAATCTCGTGAGGATTAAGGAGGACAACGTGTGGAAAACTGCGTTTAATACCAGAACAGGCCATTATGAGTACCTCGTAATGCCTTTTGGCCTTTGTAGTGCCCTGGCAGTTTTCCAGGAATTCATTAACGATGTCCGAGATTTGTTGCAGTTATGTGTGGTGGTTTATCTCGATGATATCCTCATATTTTCAAAGGCCCTGGAGAGCCAGCACACAGATGTCTGTCGTGTGCTTCAGAAACTAAGAGAGAACAATCCCTATTGTAAATTGGAGAAGTGCGAGTTCCATCGTGAACAGGTTAAATTTATGGGTTATGTAATTTCCACTGCTGGTTTTTCGATGGACCCAGTGAAACTTTCAGCAGTCCTACAGTGTCCCCAACCCATGGGTTTACATCCTCTGCAGAGTTTCCTGGGCTTTGCCAACTATTATCGGAAGTTTATTCATAACTTCTTATCTCTGGTCAAGCCCCTGACTGATATGACCAGAAAGGACGGCAACCCACAGAGTTGGTCTCTGGAGTCTGTTAAGGCCTTTGAGAGTCTCAAGGCTGCCTTTGTTTCTGCTCCTGTGTTGGCACATCCTGATCCTACATTACCTTTTATTCTTGAGGTTGATGCTTTTGAGACTGGTGTTGGTGCCCTTATGTCTCAACGTCCCACCTCTAAGAGCGCCTTGCATCCTTGTGGCTACTTTTCCAAGAAATTGTCACCTGCAGAGTGCAATTACGAGATTGGTGACAGAGAGCTGTTGGCAATCATTTTAGCCCTGAAAGAATGAAGATATCTCCTCAAAGGTACCACTGTGCCGGTTCTCATTCTTACTGACCATAAGAATCTCACATTCTTGTCTGAGGCAAAATGCTTCTCTCCCAAAAGGGCACAATTGGCTTTTCTTGTCAAGTTTCAATTACATTGTCTCATTATTACCTGGTACTACGAATGTAAGGGCTGACGCCTTGTCATGACAATTTTCCTCCACTTTCAAGTTGGAGTCGGTTTTGGTTCCTGTGATTTCTCCTGATTATATTGTGGCTATGGTTCGCACCAGACTAACTTCTTTGGGTGACAAAATTCTTGCTGCTCAGGTCCATGCTCCTCTTGAGAAACCTTGTGACCGCTGCTTTGTCCCAGAGAGTCTCTGTACTGCCGTGCCCCAGACTTACCATTCTCCCAAGGCTGCTGGCCACCTTGGGAAGAATTAACTCTTTTGGGCCATTTCCCAACAATTCTGGTAGCCTTGTCTACGTGCTGATATAATCGCCTTCGTAGCTGCCTGTTCCGTGTGTGCTCAAAGTAAGACTCAACGACACCTTCCAGTGGGCCTCCTACAACCCATACCCAATGGGGAGAAGCCCTGGACCCGCCTGTCTATGGATTTCATTGCGGAGTTACCCAACTCCCAGGTCAACATAGTTATCCTTATGGTGGTTGACCGGTTCTCAAAGATGTGTCATTGTATTCCGCTAAAGATGTTGCCCACTTCTAAGGATCTGGCTTCCATTTTTGCTCGGGAGATCTTTTGCTTACATGGGTTACCCAAGGTGATTGTCTCGGACAGGGGTAGTCAGTTTGTGTCCCCGGTTCTGGCGAGCCTTTTGTGCACAGTTGGGAGTTCAGCTTGCTTTCTCCTCTGCGTATCACCCACAGTCTAATGGGGCCGCAGAACGAGCCAACCAGTCCTTGGAGCAATTCCTACGTTGCTATATTTCTGACCATCATAACAACTGGTCAGACCTATTACCGTGGGCAGAGTTTGCTCACAACAGTGGCTTGAATTCTGCTTCCCGATTGTCCCCGTTTATAGTGAATTATGGTTTCCAACCTTCCATGTTGCCTGACTCATTTGTTCCACAGTGTATTCCTGCGTTAGAGGAGCATTGACGTGGTCTTCGTTCCACTTGGGCACATGTCCAGGAGGCTTTGTGACATGCTAATGATAGGTACAGACTCCATGCTGACTGCAGACGCCTGCCTGCGCCTTTCTACCAGTTTGGGGACAGGGTCTGGCTGTCATCTCACAACCTCCGACTTTGTGTTCCCTCACTGAAGTTCGCACCTTGGTTTATTGGGCCTTTCTGTATTCTTCGCAGGATTACACATTAGACCTTCCTTCTAATATGCGTATTTCAAATGTATTTCATGTCTCCTTGATAAAACCTTTGGTCTGCAACCGCTTTACTAACTCGGTGCCACGTCCTCACCCTGTACAGGTTGAGAACCAAGAGGAGTATGAAGTACAGTCCATTGTTGACTCCCGTACGTTCCGTGGGTGCATACAGTACCTGGTGCATTGGAAAGGGTACGGTCCAGAGGAACGCTCTTGGGTCTCATCCTCGTATGTACATGCCCCTGTCCTCCTCTATGACTTCCATAAATGATTTCCCCTCAAGCCTGGTGGTCCTCCGAGGGGAAGGGGTCGTTGAGGAGGGGGTACTGTTAGGGCTGGGCTCAGCCCTTCCTTCTCTGAGCTGGCCGCTCAGCTGTCAGCTAATGCTCATCTCCGGCTCCCTGACGTTTGGCTTGTCTGACTATCCATTCCGGTTCCTGAACTCTGGCTATGTTTTGACCACGTTTGTTCTATTTACTTTTATTATTAAACAAGTGTGATTTAACTGTACTTCTGTTTCCGTCTGATTTCATGGTATCTGACAAATAGACCACTGGCCAAAACTTACCCAGTATGCAATTAAGCTGCTGGGCTACCCCGCATCCAGCGTGCTTTCTGAATGGACATTCAGTGCTGCCGGAGGTTTTGTGACAGATTAGAGAGCACGCCTGTCCACAGACTCGGCTGACATTTATCAAAATGAATCAGTCCTGGATTAGCAGCAGCTATAATGCCCCTGATGCCGATGTCACTGATTAAGTGCTTTCTGGGACTTGAATCTCTGAAAGACTGTCTTGGCTGCCTAGCTTTGTGTGTGTTGAAATTTTTTGGTGTAGGTTTTTATGGGGACAATTAACACCCAAAGACGATTTTTTTTGCTTGACAGGTGCATATCATTATAAAAATAAAATATACTGTGCTTAGGTTTCAAAGACAATAAGCAGACAGCAGCTAGCATAAATTGTGGGCAACAATATACAAATTTAAAGTAAAGAAATGCAGCGCTTTAATCTCCGTAAAAGAAAAGCAAACGTCCATCAATCCCGAGAGGCATCTGATAGGTGAATGAATCTTGACTAAAACGATGAACAGTGATCTTTCATCAACACCACAGTAAGCCAAGCCTCTTACCCTTACAACCAGACCACTAGATTATATGTGGTCAGAAATGCCCAAACATCTTTCCACCATGGACTGCTCCAGCATGGACCCAGGCATCACTCCTCATGTTGAAGAGTGTAAAAAAAACACTTCATGGTGTAGTATATCAAATCTATTTGAATTTATTAAAACCACATCTGTATACTTACACAGTAGTAGCTATAAACAGGCGTGTCATATGAAAAGTTCCTCATGGTTTCAAACTGACAATATGGCCATGGTCCTCATGCACAGCGACGCCACACGCCCAAAACTCCACCCACATATCATTGCAATTGTGGGCAGCAAGGCCAATTATTGCTTTCATCAAGAGTACCTCTATAGCAGGCATGTCTAAAGTCCGACCTGCGGCCAATTGCGGCCCCTGTTCCAGTTTAATACGGCCCCACTGGTAATTATATATATATATATATATATATATATATATATATATATATATATATATATATATATATATATATATATATATATCTTTTGTGGCCCCCAACAAATTCCAAAACTGGGCGCTCCGGGATTCGTTGGGGGGCCACAACAGATATATACTGTATTTATCGTTCAGTTCTGGCAGCCTCAGAGGGGACAGGGAGGGGGCGGGATGAGTACCATCAGATTACATACAGGAGAATCGCCTGTTTACTTGGCAACCTCTCTAATAGGAAGTCCGGACTCCTGGGCTGGTATTGGACGACTGTTCTGTCTATCATAGGAGGCGGGACTTTGTATTAAAGAGGCCGCCGAGTAAACAGGAGATTCTCCTACATGTAATCTGTTGGTGCTCGTCCTGCCCCCTCCCTGCCCCCCCCCCCCCCCCGAGGCTACTGATGGGCATGGATCAGTCTGCACTGATGGCAATGGTGAGGTTGCATTCATGTCAATGGTGAGGCTGCAATAATGTCAATGGTGAGGCTGCATTCATGTCATGGGTGAGTCTGAATTCAGAGGCTGCATTCATGGCAATGGTGAGGCTGCATTCATGGCACTTGAGAGGCTGCATTAATGGCAATGGTGAGGTTGCAGATGGGCACTGACTAGGCTGCATTGATGTTTATTTTGCTTCATAGTTCTTTATTTAAAATGTAAGTTTTTTCCTGAAACTTCCCTCTTAAAGTGAAGGTGCATGTTATACGCCTGTGCACGTTGAACGCCGATAAATACGGCATATCCAAATAACACGCCCAAGCTCATCCTTAGACTCTTCACCGCACATAGCCACAAAGACAGGAGAATGCTTGTTGGGCAGTGTATTCCTTAATTTGCATTTAATTTTAATGGTTCAAAGAATGTCAGGCAAAATGGTCGGCCCTCACGCATGTTCACATCATCAAATCTGGCCTTCTTTGAAAAAAGTTTGGACACCCCTGCTCTATAGAATTACTGTGTAAAGGAACCACCGACACAATTTTTCAGTACCTGTTTGACAGGTGCATATCATTTGAATTTTTGACAGCAAGGCCAATTCTTGCTTTCATCAAGAGTACCTCTATAGGGTTATGGTGTGAAGGCACCACTAACACCCAACGCCCAATTTTTCTGCACCTGTTACTTCTATCTAAAATCTGCAAAAGAGACACCAGAATTTACCAAAAAAATCTCTAATCTTGTTCCGAGTGCACTAAATTGTGGCCTCATCATACAGCCTGGCTCCCCAAGCCATTGTTTACAAAATAAAAAAAGCTTGCAGGGAAAATGTCATTTTTTGGCTTTATAAATGTCATTATTGCTGCAGCAGGTTCTATACATGGTACAAATGTGCTACTTTATGGGCAGACTAGGGGGATCCCCAGGTACTATATTTAAAGGAATTTTTAATTTTGGTTGTCATTTCTCATTTTTATGGTTTCACTTTCAGCATCAGTAAATCACTGCTCATTTAAAAATCATGTTTTTACAAACTAGTTTTTCATTGATACATGTCCCCCAGGGCAGTACCTGGACCCCCATAACTATATTATGCCCAATTACTTGCATATTTCTAATGATTTCAGTTTGGGTCCCATAGACTTCAATGGGGTTCGTTATTGGGTTCCGAACATTTGCGATGTTCGAACATTCTGCCGCGTACCGAACAGGGGGCCGTTCGGCCCATCTCTAGCTGCAGGTGCCATCAGGCCTCACCTCTCTATCTTAGTTTCTCAGGTAGTATCTTTAACCCTATTTATTGCTGTTGTAGGGCTCTTTATAGGGCAGTTGGATGTACATCTTTTTATTTTCACAATGCTGACGCTTCCACTGTCATTTGTTAATGGAGAGCATCGGCTAAAAGGATCAAATGGAGAGGCTCTGTGATGTGTGATAGCTGTGAAGACTGATCACAGAGATCCCTAATGTAAACAGTGTGGTACTGTTTATATTGATAAGCCCACTCCTTCCTCTCACAACAGAGAACAGGGGAGAAGGAGAATTTAAGGCTGCAGCGAACAAACAATTCAAGGGTGAGGATTGGAGAGTATTTAAATGTCACTGGCCACCAATGTTGTAGCATTGTTTTTGTAGAGGGATAGGTTAACAACGAATGATGGGGGGTGGGGGATGGTTTTACAGGGCCACTGGCCACCAATAAATGTGAGATTATTTTGTAAGATGTTTAAAGTGTTCCGAGTTTATCCATGACATCCCGCTAAGGTACACAATCCATTTTCCGCCTACAGGGGACTTCTATTAATAATAAAAGACCTACACTTGATTTCAATGGGTGACTTTAAAGGCTAAATGCACATTGACCACCTCAATATCAGCATGTTTCTTCATTATCAAAAATGTGGCAAAAAATAAAATCGCCTTTGAATCGCCAGCTATGAGGAAAGATTATAGGAATTGAATTTATTCTCCTGACAAGAGGAGATTGGGGGGATATAATCACTATATACATACTAAATACAAAAGGGGTCCATATAGTGAACTTGGTGTTGAGTTATTCACTTTAAGGTCATCACGGGGACAAGGGGGCACGCTTAATACAGAAAGGTTTCTTCGCAGTAAGAGCTGTGAAAATGCGTAATAGACTTCCTCAAGAGCTGGTTCTGGCCAGCTCAGTAGATTGCTTTAAAAAAGGCCTGGATTCTTTCCTAAATGTACATAATATAACTGGGTACTAACATTTGTAGGTAAAGTTGATTCAGGGAATAACCGATTGCCTCTCGGGGGATCAAGAAGGATTTTTTCCCCGCCTGTAGTAAATTGGATTATGCTTTGCTTTGGGTTATGCTTTGCATTTTTTTTGCCTTCCTCTGGATCAACTGTGGGCATAGGATTCTGTAAATGGGATTGTATGATTTATTTTTTATTTTTTTGGTTGAACTAGATGGGCTTGTGTCTTTTTTTCAACCTGATTAACTATGTAACTATGTGTGCACTGGCATGTCTACTGTCCAACAAGGAGTCATTTTAACTGTCATGGCATTTTAATTTGATGTTTCATTCTAAAAAGAAATGCATTTTTTTTAAATGTTGCACCTTTCCCTTTATAGAGTAGGGCTCCATGCACTCTAGCATTTTTCATAAGCTCAAAAAAAGCTAGAAAAAAACGCTGGATGAAAAATGCTTTTAGATGTATTTGGAAGCTTTTAGGAGCATTTAGGAGCATTAGCATTTTATTAGCGTTTTTGCAGTACATGAAGGAAAAAAAGGCTAAAAAAAGCTGTTAGTAGCATTTTGAAGCAGTTAGGAGCATTTAGAAGCGTTTAAGAGCATTCTGCATTTTTTTCCTGCTGGAAAAACGCTCCAAAAACAATTTTTTTATGCTCCTAGATGCTAAAGCTCATAAAATGCTAATAACCTAAAGTAGTGTGCATGGACTCATAGGATAACAAGATTTAGCTTCTAAGAACAGAAAAAATACTAATAACAGCTTCTATGAACTTATAAAAATGCTAGTGTGCATGGAGCCTAAAAATAAAAACCCCAGTGGTTTTTAAATACCACATAAAGAAAGCTCTATCTGTCTGACACATTTTTAAATAAAATTTATTTGGGTACAGTATTGCACGACCAATTAATTGTCAAGCTATTACAGCACTAAAAACTAAAAAAATTGCCTGGACAAGAAGGTATAATATGCTGGTCCAGAACTGGTTAAAAGGATGTGGCTCACTCTATTACAGAGCCTGTCATCTGACCAGGATAGTGGACTGGCACATTCAATGAGCGGTCAAAGACTGGGTCTCGCTTGAACAAGCAGAACAGTAACTCACAACAGTTGAACACACAGCCATTAATAGGACTGACTTTACACTGTTTTCATACAATATGCAAAGCTACTGCCATATCCTCTGGGCCAGGGCCCATGACTCCCCTTCTAGCCAACCCAGACTTTACATGGGTTTGTAACCAGCTTTTAAAACATGCTGTAGAAATAGGAAGAGATAGCCTGGCCACCGCACACCTTGCCCAGGCCAAATGGTTAGCAGGTAAAAGCAGCCTCAGCTCAATTCATCCAAGCCATGCCTCCAACATGTTTTGCCCTTCCCCCAGGCTTAATCATGCCCCTGGGACATAATCAATTTTAAATCATACTGTAAATTTGTTGCTATGCTAATCTAATCATTTCTTTCGAGGCGGATCTTTCTGTTCATAATTGGAACTTGCTCACCCAAACACCTAAACACAATTCTCCATGTGGTCTTATTTTCAAATACTGCATTTCATAAATCATCCCAGGATCAGATAGGTATACAGCAGATCACTTTCGCCTTTTTTAGCTGCTCTGTACTTCTAAGTCAACACGAAGATTAATTTTGAATATTTATTTCATTATTCTTGATACTTCACTGAAAACTCCCTTACAATACACATTTCCTTGCCAGAACAAGGATTGGGAAACAATCTGCACTACTATACATAAAGGCTCTTTGAACATAACAACAGATGAACACTATTACCAAATATATGATCACTGATATAGGACACCATCACTCCATATGGTAATGAGAACAGTAGCCTCTTTGCCACAGTGCTGGCCCAGTGGTTGTGGGGGTCTGTGGGAAGGGGCCTTATCAGAATCTGGAAGCCCCCTTTAAAAATATGGTGGCCCCCAGATACCCAACCCTCATGTGAATGTCAGTTGTAAGTAAACACACACATTTTTGAAAAGTCCTTTAATTAAAAAAAAAAAAAAAACATCAATCAAGTCATCCAGCAATGTAGATCCACGGCGACACCTGCCAGCCCGCCAAAAGAAGAAGAAACCTGCCGGCCACCAACATGTCCTGAACTCCATTTGATTCCCACTGAATATCATCTCCCGATCCCTGCTGCCAATCAAT
The DNA here is from genome assembly GCA_037952835.1 of Lithobates septentrionalis. Classification (NCBI taxonomy): domain Eukaryota; kingdom Metazoa; phylum Chordata; class Amphibia; order Anura; family Ranidae; genus Lithobates; species Lithobates septentrionalis. Next base: position 201,555 of record JBBDGP010003727.1, on the reverse strand, counting down.
ATAAGCAAAGGGACGGGGTCTCTGGGTCATAGACCATGTATGGTATAAATATTGGGGGACCTTATGCCTATTCTTTCAATGGAAACTCTCTTAAAATTAATCTTGGACCTAAAGGACCTGGCTGTCAGTACTAGGATCCCTTTAGGACCCAGCACAACTCACCTGACACAGCCTTTACCTGGGAAACAACAATGATTGGTCAGCTCACCTTTAAATAACTTGCATCAGCATTCAATCATTGCTCGTGTTAGAGTTTACCTTGTGTTTGATCCAGTTGATATCTGCTCTGTGTATTTCGTGTATGACCCGGCTCGTTTGACCCTGTTTGCTTGCTTCTGATTCGGTACCGTTTGGACTCTGATCTTCCTGTGTATGACCCAGCTTGCCTAGACTACGTTTTGCCTGATTCTACTAGTACCTTCATCTGCAGCGGTGAACTACAAGCACCAGACATCTATCCTCACCTGCAGCGGTGAACTACAAACACCAGACACCATCTATCCTCATCTGCAGCGGTGAACTACAAGGTCCAGCAAACATCTACCTACATCTACAGCGGTGAACTACAAGTCCCAGCTGACCTGCTCTGCTCAGACCTGCTCATGGTATGTGCTCTTGTTCTTTGAACTCTTTGCATAATCAGAACACCTGAACTGTTACCTGTTATATGCTCTAGCCTGACATTAACACGAGCCATACATAATAAAGGAAACCTATCATGGATCCTGAGCAGGCTCAGTTGTTTGCACAGGAACTTTGCCGCTTATCCCATCAAGTTCAGGAAATGGCCACACAGCTCACCAAGGTGCAATCTCCTTCTATTACCACTGCTACAAAAACTCCATCTGAACCAAAAATTCCTTTGCCTGACCGGTTTTCTGGTGACCGTAAAGGGTTTTGCAACTTTAAAAACAGCTGCAAATTATATTTCAAGTTAAGGCCATCCTCGTTTGGCCCTGAAACTCAGAGGGTTCAAATCATTATCTCTCTACTACAGAGTGACCCCCAGGCTTGGGCCTTTAACCTGGAACCAAACCAACCAGCCTTGCTAACAGTAGATGCCTTCTTTGAAGCCCTAGGGTTGCTTTATGATGATCCAGATCGTGCTGCTACTGCAGAATCAACCCTGCGTAACTTAAAGCAAGGAACTACCACAGCTGAAATGTATTGCTCAGAGTTTCGCAGGTGGGCCCCGGAATCTGGCTGGAATGATGCAGCACTCCGCAGCCAGTTTAGAATGGGCCTTTCAGATGCAATTAAGGATGCTCTGGTCAACTTCCCCTACCCAGCCTCACTTGAGGAGGCTATGAGTCTAGCCATTAGAATTGACCGCCGCCAGTGAGAGAGGAGACGAGAACAAACTACAGCTGTGGCAAACTATATACCTCCCTTGCCGCCTGACTATTCCACCTCCAGTGCCGAATCTGAGGAAGAACCTATGCAGTTAGGCTCCACCCGGTTATCTGCCCAGGAACACATGCGCCGGCGTAACATGGGACTCTGCTTGTATTGTGGCCTCAAGGGTCATATGCTCCGTTTGTGCCCTACACGTCCGGGAAATTCCAGGACCTAGGTAATTGCGGGGAGGTTACCTTAGGTCTGCTCTCATCTCCCCAGGGGGACAATCGTATTCTTTTACCCGCTGTCATTCACTTTGAGACAGGGGCTCATGAACTGCTGGCCTTGGTAGATTCTGGAGCCGCTGAGAATTTTATTGATAAGACTCAGATTACCTCTTTGTCCTTGGAAACTCATGCTCTAGATTGCCCAGTCCGCCTGATTTCCGTGGATAATCGGCCTCTCTCACAAGATCTAGTGCTCCAAGCCACCAACCCTTTCCAGTTACAATTGGGGGCTTTGCATTGGGAGAAGATTTCATGTCTTGTCATTGACTCTCCATCCACTCCTTTGATCCTAGGCCTTCCTTGGCTTCAGAAGCACAATCCTGTAATTGATTGGCGAACAGGAAATATTCTGGCTTGGTCCAATCAGTGTAAAAAGAACTGCATCCAGCACCCTGTTCGACTTGCTATCTGTCAAGTGGGAATGGAACAGATTCCACTTTGTTATAAGGACTTTTGGAATGTGTTTTCTAAAGAGATTGCTGACACTTTACCACCTCATCGCAGTTATGATTGTCCCATTGACCTCTTGCCTGACACTACACCTCCTTGAGGGAGAGTCTTTCCACTGTCTGAGCCAGAAAATCTTGCCTTGCAAGAATACATCCAGGAAAACCTAGCTAAGGGTTTCATCCGTCCCTCCACTTCTCCCGCCGGAGCAGGATGCTTCTTTGTCCCAAAGAAGGATGGGGGACTGAGAATTTGTGTTGATTACAGAGGTCTAAATAAAATAACTGTTCCCAATCGGTATCCTCTTCCTCTCATCACAGAATTGTTCTCTCAAATCCAGGGAGCCAAAATCTTCTCCAAACTGGACTTAAGGGGAGCCTATAATCTGGTGCGCATACGTGCAGGCGATGAGTGGAAGACAGCCTTTAACACCAAGGATGGTCATTATGAATGTCTTGTCATGCCTTTCGGTCTCAGAAATGCACCAGCTGTCTTTCAGAACTTTATGAATGACATTTTCCGTGACATGTTGGGTCGCTTCATGCTTGTATATTTAGACGACATTTTGATATATTCTCCCAATCTTGAAACACATCAGAAACATGTCTGCTCAGTATTGGCCCGATTAAAGACTCACTCCCTTTTTGTAAAGCCTGAGAAATGTTCATTCCATGTTAAACAAGTACCTTTCCTAGGCAACCTAATTTCTGACACAGGCCTCACCATGGATCCAGCCAAGATTCAAGCCATTTTAGACTGGGCACCACCTTCAGACCTGAAGGCAGTTCAGCGCTTCCTGGGCTTTGCAAATTTCTATCGAAAATTCATTAAGAACTTTGCCACCATTGCACATCCCATCACCTCTCTCACCAGGAAGACTCTGACTACCTTTAAATGGACTACTAAAGCCCAGGCAGCCTTCACTCAGTTAAAGAAAGCCTTTACCTCTGCACCAATCCTACGCCATCCTGTTCCTGAGCTACCTTTTATTGTGGAGGTAGATGCATCTGAAGTAGGGGTGGGGGCGCTTTTGTCACAGAAGGATCCTGTAAATGCTGCCATCCACCCCTGTGCCTTCTTGTCTCGTAAATATTCCCCAGCAGATTGCAATTATGATATAGGCAACAGAGAACTTCTAGCCATAAAGCTCGCTTTGGAGGAATGGAGACATTGGCTGGAGGGAGCTCGCTATCCATTCATAGTTCTGACTGACCACAAAAACCTTGAATACATCCGTTCTGCTAAAAGACTGAACTTACGTCAAGCCAGGTGGTCATTGTTCTTCTCCAGATTTGACTTCACAATTTCATATTTACCAGGACCAAGAAACATTAAGGCTGACTCCTTGTCTCACAGTTTTTTTTCAGAGTCTCCTCCTCCGCTTCCTTCACAACCTATTATCTCTGAGGATAGGATTTTGGCTTTCACCCAGACTGACATCTCTGAGGCCTTGTTACCTGCACAGGCTGAAGCCCCTCCCTCCACTCCCTCCGGTATGCTTTTTGTGCCCCTGGCTCTTCGTTTGCAGGTATTGCAGCAGGTACATGCATCAAAACCTGCAGCACACCCGGGGTTTAGACAAACTTTTGAGATTATCTCTCGCAACCTCTGGTGGCCATCGATTAGGCAGGATGTGTTTATCCTTCGTCCAGGCCTGTGAAGTTTGTGCCAGAAGCAAGAGCAGTACCTCTAAGCCGCTCGGTCTCCTACGTCCTCTACCAATACCTACCTGTCCCTGGACCCATTTATCTATGGACTTTATCACTGACTTGCCTCCGTCCCAGGGATGTTCCACGATCTGGGTGGTGGTAGACAGGTTCAGTAAAATGGCCCACTTTGTTCCGCTTCCGAAACTTCCATCTGCTAAAGAACTGGCATCTTTATTCATTAAACATGTTTTCAGGCTCCATGGGGCACCAATCAACATTTTCTCAGGCTGTGGCTCTCAGTTTATAGCCCAGTTTTGGAAGGCCCTTTGCTCTCAGCTGGGGATTAAGTTATCATATTCTTCAGCATATCATCCTGAGACAAACGGCCAAACAGAAAGGACTAATCAGACTCTAGAGAAGATGGTACGTTGTCTGATGGCCAATGATGAGGTGGAGTGGGTCAACGTCCTGCCATGGGCAGAGTTTGCCTTTAATAATTGTGCCAGCACATCTACAGGGACCTCTCCTTTCTTCTGTGTTTACGGGTTGCATCCTCGTGTGTGCTCCTTTGATCTTCCAACCTCTGATGTGCCAGATGCCAACACCACAATTGAAAATTTCTCCAAAATCTGGTCCGATGTTAATCATGCTATTTCTCGCTCTGTGCTGGCTTTTAAGAAAATGGCGGACAAGAGGCGCTCAAAGGCACCAGGATATAAAGTTGGTGACAAAGTGTGGCTATCATCTAGGAATCTGTCCCTGCATGTTCCATCTAAAAAACTTGGCCCAAAATTCATCGGGCCCTATGAAATTTCGGAGATTGTTAATCCTGTATCCTATAGATTAAAACTCCCCCCATCCATGCGCATTCCAAATGTCTTTCATGTTTCATTGTTGAAACCTGTTCATTCCAGCTTCCAAGTAAATGAACCAGAACCTGTGGATGTGTTGGACAGTCTGGAATATGAAGTGGCATTTATTCTTGATTCCAGACGAGTGCGCAATTCCTTACAATATCTCGTTCATTGGAAAGGTTTCGGCCCAGAGGATCGATCTTGGGTCCCAGCTCGTGATCTTCATGCTGACCGACTTAAGAAGAAGTTTCATCTTTGTTATCCAAGTAAGCCTGGGGGTGCAGGAGCAACCCCTCGAGAAAGGGGGGGGTACTGTCAGTACTAGGATCCCTTTAGGACCCAGCACAACTCACCTGACACAGCCTTTACCTGGGAAACAACAATGATTGGCCAGCTCACCTTAAAATAACTTGCATCAGCATTCAATCATTGCTGTGTTAGAGTTTACCTTGTGTTTGATCCAGTTGATATAAGCTCTGTGTATTTCGTGTATGACCCGGCTCATTTGACCCTGTTTGCTTGCTTCTGATTCGGTACCGTTTGGACTCTGATCTTCCTGTGTATGACCCAGCTTGCCTAGACTACGTTTTGCCTGATTCTACTAGTACCTTCATCTGCAGCGGTGAACTACAAGCACCAGACATCTATCCTCACCTGCAGCGGTGAACTACAAACACCAGAAACCATCTATCCTCATCTGCAGCGGTGAACTACAAGGTCCAGCAAACATCTACCTACATCTACAGCGGTGAACTACAAGTCCCAGCTGACCTGCTCTGCTCAGACCTGCTCATGGTATGTGCTCTTGTTCTTTGAACTCTTTGCATAATCAGAACACATGAACTGTTACCTGTTATATGCTCTAGCCTGACACTGGCATGGATTTTGGGGGAACCTCACATTGTTTTTTTACACTATCCCTGCTGTTTGTTTACATTCCCCTGTCAGTTGGGAATCCTGGACTGATTCCATGTGTTGGGTGAGAATGAGTCACTGTTCGTTGAAATGCCAGCAGGTATCAAATCCCTAACATCCAGGAGTAAGAAGTCACATTTAGCAGTGGTAAAAAATCTCTTCATTAGAGAAAATCCCCCTCCGTTTCTGCCCTGGTGACAATTTCACCAGAAAGAATGCGAGAGTAAACCACCAGGAGCAACAATTATATAAATAAAATGCTTTTCTCTGTCCATATCCCTGTTACAGATATCCCCTAAAGGCCATTGTTCACTGTTAATTCTAAAGTAGAGCTGTAAAAACTTTAAAAGTGTCTCCTTTGCACAATTTTGGTTCTCCAGGTTTGTCCCCATTTCATGGGCAAGTGCAGCTTTAGGGATTGACATATTTGGTATCTACTTGTGTTTTTTACTGTGTGCAAAGAAAATGCAAAAACAGCTCTGGCAGAAAAAAGGTTAATGCATTGAGCTCCTTGGTTCTGACCAGTTTCATTCTGTATGATGTTAATATGTTTTTCACAAGTTAATCACTGTAGCCCTAACAGCTGTAGTTTAGTTGCCATTGTTGTAATCTCACTACTAACATCCAGGACTAAGTAACCAACTCTTTTGTTCCTTTCACCTGTCTCTCTTTGTCTGCTTCAGGTTACAGTTGCGAATAATGGTTGATGCGTTGTCAATGATCTATACAATTGAGAAGATTAACAATTCCACTTTTTTGCAAGGAATTAAGCTGGGCTATGAGATCTATGACTCGTGTTCTGATCCTCTTAAAGCTGTTCAGGCAACATTGAAGTTACTGCCAGAAATCTTTGCAATAAACAACTCTACACAGTGTAACAGCACAGAGGTCATACCTGCCATTAAAGTAGTTCTAGGAGAAGTGTCTTCTGAAAACTCCATCAGCATAGGAAGGATATTAAGCAGTTACTTCATACCTCAGGTAACGCTGTAGTTCCTCTCTATTAGGTGTACATAATAGGTACCCAGATGACATAAATGCATGAATGATGATGATGAAGTTAATAGTTTTGATGATAAATATGGTGAAAATTATGACAATGAAAAAGATAATGATATTGATGGGATAAAGGTGAATATCATGATTGTCATAAAGGTGATTGCTAGAGAAGAGTGGATTGGTTTGTTCAATCTGGCGTTTATCCCAAATCAAGTAGATAGTGTTCTCGGAAGATCCTCAGTCTACCAGATGAGCTGTTCTGCTACCCTTGCTAAGCTAAGTACAGAGACCCATTACCAGACACTTTCTTAGGAGATTTCTTTTGCACCGCCTGTATGGTTTCCTTGCGTTTCTACCACACTACGAAGAGAAAAGTGCAACAATTATGGTGCAAACAAACTGAGTAATGATGGGGAGAGACATGGGAGTGGGAGGAAAAGGGTATCCTCTAACGATGGTGCAGTAAAATAGCCCACTAGACAAGTCCAACAATAAAAGTCCAAGATTATACAGTCACTCCTGAAATGGCTGCAGCTCTTCTGAATAAGAGTATTGGATAAATCCTCTGTGCTCATGTACTAAAAAAAAGAATAAAAGGACAGAGGGCGCCACCATCTAAGGCTTCATGCACACGAGACGCCAGTGCATACTCTGCTGAACACATGTTTTTAAAAGCCCGTTTTGCTGTGTTTGCATGCCGCGATTAGCCGCGTTTAACCGCGTTTGCATCTAGAAGCATTTAGTTAAGATAACAAAGACCCTCCCCAAGCTCAGAAAGCAGGATAAATTTTAACTGTTTCTGCCATTTTGACCACAGTGAGCAGCAGCAGCAGCAGCAGAGAGAGCAGTTGTATACTTGCATTTGCCTCTCTTTCTGTGTTTTTTTTTTTTTGGAAATGGATCCCATATTGAACATACTGCAGAGGAGAGAATGACATTTTGCGACCCGACTTTGGGACCCGAATCTCGGGGCCACTTGGTGCTAGGAAACCCAAATTTGGTGTGCAAACACAGTGGAACTAGCACTACAACATATCCAAAGTTGTAGTACTATATTTGTTGTAGTGCTAGTTCCACTGTGTTTGCACACCAAATTTGGGGTTCCTAGCACCAAGTGGCCCCGAGATACGGGGCCCCAAATTCGGGTCGCAAAATGTCATTCTCTGCTGCAGTTTACCATCATATTTCTGTGTTTTCTGGTCCAAAAAAAAAGGATTAGTTTAAAACACTTATAAACGGAAATGCAGCTAAACACGGTACCAGCGTTTAGCTGCATTTAGCCGTGTTTGGCGTCTGAAACGTGGAAAACGTTTGCGTCTGAACCCATTTTTTTGCTTCTGGAAAAACGAGGTTAAACGCAACTGCCTAAAAACGCCAAAAAATGAGACTGTGAACATGGACACATAGGATAACATTAAATGAGTTCAGGGGCAGTTGAAAAAAGTGTCCAACTGCCTCTGAACACGCGTTTAACAGCATCTCGTGTGCATGAGGCCTAAGTGTAGAAATATATTATACCATAAAATTAAAACCAGTATGCACTCACATGCAATAGGTAGAAAGCAAACACATCATCCTGCAATGTATGTGTAACATCTCCAAGAGCTCCGGTGGCCATATACAGAATGTGCCAAGGAAATGGCCGAGTCTAGCAGAGAAGCACCTGAAAGCAGCTGTGTACCATATGCAGAGTTCACCAGGGAAGCATAGCCAGGCAATGCAGAGTGTGTTGTAGGAAGTGGCTGGGTGTGTGAGTACCAAGAAAACCAGCTAACTGAGCTGGAAGCCGGATGAAGTCAGACGTTAGGGCATGGCTACGCATTCCCTTTCTCAAACCTGGAGATGTGGAAGAATCTCAGGAATCTATAGGGGAGGGATATGGGCAGACCTCTTAATGAATATTTATGAGAAACAGTGTGCTCAATATAGGAGGACTGTGGCCTAAATGTGTATACAAACAAAGGACAAAACTGTCAGGCACCACATGGAAAATAATCAATAAAATGGTATAAAAGAAATTGAGCTAAAGGAGATATACTTTTCTTAAAACAACCACATGATGTCCCAGAAAGAACAAGGGTTGCTGAATGTGGCTGAATGCTGGATGAAAATAATTTGGACTTTGTGTAAAGACAGTATTTTGGATTGAAAAAAGAGTAAAAAAACTGCGCTAAGATGAAATTAAATTGGCTGGAAAAAATTACCTCCAGCCATTCAATCACTCTGGAGCTGCAATTCTCATGTATAACATCAATACAAAAAAGAAATTGGAAAAATTAGAATTGCGCTACCCATACATTTCTGACCAAGAATCAAAACAATATCATGGATAAGCCAAATAGTGTGAAAAATCATGTGTATAACTTGAAAATAAATATACACGTGATAAGGGTAAAAAAATTGCAATATAAAAATATATCTAGTGCACAAACAATTCAATCAATAAAGACCAAAAGTGTTCAATTAATAAAAAGGTGAACACTAATAATATTAAGATATAAGTCCATAAATGTATGTGGAAATAAATTAGTTGAATTCCAAAACCTGGTGAAAATTTTTTTTTTAAATCACCAGTGCGTTGTGAAATAAAAATCCATAAATTGTGAACAAGCCATCCTCAAGCGCTGTGAGTAAAGAGCTGTGTTGAATCCACCACCAATCAGCAGAAATAAACTCTTACCAAATTTCCATGATCCCCATAACAGAGGATCAGGGAATGCATGCAAGGGATCGCAGCTTAGCTCCAAGGAACAGCAGACACAGTCACGGGTACTGGACAGCCCTTTCACGGCCAATCAAATTATGCCATGGATACCGTGGTACATAAAGGATATAAAACACTCCATAGTGTAAAACCTGCTGTTGTCCCAGATGAGGGTATTTTGGATTGTCTCCTGGGAGTGCCCAGGCAGACTGATTGGGTGCACAAACTAAAGTGTTTGGAATTAGGGCTAGCTCTGTGGTTAGCTGGTAGGAGTGTGTGAAAGGATTTGTATGTGAAAGACACTCAGCAAGTTCACTTCAGTTCTGTCCCTTTTCATGTGGATATAACAGTCTTCATTCTATAAAAAGAAGTGTTGCTTCACTTTTTTTCTTCGAGCCTAAAAATTACATCTTTAACATGTTGTTTAATGTTTCATTAAATAAAGTTTATTTCCTTTCGTCATTACAGATAAGTAGAGCATCAACTGCTGATAGTCTAAGTAATCAAATGAGATATCCATCCTTTCTCCGTACCATTCCTAGAGACTATTACCAAACCAAAGCAATCATGGATCTGATCAAAGCATTTAAGTGGAACTGGATCGGAATCATTGCCAGTGATGATGAATATGGACGCTCCGCTCTTAACTTACTGAGCTCCCTCTTTGTAGACAATGGAGTATGTACAGCCTTTGTGAAGACTGTCCCATCCTATGCAAGACATCCATCCCTGCCTAATAGCCTATATAATGTTATAAGTGATCTCAAAACTAGTACAACTAAGGTGATAATCAGCTTCGCAAAGGATTCTATCATGGCCGAGCTATTTAAAATAGCCATCGATCAGAATATATCCAGAACTTGGATTGCAAGTGACAATTGGATCAATTCCAAGTTAGTAGCTAGTATAGAAGGTATTGAAAAGGTGGGCACAATATTTGGATTCACATTTGCAAGTGGTTTTATTCCCGGAATAGAAGATTATCTTAAAAACCTTTTTCCCTCTAATGACATAGCTACAAATGAAATTCTTGATGAATACAAAATGTGGAGATTTGGATGCTCAGAAGACTATAGAGAATATCTAAGGTGTTTGAACTCAACGTCTGACAATTGTCCTGTTCCTGCTTCAGCGATGCACAAATCTCCACTAGCCTGCGTTGTGGACGATGTCTCTCGGCAAAATGATGATTATTTGGTAAAGTTTATAGAAGTAGCATATTCTACAGCCTTGTCTGTTACAGCCACTGCCCAAGCACTGAAAAATATAATATGCAAAGATGGAACTTGTGACAAGGATCTCCAAGTCTCACCACGAAAGGTTAGTAAATCAAAAAGGTCCTAAACTAAACTCAGAAGTTCAAGTCTATAGGTCTTCTAAAGAAGCAGAGGCTGAGATTGCATTCTGCAGCGTCACTATGGTGACAGTCTACTGCTGTGGCTAGTGATTAGAGACACTAGCTGCATGCACTGGCATGCAGTGTCATTAGTGCAGCCAGAGTCTCTGATCACCAGAAAGCAGAACACTACAATATCACCATAGTGTCACTGGGACTGTAGTAAGCAAAAAAAAAAAGAACACATTTTATATATATTTATCTCATGTATGATGGCTGGCTTCTCTGAGGACACTGTATGCCAGTGCAGCCAGCCATTGTCTCTGATCACTGCCACAGCAGTACAATGTCACCAGACCAGTGCAGCCAGATACAGTGTCCCCAGTCACCGCCACACCAGTCCCAGTGTCACTATAAGCCCATGCTCCCATGTTTGGTGCTCTCTGAAGAGCGATTTTTGTTCAGATCACTCTTCAGAGAGCATTTGACAGGTGGTGAGGAGGTGTATCACCTCCTCACTGCCTCCTTTAACGTCTTGGACCCCCTCACAAGTGTCCTCATTCTCTTTAGTAGGATCAATCTTTGGGCACTATGCCCACTAAAAGTGACAAGGGGTATAATTCCATCCACAACTGCAAAGCCAAGCATCATAGCCATGGTATTTGTGCACCTTTGGCCAATGCCTCTACACCTAAAGGTCGCAGTTGAAGGGCAGCTTAACCTTGAGGTTTTACTGCCTCCCAACCTCACATGTTAACAGGCCCTAATAGAGTGTTCAGTCACAGTGTCTCCAATCACCACCACACCAGTGACAGTGTCATCAGACAAGAGAAGTTAGAAGCAGTGTTCTTGATACACCAGACCAGTGCAGCCAGCAAAAATATACCTGGTCTTTCGGCTAGCTAGCCCTTTGGCTTTTGCACGACTGGCTGACAGGAATTATGATATCAGTCTTGATACCCCAAGAACACAGCATATGGAGCAGCAAGCCAACACTATAGAAGAGAAGGGTTCCAGGAGGAGATGCTGTCTCCTCCTCCATGTCCCTTCTTTCTTCCACATAGGACATGCGTGGCCAGAAGGAAGTGGAAACTAAAGCCCCCTTTCTTGCCCACATATAGTAAAATTTGTCCATTTGCTGCCCACATATATATTGGTTGCCTGTTTGTTGCCTACAATTCGTAACAGTTTCTGCACACATATTGTAACTATGCCTGTTTCTTGGCCATATATTGTAAAAATTGACCATTTATTGGCTCCATATTGAAATTATAACCAATTTGTTGCCCACATATTGTATAAATTCTAAGTTTGTTGCCTGCACATTTTAAGGCCTCATGCTCACTGGACATTATAATAACGTTATAAAAACTCCAGTAGCTTTGCAGTGAGTTTTTTCAATGTTTTTCAGTGTTTTTGCAATAGCGTTTTTAGCATTTTTTTTTAATGGGATCAAAAATGTTGAAAACATTTTTGAGAGTTTAACAGCGTTTTACCACGTTTTTTGACGTTAGAGCATTTTTACAGCTGAAAAACTCCACTCAGAACCCACTAGTGTTGGGGTTTTTTTACAGCCAAAAAATGCCCCAGCCAAAAACAGTCGATAACAGCCTATGTGTGCATGAACACATAGGATAACATGCTGGAGAGTTTATTGACTGTAGAAAAAAAAACATCCAGTGTACATGAGGCCTAAAAAGTGCCTCTTTATTGGTCATGCACTGAAACAATTGCCAGTTTGTTATTTATGTAGTGCCACAGCTAAACAGTTGTTCGCTATGTATTGTTAGGAATGCCAGTACTTACCTTTTTTTTCAGTTTTTTTAAGGACCATAATACCAAACCTTTGCTGATTTTTTCAGGGTTTTGTATGGCTAATTTCAGATCAACGGTCATTTCTGTTTTATTTTATCCTGTCCATAGCAAGGCATTCACAAATATATATATATATATATATATATATATATATTCATTGGGGCTGTACTTTGGCATTTATTTAGTTTTGCGGTATAATGTTTATTATTTTATTTTGAGGAGTTCTGATGGGTTTTGATGACTGAAAAAAAACATGTTCTTTTCCTTTTTTTTAAAGTTTGGGGGAAGGGAGTATGTTAAAAGAGCAGAATTCACTTGGTACTAAACATCTGTTCATAGAGTTTGTTTTTATAATATGTTAATAGGGCCTCTTTTTAGGTTAAAATTATTTTCTTTTTTTTGTTTGTTTCTAACCTTTTCTTAAAAAAATAAATAATTCTGTCTGATACTTTTGTAGCAGGGAGCTGGCTATCTTACCTGCAGTTTTAGAAGACACTCTGCAACATTGTAGCTGGCCCTCTAGTGCCAGCTAAGACTCTGTCATCAGGGTGATTACCACCAGGGAGCAAAGCATAAAGGGAATTGTAGTTCCAGGACTTAAGTTTCACATTCAGATTGAACTGTATGGAACTACAAGAGCCAGCGTGCTTTGGAGAAGAGAAATTAAAGGCTCCATCTTGCTTTGCTGAGGGATTTTCAGACAACACAAGGCAAGGGAAGAGATTAGACCTAGGGGAGAGGGTCTGCCTCCCAGGTCAGTCCACCACGTGATTTCAGGCATTCACAGCCAGTCGGGACATCCAGCCTGAGAGAGGGGGATCTCAGGTGCATATGCAGACGCACCTGCACCGACGGTGTGAAGCGTTCCAGTGTGAGGTGACCAGTCGGGTCACTAGAAGATTCTGCCTGTTCCAGGACGTTCGTTTGGGCTTTGGCTGCAGGATTGGGTGAGAGGGCTTTTGCCCATTTGCAGGAAACAAGGACACTGCACACAGAGTTGAATGGACACTGCATACAGTCATCTTGCTGACACTTGTAGTGCCACAGGGCCAAAGGATAAGGCCATTCATTCACAGAGACACTGTATTAGGGATGAGCCCGATGTTCGAGTCGAACGTAGGTTCGACTCGAACATCCAGGGTTCGCCCGTTCGCCAAAATTCGAACATTATGGGTCGTTCGCAGGAAATTCGAGCGCCCGCGGAATGCCCCATAATGAACTGCGAGACCGTCAATGCACTGCGAGATCGCAGTGTATTGACGGCAGCTGATTGGCCAAAGCATGCACCTGACCTGCATGCTTTAGCCAATCACAGCGCACTCTGAGGCTGAGTCCACGCCCCACACTATGTAAGGCTGCTTACATAGCGGCCGTACATAGTGTAATGAATGAGAGCAGCAAAATTACATTTCTAAAGAAGAAAATGTCATTTAAAACTGCTCGCAGCTGTAATATATTTCTGGATCCCAGCAATACAGATAAAAATCATTGTACCCCTTACCCATTCACCCAAAAAAGTGTCAAAATGTTAAAGAGACAGGAGACAGGTCCTGTATTTAAAGATACAGCCTTTAGCTGAAGATACAAAGCCTCATCTTTCTCCAAAAGGACTGAAGCTACTAGTGCCATATAGGCCCGCACACACATACTCAGGGCTCTGTACAGTATCTCACAAAAGTGAGTACACGCCTCACATTTTTGTAAATATTTTATTATATCTTTTCATGTGAAGAAATGACACTTTGCTACAATGTAAAGTAGTGAGTGTACAGCTTGTTAAACAGTGTAAATTTGCTTTCCCCTCAAAATAACTCAACACACAGCCATTAATATCTAAACCGCTGACAACAAAAGTGAGTACACCCCTAAGTGAAAAATTCCAAATTGGGCGCAATTAGCCATTTTACCTCCCCAACATGGCACCTCATGGCAAATAACTCTCTCAGAATCTGAAAAAAAGAATTTTTGCTCTGCATTTAGATGGCCTAGGCTATAAGAATATTGCCAAGACCCTGAAACTGAGCTGCAGCATAGTGGCCAAGACCATACAGCAGTTTAACTGGAGAGGTTCCACTCAGAACAGGCCTCACCATGATCGACCAAAGAAGTTGAGTGAACATGCTCAGCGTCATATCCATAGGTTGTCTTTGGGAAATAGACTTATGAGTGCTGCCAGCATTGCTGCAGAGGTTGAAAGGGTAGGGGGAGTCAGCCTGCTCAGACCATACACCGCACACTGCATCAAATTGGTCTGCATGGCTGTCGTCCCAGAGATTTTTGGGTGGAACTCTGCTTTAATCTCAGTTATTGCTCTCCAGTTGATTATTTGAAAATATACTGTTACTGTTTCCACAGAAATATTGCAGTAAAGACAATTTCAATGTTTTATCATAACGTATGTTTCTCATTGGTTATGGGCACTTACACTATTGCCTGGTGTGCCAGAGGAAGCTGAGACTGTTACTGGGGTTGAGAGGCAGAGTAACGGACTGAACAAACTTAAGCAGCTCCTCTGGGGGTAGCTCTACTGTTTTTTTGCACTAAAGTTGGCAAAACACTAGTAGATTGACTGTATAGCCAGATTAACAGTTACATTTTTAGGACAAGCCTTGTGGGGCTTCTTCTAAGGTCCAAACCGTACTGACTTACAAAAGTTCCACCAAGAAGACAAATTAGCAAGGCAACAATCTTTGAGAAGGGAAGAAAAGGACACAAGGAGACAAAGGCAAAAAAAAGATAAGATAAAGAGCAAATAATGGAGTTGTGGAATGTGAAAGAGGGGGAGAAAGGTACAAAAAAAAAAAAAAAAATCAAAGACAGTATTCAACTGTGTTGTTGCAAGTGCTACAATATAGCTACAATGACCTTAAAGTGTTACTAAACCCAGGACCCTGCATTCACTATATCTAGTCTCCCACAGTACACAGAACATGGAAATGCAATTATTTTAGTAAATATAAACTGCTAAATACATTTTCTCATCAGCAGTATATAGCAGTCTTGTGACTTCTATCAGTGCCTGGTTAAAGCTTGTAGAAGGAGTTTTCATACTGCACTGGCTGTCCTATCAGGATGCTGGACCCCTGACCCTCTGTCTGGACAGTGCTGATTGGCCCTGTGCTGATCACATGCACTCTCCCAAGAAAAAAAAAACTCTCTAGCAATAGACACCAAATTGTGCATGTGCAGCCTGACTCCATTTACTCTGTCTTATCCAGACATGTTTTGGAGACAATGCAAGGAGGAGAGGATCTGTGCATACAGGATCAAACAGCCTTTTTACACAACGCAGGTGATTAACCCCTTAGGTTCCACAGTGAGTACAACAAGCATGTTTTACTGCATATACAGAATGATTTTACTGTTGTGGGTTTAGTAACACGTTAGGCACCTTTAAAACATGCAGACACTTGTTTTGGGTGTGGCACTTTGGGGTTTTCATTTCTTTTAGAAATGTTTGATTTTTATTTTTTGTTGATAGGATTTTATTTTAGGTTTAAGATACTCAAAGCAAAGCATTCACGTGTTACTTGACATCCCTTTCTGCATTTGCCTTTTGTTTGCAACCCTGCATTGTTTGAAAGAATTAAAAACTATAAGACAAAGCGCGTGCTTAAACCATCTCATTATATCACTCACATTCATTGCACACACACCCCCATCCCTATTAAAAAATACCTAAGCCAGATACACACTAATGCCGCGTACAGACGATCGGACATTCCGACAACAAAACCGTGGATTTTTTTCAGACGGATGTTGGTTCAAACTTGTCTTGCATACACACGGTCACACAAATCTTGTCGGAAATTCCGAACGTCAAGAACGCGGTGACGTACAACACATACGACGAGCCGAGAAAAATGAAGTTCAATAGCCAGTGCGGCTCTTCTGCTTGATTCCAAGCATGCGTGGACTTTTGTGAGTCGGAATTGTGTACACACACTCGGAATTTCCGACAACAAGTTTTGTTGTTGGAAAATTTGAGAACCAGCTCTCAAACATTTGTTGTCGGAAATTCCGACAGCAAATGTCAGAGGGAGCATACACACGGTCGGAATTTTCCGACAACAAGCTCACATCGAACATTTGTTGATGGAAATACAGACCGTGTGTATGGGGCATAACAGTTTTTTGGGTTGCCATGAAAAAAATTACAGCTCCAGGCACTATATAACCATCCGAGGGTAGTCCAGCGATCTCCTCCGTTTAGCTGTTGTGTTCTGACAGGTGGGTGGCCCCCCCGCCAGAACACTCCGATCAGCGATCTCCGTCATTGACTGAAAGTTCTGATCGGGAGTCGGTCGGCTGCTGGTTTATCCAGCATGCACATCCGACAGAAGCCGGTTGGACAACCGGCTTCTGTGGGACAGACCGACATACAGATGGGCAGAATGTCTGATTTTTTTTTTTGAACCGGCAAATGTCTTCTGACATTCTGCTCATGTGTACGGGGCTTTAGGCACAAAACAGTTACCCCTATTATCTCTGATTATTTGTCCTGTTGCTGGCCAATTTTACACTGCTGTCTCCTCTGCAGTATTGTAATTCTGTCCTGTACCACCACACACATCTTAAAAGGCATCTATCAAGCATGTTATTTAAAGGATTTGTCTTTGAAGCCACATGGAAAACCCCATCTGCTGGTGCAAATTTGACGTTTTATGTGTCCCCCATGGCAATGCCCAGCTGCCTGTGCATTTTTTTTACAGTACTTTGCTTATTATCCTTAAAAATAACCAGAATTTAAAGTATAACCAAAGGCAAATCTTTTTTTTAGGTTTGGGTAGAGTGAAGGATTAGAACATGTTAGGTTTGTACTCCCTTTAGCAACAGAAAGTGATAGGTGTCCCAAGAGCCGTACATCAAGTCAAAGCCTGTTGTGTGATAGTGAATGGCAGTCTCAGCCTGGACCCCCACCCCCAACCAGACTGAGGCTGTCATTCACTATCACACAGCAGGCTTTAACTTGATGTGCGGCCCCCAGGACACCTATCACTCACTACCATTACTTGGAACATAGACAAGCTCCCTTCCCAGCCAGCACTCACAGTGGTGGACACAGGATCTCATTCCTTATACAGCCTGAGTGGCTCACACACATATCTTGGTTCCCATTAGCGACAGTCATACTCTCTATTTGTCCTGTTTACATTTATCACTGAGACTAAAAGTGAAAGAAAATCCTAAATGTTGAATTATGACCAGAACAGAAGCAGAGGGGAAATCATCCAACGGGGAGTTTATCCTGGTGACCCTGTTAACAACCAGGAATCACTTTCAGAGAATTTCTTCTCACTTCCTATTGTGAGACAGAAAATAAAGTTAAATCTCCCCAACACAGATGGCAAAAAAACTGACAGGAGTTATAACCCTCCATTAAGCCCGGTACACACCATCAGTTTTTTTTCCATTCAACCCAGCAGGTTGCATTTAAAAAAATCTGACAGCTCTGGTCAAAGCCGCTGTACTAACTATGCAAAGTTAGTGCAGCTATTTCCCCTGCTGATCTGGTGTGTTCTGACAGTGGGATGCCCTCAGCCAGAACACTCCGATCAGCGCTCTCCGGCAAAATGGCCGGCTTCTGTCAGACAGACTAACAAACACACGGGCCGAATGTTGGATGATTTTTTTTTGAACCGGCCGATGTCTGCCTACATTTGTCCCATGTGTGTATGGAGCTTTACCTTATCTAAAATAAAAAATATATGTTTAGCCATTCGTTTTACTTTAATGACGGGATTCACCAATAAGTTTAGGTTTACTGAATTTCAAACAGGATTGGCTAAGCCATTGGCAAATCAAACACAGACAGATTCTCCCATTTGTAGTAAAAATCAGGTGTACCTAATGCAGTAGACAATTATTGTCAATGTTATTGAAAAAAAAGGCTGGTCATTGTCATTTTTATTTTACAGCTCCTCGCAGAATTAAAGAAAACCAACTTTACCTACAATGGCGAATCCTTCCACTTTAATTCGTTTGGGGAAGTGTTACGCAGCTATACTTTGTATAACTGGCAATTGAAGGATAAATCTGTTAAATTGATTATTGTCGGACAGTACAACACAGTCAATCAAAATTTAAGCATAAACCAAAGTATTCTTGTCTGGAACAATGTCAACGGCTCGGTATGTAACACAGGCTAACAAACAAATGACAAATAATACATGTTTCATGTAATCCCAGCTCTGTTGTATTGTGCAATAGATTTATTTTTCTGAATGAAAATTTTAGACAAGGGCTATGGTTATGATATAAGATAAGAGATAAAATATTCAAGGTAGAGTTCATCTTTGGGCAAATAAAAATAATAATGTCCCTGAAGATGACGAAAGCATCTCTGGCTGCAATCCCAACCTCTTTTCCATTGCTCTCCTGCTTAATTCCTTTTAAACACTAAACATTCTCATGCCGCGTACACACGAGCGGACATTACGGCGGACTTTGCCCGGCGGACTTTTCGACGTACTTTCCGACGGACTTTGTGAATGAACGGACTTGCCTACACACAATCCACCAAAGTCCGTCGAATTCGTACGTGATGACGTACGACCGGACTAAAACAAGGAAGTTCATAGCCAGTAGCCAATAGCTGCCCTAGCGTGGCTTTTTGTCCGTCGAACTAGCATACAGACGGCGGACTTTTCGACCGGACTCGATTTCAACGGATAAATTTAAAACAAGTTTTAAATCTAATTCCGTCCAACTTTTGAGAAAACAAAGTCCGCTGGAGCCCACACACATCGAATTGTCCGACGAAATCCAGTCCGCCGGGCAAAGTCCGCCGTAATGTCCGCTCGTGTGTACGCGGCATTAGTCTTCTAGTTCAAATGAAACCCCAGCACCTTGAATGATTACATCAAGTGAGTGCAAAGCATCGTGGACCTGTCCCTTAAGGGGATGTCATCACAATGCTCTTAGTTGGGCTTAAAGTTTATCCTGAAGCTAAATTCCAGCCAAAAACTTGTATTTTAATTTTTGAAAGAATGGGTAAAAGTCAGAATCTATTTCAAGTTTGTATTGCTGTTGAGGTCCTCACTGGGGAGTAGGGATGAGCTTCGTGTTCGAGTCGAACCCATGTTCGACTCGAACATCGGCTGTTCGACCGTCCGTCGAATTGCGAACGTTATGGGCCGTTCGCGCCAAATTCGTGTGGCGCGTCACGGCCCATAATTTACTGCGGCATCGCAGTGCATTGCTGGCTGATGATTGGCCAAGCATGCACTATGACCCGCATGCTTGGCCAATCACAGCGCCGTCAGTAGAGAGAGCTGTAATTGGCCAAAGCCAGGGTGGCTTTGGCCAATTATGGCTCAGGGGATTTAGTACACGCCCCACACTATATAAGGCCGCCTGCACGGCGGCCCTGTGTAGTGTGTTCCGGTGTGCTGAGAGATAGAGAGAGAGACAGACAGTGTCATTTGATTTGAGTTAGATAGATTAGGCAGAACAGTCAGTCAGTTAGCTGCACTTACAGTGTATTGTGTATATATATGCATCCCTGGTGTTGCATATATATATATATATACACTGTATTCAGTTTAGCTAGATCCGTTCCTGTTATCTTCTATCTAGACTATTTACATTTGGTGCAGTGCGTCCTGCTCACAGTGTTCAGCTAGATCCGTTCCTGCTATTTACATTTAGTGCAGTGCGTCCTGCTCACAGTGTTCAGCTAGATCTGTTCCTGCTATTTACATTTAGTGCAGTCAGTGCGTCCTGCTCACAGTGTTCAGCTAGATCCGTTCCTGCTATTTACATTTAGTGCAGTGCGTCCTGCTCACAGTGTTCAGCTAGATCCGTTCCTGCTATTTACATTTAGTGCAGTCAGTGCGTCCTGCTCACAGTGTTCAGCTAGATCCGTTCCTGCTATTTACATTTAGTGCAGTGCGTCCTGCTCACAGTGTTCAGCTAGATCCGTTCCTGCTATTTACATTTAGTGCAGTGCGTCCTGCTCACAGTGTTCAGCTAGATCTGTTCCTGCTATTTACATTTAGTGCAGTGCGTCCTGCTCACAGTGTTCAGCTAGATCCGTTCCTGCTATTTACATTTAGTGCAGTCAGTGCGTCCTGCTCACAGTGTTCAGCTAGATCCGTTCCTGCTATTTACATTTAGTGCAGTGCGTCCTGCTCACAGTGTTCAGCTAGATCTGTTCCTGCTATTTACATTTAGTGCAGTCAGTGCGTCCTGCTCACAGTGTTCAGCTAGATCCGTTCCTGCTATTTACATTTAGTGCAGTGCGTCCTGCTCACAGTGTTCAGCTAGATCTGTTCCTGCTATTTACATTTAGTGCAGTGCGTCCTGCTCACAGTGTTCAGCTAGATCCGTTCCTGCTATTTACATTTAGTGCAGTCAGTGCGTCCTGCTCACAGTGTTCAGCTAGATCCGTTCCTGCTATTTACATTTAGTGCAGTGCATCCTGCTCACAGTGTTCAGCTAGATCTGTTCCTGCTATTTACATTTAGTGCAGTGCGTCCTGCTCACAGTGTTCAGCTAGATCCGTTCCTGCTATTTACATTTAGTGCAGTGCGTCCTGCTCACAGTGTTCAGCTAGATCCGTTCCTGTTATCTTCCTACTGACAGGCAGGCTTGTCTGGTTACAGTATATAAAACTACCTGAAGAAAATTACAGGTGTTCTATCCCAGCTTAGTGCAGCTACAGGCCATTAGTATGTCTGGAAGGCCAAGAAGGAGAGGCAGACAGTCACAAGCCAATAAGAGAGGGCAAGCAGGCTCTGTGTCTAGTGCTGGTCGTGGAGACGGTGCATCCTCATCAGCACGTGGCCATGGGACACGCTTGGCCTTTTTTTCGGCAGCTGGCCGTGTTGAGCCGCAACATGCGGAAGACTTGGTCGAGTGGATGACCAAGCCGTCCTCATCCTCCTCATCCTCTCTCACCCATGCCCAGGGTGCTTTGTCTGGCAAAGCAGCGGCCTCTTCCCTCAGCTCAATGTCATCAGTGACTCCTTCCCTAGCTCCACCATGTCCTCCTGAGGATTCCCTCGAACTGTTTGACCACAGTGTTGGGTACATGCTCCAGGAGGATGCCCAGCGTTTGGAAGGCTCTGATGATGATACTGAGCTCGATGAAGGCAGTAACATGAGCACGGACAGAGGGGGTGCCCAAGAAGGACAGCAATCTGGCAGTCATGCTCCCCCTGCTGCAGCATACTGCCAGGTTTGCTCCAGTGATGAGGAGGGAGGGGATGATGAGGTCACTGACTCAACGTGGGTGCCTGATAGGAGAGCGGAGGAGGAGGAGGAGGAGGAGGAGGCGGCACATCACCAACGAGGCAGGATGCCCTCCAGGGGCCAGCCTAAGGGCAGCACATTGACTGCATCACACCCCAAAGCTCCACATGTGCAGGGCGCTGCAGTCTCTGCGCGTTATTCAAAAAGTTCTTTGGTGTGGGCCTTTTTTGAGACGAGTGCATCAGATCGCACCGCTGCTATTTGCAACATATGTCTCAAGCGTATCTCGCGTGGCCAAAACATCTCCCGCTTGGGCACCACATGCTTGACCAGACATATGTTGACCTGCCATGCAGTTCGTTGGCAAGCGTATCTAAAAGACCCACACCAAAGAACAAAGAGGATCTCTCCTTGCTCCTCATCAGCTGAGATTTCCAACCCCACTAGACCTTCAGTCCTCTCTGAGACCTGCAGTGAGAAGAATGAAGGTGTAGAATTAGGTGTGTCACAGCCAAGTACTTGTGGGCAATCTGCTTTTGGTACACCGACGTCAGATTGTACCAGGCAAATTTCCCTGCCCCAGCTGCTGCACCGCCGAAAGAAGTTTGCTCCCAGCCATCCACATGCCCAGCGGTTGAATGCTAGCTTGGCAAAATTGCTAGCACTTCAACTGCTGCCTTTTCAGTTGGTAGACTCTGCCCCCTTCCGTGAGTTTGTGGAATGTGCGGTTCCTCAGTGGCAGGTACCCAAACGCCACTTTTTCTCACGGAAGGCGATTCCGGCTCTCTACCGGCATGTGGAAGGCAATGTCCATGCCTCGCTGGACAGGGCGGTCAGCGGTAAGGTGCATATTACCGCTGACTCATGGTCCAGCAGGCATGGACAGGGACGTTACCTAAGTTTCACGGCGCATTGGGTGACTCTGCTGGCAGCTGGGAAGGATGCAGGACAAGGTGCAGTAGTGTTGGAGGTTGTTCCGCCACCACGCCTCCAAAATGCTGATTGTGACACACCTCTCTCCTCCACCCCCTCCTCTTCTTCTTCCTCCATGGCCTCTTCCTCGGAACCAGCGGTGCTCCGTAGGCGTTCAAGGGGCTACGCAAGTACGCAGGCCAAAAGATGCCATGCGGTGCTTGAGCTGGTGTGCTTGGGGGACAGGAGCCACACTGGGGCAGAGGTTCTGTCAGCTCTGCAGGGGCAGGTTCAGAGGTGGTTGACGCCACGCCAACTTAAGGCAGGAATGGTGGTTTGCGACAATGGCACCAACCTCCTCTCTGCCCTCCGACAGGGACAACTGACCCATGTGCCCTGTTTGGCTCACGTCCTAAACTTGGTGGTGCAGCGGTTCTTGGGCAGGTACCCGGACTTACAGGATGTCCTGAGGCAGGCCAGGAAAGTCTGTGTGCATTTCCGCCGGTCATATAATGCCAGTGCTCAGCTGACGGACCTCCAAAAGGAGTTTAACCTGCCCAAGAACCGCCTAATCTGTGACATGCCCACCAGGTGGGACTCAACGTTGGCCATGCTGCAGCGGCTGCACACGCAGCAGAGGGCCATCAATGAGTACCTGTGCGACTATGGCACCAGGACAGGGTCAGGGGAGCTTGGTTTTTTTTCACCCCGCCAGTGGGCCATGATCAGGGATGCATGCACTGTCCTGTCACCATTCGAGGAGGCCATGAGGATGGTGAGCACTGACAGTGCATGCATCAGTGACACTGTCCCCCTTGTCCACCTGTTGGAGCACACGCTGCGTGGAATAATGGACAGGGCACTTGAGGCAGAACAGAGGCAGGAAGAGGAGGACTTCCTTAGCTCTCAAGGCCCCCTTTATCCAGACAGTGTTACTGCGTGCCCGCCGATCACACAGGAAGAGGACGAGGAGGAGGAGGAGGAAGATTGTGTCAGTATGGAGGTGGAGCCTGGCACTCAGCATCAGCAGCAATCTTTAAGGGATCAGTCCCAAGGAACACATGGACTTGTACGTGGCTGGGAGGAGGTGGCTGCGGACGTTGTTGTCCTTAGTGACCCAGAGGACTCCGGACCGAATGCCTCAGCAAACCTACGCTGCATGGCCTCCCTGATCCTGCAAAGCCTGCGTAAGGATCCTCGTATTCGTGGTATCAAGGAGAAGGACCAATACTGGCTGGCAACCCTCCTTGATCCACGTTACAAGGGTAAGGTTGCGGACCTTATCTTGCCATCGCAGAGGGAGCAGAGGATGAAACATCTTCGGGAGGCCTTGCAGAAAGGTCTGTGCAACGCGTTCCCAGAGACTGGGAGGTTACAAACTCCTGTTTCTGGACAACGTGTTGCTGAGGCTTCGGTCAGTCAAAGAAGGAGCGGTGGAGAAGGTGGCCGTCTGACCGATGCGTTCAGACAATTTTTTGGTCCGCAGCCCCAAGGTATGATCGGTTCCAGCAACCATCGCCTGTTTTACATGGTGCAGGAATACCTAGGGGCAAGATCAGACTTGGACACCTTTCCCACCGAAAATCCTCTGGGTTACTGGGTCTTGAGGATGGATCACTGGCCAGAGCTTGCACAGTATGCAATTGAGCTACTGGCCTGTCCTGCATCCAGCGTTCTTTCGGAACGCACATTCAGTGCTGCTGGAGGCGTGGTAACCGATCACAGGGTGCGTCTGTCCACCGACTCGGTCGATCGGCTGACCTTCATAAAAATGAATCAGTCTTGGATCACCACCAGCTACCAAGCACCTGATGCTGATGTAACCGAATAATTTTTTTTGAAATCTCAGATCCCTTCAAAGACTGCCTATGCTGATGCTGAGTGACTATCCCTGAGTAATTATCCTCTTCCTCCTCAATCATCACGCTGATAGCTTGTAAGAACATTTTTGGTTCTGGGCGCCACCACCAGTGCCTAAGGCACAATTTTTCAGCCCCTGTATAACAGGGGCGTGTAATTACAATTTTTGATGTAATACTTTGCAGCACGGCTCGTTCCTGCATTCCAACTAGAGTGTCTGTGAGGGGTTGCAGTGTTGTGGCACCAGCACCAGTGCCTAAGGCCCAATTTTTCTGCTCCTGTCTAACAGGGGCGTGTAATTACAATTTTTGATGCAATACTTTGCAGCAGGGCTCGTTTCCTGCGTTCCAACTAGAGTGTCTGTGAGGGGTTGCAGTGTTGTGGCACCAGCACCAGCGCCTAAGGCCTAATTTTTCAGCTCCTGTTCAACAGGGGCATGTAATTACAATTCTTGATCTAATATTTCACAGCAGGGCCCTGTGAGGGCTTACAGTGTTGTGGCCACAGCAACACCTAAGGCCCAAATTTCTGCTGAGTATATAGGGCAGGACCCTACTTTCAAACATCTAACTTACAAACGACTCCTACTTGCAAACGGAAGGAGACAACAGGAAGTGAGATGAAATCTACCCCTAGGAAGGGAAATTCTCTCCTGTAAGAGTTAATATGGGAAAAACATTTCTCCTTTCCACTGATGCTTTCCAATCTTTGTTCCACAAAAAAACCCAAATTTTAAAAAAACATTTTTCATTGGGACAAAAAGTGAGGTGAAATCTTCTGAAGAGGAGGAAAGACAGCAAAACAAATGTCACAGGGGTGATAACCCTTCCCTATGTTTTCCAAAAAGCTTAAAAAAGATTTTTTGGCTGGAGCTAAACACGTTAAAAATGTACCCCTTCAAAATTACAAAGAGATTCTACTTAACAACAAACCTACAGTCCCTGTCTTATTTGCACCGCCTGTATACTGCTGTTCAGAGTATATAGGGCCTTTCCTTATTTTAATTTGGGTGCGGGGTTCCCCTTAATATCCATACAGGACCCAAAGGGCCTGGTAATGGACTGGGGGGGTACCCATGCCGTTTGTCTCACTGATTTTCATCCATATTGCCATGACCCGACATGACATTAAACCCGCAAGCAGTTTTAAATGAGATTTTTTCCTTTAAAAATGACATTTGGTGCAGGGACTGTTCTAAACATGGGAAACACGCGTCACTTTACAGGCATACTATAGACACCCCCCAGGTACGATATTTAAAGGAATATTTCACTTTTTTTTTTTTTACTTTAAGCATCATTAAAATCACTGCTCCCGAAAAAACGGCCGTTTTTAAAAGTTTTTTTTGCATTGATACATGTCCCCTGGGGTAGGACCCGGGTCCCCAAACCCTTTTTAGGACAATACCATGCAAATTAGCCTTTAAAATGAGCACTTTTGATTTCGAACGTTCGAGTCCCATAGACGTCAATGGGGTTCTAACGTTCGTGCGAACTTTCGGTCCGTTCGCGGGTTCTGGTGCGAACCGAACCGGGGGGTGTTCGGCTCATCCCTACTGGGGAGATTTTTTCAATCTTGTTGCCCTGGCGACATCATAAAAAGAAATGAGAGGATGCAGGTGTCACAGGTACAATTAGACAAAGGAAACAATAAAAACCTAATCCCAGCCCATGCTAATAAATAATTTTGCCATTGTCAGAGAGATATTGTATGACTTGTCCTTTAAAAATATAGGCAAAAGGGCCAGCTGATCCAAACCAATTACTCTAGTGGATCCTTAAGTCCTTGTAAAATATTCCACAACTTAAGCAGGCCATAGACGGTTGGGATCTCGGCCTGTTCAGCAGGGACTGGCCGAGATTTAAACCATGTATGGGCAGGCTGAATGTACCCAAAGAGGTTGATCAATCAACTTCGGTACAACAAGCCTATCGAATGTTACATGACAGGGATGGCTCCCCCAGCCCCCCCGCCAGGAGAACACAATGGCTCCACAGGAGGGATTCCCCCATCAACACTGACTGTGTTGATGGGGGAATCGAGCAATTTTCATCTATGGTCGGTTTTTGCCCATCTGTCTTATGCCCCGTACACACGATCGGACATTCCGACAACAAAATCATGGATTTTTTCCAACGGATGTTTGCTCAAACTTGTCTTGCATACACACGGTCACACAAATCTTGTTGGAAATTTTGAATGTCAAGAACGCGGTGACGTACAACACGTACGACGAGCCGAGAAAAATTAAGTTCAATAGCCAGTACAGCTCTTCTGCTTAATTCCGAGCATGCGTGGAACTTTGTGCATCGGAATTGTGTACACACGATTGGAATTTACGACAACGGATTTTGTCAGAACATTTGAGATCCAGATCTAAAATTTTGTGTGACGGAAATTCCGATGAAAAATGTCCGATGGAGCCTACACATGGTCAGAATTTCCGACAACAAGCTCACATCGAACATTTTCCGTGGGAAAATCCGACCGCGTGTACGGGGCATTACAGTGTGAAATCACAGCACATCTCATACACTGTTCAACATGGGGGCCAGGGAGCTGGGTATCATTGTGAGGGCTGGCTTCTATGATTACACAATGTGCTGCTTCCTCCTGCTGTCTAAATAGAGTAGAGATCTGCCATCCAATCTAACCAGGTGAGCATGGAGAGAGGACTGAAGGTAGTGGGAGCATGAAGAGAGGTGAGGGGATTGAAGGTGGGGTGACCATGGAGAAAGGGGACTGAAGGTGGAAGGTGGAAGGTGCGGTGAGTATGGAGATATGTGAGGGGACTGAAGGTGGTGTTAACATGAAGAGAGGTGATGTAATTAAAAGGTGGGATGAGGATGGAAAGAGGTGAATGGACCAAAGGTGGGAAGAGAATGGAGAGAGTTGAGCGGACTGAAGGTGGGGTGAGCATGGAGAGAAGTGAGAGGACTGAAAATGGGATGAGCATGAAGAGAGGTGAGTGGACTGAGGGTGAGGTAAACATAGAGAGAAGTAAGACTGAATGTGACTACGAGCATGGAGAGCGGTGTGTGAGGACTGAAGATGAAGTGAGCATGGAGAGCGGTATGGTGACTGAAGGTGGGGTGAGCATGGAGAGTGGTGTGGGGACAGAAGGTGAGGTGAGGATGGAGAGAGTAGAGTGGATTGAAGGTGAGCATTTAGAGAGTTGAGGGGAATGAAGGTGGGAGTAACATGCAGTAAGTCTTTTCTGGTCAGCCAGGCTGCATGTTCGGATTAAGGGTGTGGTATGCTGTCATGACTCTGCAGTAATACTTTCATGCCCTGTCTGTATCTTACCTGGTCTGTGTATCAGCCTTAGGGCTTGCACTTTCACACCTGCATGGTTAAGTAATCTTCCCTCAGTGTGGCTCCACCCTAGCCTCAACAGGAACCACTATTTAACACCATGTTCTCCAAGCCTGCCTTGCCAAGCAATATTGTGTGTTTGGTTTCCTGTTTGCCATGTGCTCTATGTCTGTCTCTGTTACCGATCTTGGGTTGTTCTTGACTATACCTGCCTGCTTGTGACCCTGACCTTTGGCGTGTGCTCCGTCGATCCTTTTCTGCTAGTCGCCCTGACCTTTGGCTTATCTCCTTACTATTCCTTGTTGTCCTGGGCTGCTGCTTCCTCTCTATCCTCCTGTAGCCTACCATGAGCGCGAGCTGGGAGACCCTGGGGTCCGCAACCTGGAGTCAGTTGCAGCGCAGTCCATCCTCACCACTAGAGGCTCTGGTGAACACATGCTGGCTCGTAGACTCTGCGCCCTGGGGAATCTTATGCTCTAGCTCCCAGTGGGATCCGTGTTGGTGCTCCAGTGGACCTGCCTTCCTGAAACACCCAGAGTTCCATCCGCAGTAGTCAGCCATAGGGCCCACTACCTTAGTGGTGCACTCCTGGCTCCAACGGTGTTCATCTGTTACCTGGACTCAGGTGACCTGACAAGTGCACTTGGGTAGCAGGGCCCAAGCCATTTTTTATTTCTTTGCACAGTGTTCTGTAATGCCCTGTACACAGGACCGGTTTTGCCGTCGGAATAAACTCAGAAGGTTTCTCTGACAGAACTCCGACGGAATTCCGCTCAAGCGGTCTTGCATACACACGATCACACCAAAGTCCGACCGTCCAGAACGACGTGACGTAAAACACGTATGACGGGACTAGAAAAAGGAAGTTCAATAGCCAGTAGCCAATAGCTTCGTCTCGTACTTGCTTCAGAGCATGCGCCGTTTTTGGTCAGTCAGAACAGCATACAGACGAGTGGTTTTCCCGATAGGAAATGGTTCCGTCATAAATATTTAGAACATGTTCCATTTCTAGGTCCGTCAGAATTTTCAAAAAAAAAAGTCCGATGAGGCATACACACGATCGGAATAGACGATGAAAAGCTTCCATCTGACTTTTTCGGTCGGACTTTTCGCTCGTGTGTACGCGGCATAACAGATCTGAAAGGTCATCTTTGATGAGAGTCTGGTATGTATGTTTGTGCATGTGATGTATTTCATGTGCATAATGCATAGATAATAATAGCCTGCTTGCTCTAAAGGAAGTACATGTGTCAGCTGTTTACATATAATGTGTAATAAAGAATAACCATCTTTTATAACACTCAAACTCTATGTTGAACTGTATATTACATCCAGTACTTCTGTTCACCCCAATCTGCACATTGTGTTGTACATTATATGCTACTGAACACCCTGAGCTATATGATTTGTTGTATGTTATATACTCCTGAGTACTCAACTCTGTATTTTGTGCAGTACGTTCTATGCTCCTGACCAGCCCACTGTGTACACTGTTCTGTGAACGATAAATTCCTGACTGCCCTGCTCTGTATGTTGTGCTTTATGCTATATACTTGTCATTACCCTACTCTGTACATTAATCAGCATGTTACATATTTATGAATTACCCTCTTTATACATGTGTTTTGCATTATAGTTTCTGTACTTCCCCAATCTGTCCTCTGTGTTGTACATTAAATATTCCTGAAACCCCCACATTCTACACTCTACTGTGAATAATATATTCTTCATTCTGTACACTCCAATATACATTACAAACATTGGACCACTCCAGGCTGTACACTGTGCTGTAACTTACATACTACTGATCTGTACAATATGAATGCTTTGGTGTTCATTATCACACTTAACTCTTCTGGGATCCACTGCTGAGTCTTCTCACTATTGTGCAGATGCTGGCACTTCCAGGTTTCACCTGGACCATGGGCACGGTGGCCACTCACGAGACAGCTCACCTGATTGGCACCATATCCTAAACAATGAAAAGACACTTGGCTTGGCATTTGAGCAATGCTTTTCTTTGCTTTAGCACCAAAATGCATGTACATGTACCATTTTTGCAACACAGCACACCACAACACATGGTAGTGTGTTACCATGTGTTGTGGTGTGCTGTCATGCAGGTCGGGATTCCATTAAATCAGCTGTAAACCACGGATGTTGTAAAAAAAAAGAAAAAACCCTGCAAGGCAATGGCATAATATGCTAGTATGCATAGCATGTGCATAGCATACTAGCACATTATGAAATACTGACCTTGGAATGAACCCCTCCAGCGCTGTACTGTCACCGCTGAGAGGGCTCACATGTTTCCCGGCCTTTCTTTCTGGTTCACATGCTCCAGCTATGTGATTGTCTGGAGCCACAATGGCATTACTTCCGCACATTCGCACGGGAGCCCTCAGTTCCGGTACAAAGCTCTGAAGTTCTGGCAAGGTATGCTGGACCTTCAAAATGCATGCGCCAGTGATGTCACTGGCACATGCGGAATGCATGAATGCAATGATGTCACTGGCAGATGAATGCAGAGTGAATATCTTCTAAAAGTACACTGTTTAGGAGATATTCATTTTACCTAGAGGTAAGCCTTATTACAGGCTTACCTCTAGGTAAAAATTACCAAGCGGGGTTTACTACCGCTTTAAAAAAAAATAGCACAGCTAGAACACATAGGTGCAAATCTAGCCTAAAACTGGTTTGAGTTTTGTGTTGCTACTTAAAATTATTCTTTTTTGTTTTCATCTTTTCATGGCTCACCCATGAAAGGTTTACCCTGGGCACACAAATGTTTTAGGATGGCCCAATACCAAGACAGCAAGTGTAGGAAAATCACATGTGACAGCAATGTAAAGTACCTGTGATAGGTAGTGTCCGAAGTGGAGCTTGTGTGCTGAGGATTCAGGCAAAAACGTAGCCAGGCAGATCAAGACGGCAACAGATCAGGCAAAGCGGTACACGATCGAAATCCAGAGATTGGTCAGGCAGGCAAAGGTCATACATGAGCTGGCGGTGAAGTACAAAATCAACAGGCTAGAGAGTAGTCAGGAATTCAGGCAGAAGTTCAAATACGGTATACAGAGTCAAAAAGCAGTCAAAACACCCAGGAAGCTAGTGCAAACAAATGGGCAATGAGAGATAGGAAGTGCTGCTATTTATGGGCTGCTTTGATTGTAGATTGACATGACAAGTAAAAACCTGAAAGACGTTGTGACCTTTCCCTGTTCTGTACAAATGTAAAAATTATGCTGTGGCTGGAGTCAGGTTTTAAAAAGTTCATTCAAACCAAAATAGATTTTTGAGTATTTTTGCTGAGTTCCTGCGTGTCTCCACCTGCTGAGTTTGTACCCAAAATGATAATAACTTTATTTTCCTGTCCTAATGTGTATACATTAGGAAATTATTTTTTCTTGTTACATCCTGCCTGGTAGTGAGAGCTGAGCTGCCTTGGGTTGCAATCTTTTCAATTAAATAATTCCACTCCAATTTACTTCTATATTTTCTGGCTCTGGCCATTGGCTAACACAGTCCATCACCCTGCATCACTCTGCCAAGTTTTCACACTTATGTCACAGTAAGCCAAACTGCAACTGCAAACCTGAAATTTAATTGCAGGTTTTATATTTGTTTGGTTCTAATTATGGAATTTTTTTTGCAGGTCCCTTTTTCTAACTGTACGGCAACATGCAAGCCTGGGTTTTTCAAGAAGCATTCATTTATCAGCTGCTGCTATGAATGTATTGCATGTGCAGAAAACACCTACTCCCCCATGCCTGGTAGGTATAATGGGATCTCACTGGCACACTGAACTTATACGTTTGCCATCTTGTGGGCAGATATTTAAAGAAATGTATTATGTTCATTCAAAAAAACAAGGTTTTAAAAATGCATTTCTATTCCTTTTGACATTTTGCAATCATATGTCAGGTAAGCCTTAAAGCACAGGCCCAGTTTTGCAGCATCGGCTATAACCACTGGATATAAATGTACAGTGAGGGAAAAAAGTATTTGATCCCCTGCTGATTTTGTACATTTGCCCACTGACAAAGAAATGAGTCTATAATTTTAATGGTCGGTTTATTTTAACAGTGAGAGAAGCAGCAAATGCACAAAATGTAAAAAAATATATATCATTCTTGTTTTCTAAATGTTTTAATACTGTAATTGTATCTGACAATTATAGTTTTAAGCAAGAGACACTTTTCCACCTTCAGGCTGTAGTGGCATCTGTAGGATGAAGAGTTATTTTATGAGTGAAGCTTTTAGCCTGCATGCAACTATTATTATTATTATACAAGATTTATATAGCTCCAGCTGAGTAACTGAGTATTGTGAGTACCCGTGTGTTGTGATTACCTATGTGTTTTGAGTACCTGTGTATTGTGAGTACCTGTGTATTGTGAGTAGGGATGAGCCCGATGTCGGGTGTTTGCCCATTCGCCGTACAGCGAACAATATGAGGCGTTCGCAGCAAATTTGAAAGCCGCAGAACGTTGTTAAAGTCTATGGGACACTAACATGAAGAACCAAAAGTGCTAATTTAGGATAAGGCTTATATGCAAGTTATTGCCTAAAAACATGTTTGGTAACCCGGGTCCTGTCCCAGGGGACATGTATCAATGCAAAAAAAAGTCTTAAAAACAGACGTTTTTTCAGGAGCAGGGATTTTAATAATGCTTAAAGTAAAACAGTAAAAATGAAATATTCCTTTAAATATCATGCATGGGGGCCCCCTTAGTCTGCCTGTAAAGTAGCGCATCTTTCCCGTGTTTAGAACAGTACCACAGCAAAATTACATTTCTAAAGGAAAAAAAGTCATTTAAAACTGTTCGCGGCTGTAATGTATTGTCAGGTCCCGGCAATATACATAAAAATCATTTTAAAAAAATGGCATGGGTTCCCCCCAGTCCATTACCAGGCCCTTTGGGTCTGATATGAATATTAAGGGGAACCCCACAACAAACAAAATTGCACGGGGGTCCCCCCAAAATCCATACCAGGCCCTACAGGTCTGGTATAGATATTAGGGTAACCCTGCGCCAATTTTTTTTTTAAATGGCGTGGGGGTCCCCGCCAAAATCCATACCAGGCCCTTCAGGTCTGGTGTGGATTTTAAGGGGAATCCCCTGCCAAAATTAAAAAAAAATGGCGTGGGGGTCCCCCATAAATTTATACCCTTATCCGAGCATGCAACCTGGCAGGAAAAGGGGGGTAAGAGAGCGACCCCCCCTCCTGAACTGTACCAGGCCACATGCCTTCACCATGGGGAGGGTGCTCTGGGGTCCCCCCCAAAGCACCTTGTCCCCATGTTGATGGGGACAAGGGCCTCATCCCCACAACCCTTGACTGGTAATTGTGGGGGTCTGTGGGCAGGGGGCTTATCGGAATCTGGAAGCCCCCTTTAACAAGGGGACACCTAGATCCCCCCCCATATGAATTGGTATTGGGTACATAGTACCTCTATACATTCACCAAAAAAAGTGTAAAAAATGTAAAAATTATAATAGACAATTTGGGACAAGTACTTTATTTAAAAAAAATGTCCATTCATCTTCGATCACAGCGTCCGACGGACCGAGAGAAAAAAACTCTGCTTCCGTGGGAGGCTCCCGCTTACTGCAGGATTTCTGCATTGACAGCTGTTATATAGCTGAGGGCAGGGCCACCCAATGATGTAAATGGGTGACCCCACCCCCTTCTGACATCATGTGATGTCACGTAACGTCAGAGAGGGGTGGGGTCATCCATTTACATCACCGGGTGGCCCCGCCCTCAACTATATAACAGCTGTCAATGCAGAAAGCCTGCAGTCAGCGGGATCCTCCCATGGAGGGGGAGGTTTTTTCCTTGGTCCGTCGGACGCTGTGATCGAAGATGAATGGACATTGCGGGACTTTTTTTTCTTTTAATAAAGGACTTGTCCCAAATTGGCTACTGTCATTTTTACCATTTTGACACTTTTTTTGGTGAATGTGTAGGGGTACAATGTACCCGATACCCATTCACATGGGGGGGTTCTGGGGGTCCCCTTGTTAAAGGGGGCTTCCATATTCCGATAAGCCCCCACCCACAGACCCCCACAACCACCGGGCAAGGGTTGTGGGGATGAGGCCCTTGTCCCCATCAACACAGAAGGGACAGGATCCGATCGTCTCAGCTGCTGCCAGTGGCACTGGTAAGTGGCGGAGGGCACCGATAAAAGTGATCTCATGGCGAATCCG
Source organism: Lithobates septentrionalis (assembly GCA_037952835.1). NCBI lineage: Eukaryota > Metazoa > Chordata > Amphibia > Anura > Ranidae > Lithobates > Lithobates septentrionalis. The sequence goes on along the minus strand of JBBDGP010003727.1, from coordinate 167,711 downwards.
CAGCTGAGACCACTTTTATCTGAAAGCCGACAACAGCTGAAGAAGTGGATACTGGGGTTATGGCAGCTAGCTGCTGCCATAACAATGATATTCCACTTCAAACAGCCAACATAAAACAATGGCGGGTGGTCGGCAAGTGGTTAAACTAGGTGTTGGGGGAAGGATCAGAAAAAGCGATAGCTGATAGGGAGCGGGTAACAGAGGGTAAAGGAGTCATTAATAGTAATAGCAGTGAAAATATAACTATAACAACTAATCATGGGGTAAGTGATTGGGAAATTCAAAGACAAAGCCCGGAAAAAACAAGGGGTGAAAACAATATGTACTCATACAGCACTAAGAGACGTATACACAAATGCTAGGAGCCTAGCTAACAAAATAGTGGATCTGGGGCTGCTATTACACGAGGAGGACTTAGACTTTGTGGGAATAACTGAAACTTGGTTTGACAGCTCACACGATTGGCTGGCCAATATACAGGGGTATACCTTGTATCAAAAGGACAGGGAAGGTAGAAGAGGGGGAGGGATGTGTTTATATGTCAAAAGTGACGTAAGGGTGGTAAAGAGGAGTGACATTATGTATGGGACTAGGAGGGAGGTGGAATCAGTATGGGTAGAACTTCAAAGAGAGGAGGTGAGTGGGAAATTAATAGTGGGGGTATGCTATAGGCCACCCAACATGAAGGAGGAGGAGGAGCTGGAATTACTATCAAAATGCACTATAGAAATGGCAGGGAAACAAGGAAATGTAATCATAATGGGGGACTTCAATTATCCCGATATCGACTGGGCAGAGAGAACAGCTCACTCACTAAAGGCCCGTCATTTCATGAATGTTTTACAAGACAACTTCATGTCCCAAATGGTGGATTCACCAACTAGAAAGAATGCCCTGTTAGATCTATTAATTACAAACCATCCAAGTCTGATCTCAGATGTGGAGATACGCAACAGCTTGGGATCTAGGGATCATAGGATGATCGCGTTTACCATAAATCACAGGAAAATAAGGCATATGGCTGGTACAAAAACACTAAATTTCAAAAGAAGCAAATTTTCCTGAACTACGGTCATTGCTACATGACATTAATTGGGACCAATGCTTTAAAAGCATATTAAATAAAGGTATCAAGCAGTGCATTCCAATGGGCAATAAATATAGAAGAGCAAAAATTAAACCTGGGTGTTTAAACCGTAATGTGAGTAGCCTCATCAAGGAGAAAAGTATGGCCTTTAAAAAATATAAAAGGGAATGGGTCAACACCAACATTCCATCACTACAAGGAATGCAACAAGAAATGTAAAATCACAATCAATGTGGCTAAAAAAGATTACGAGAGACACAAAGCGGAAGAAAGTAAAAATAACCCAATAATTTTTTTTAGATATAATAACCACTTACCCACCGCCTGCCGTCATATGACGTCCTTGACTTTGCGGGGGTATATCTGAATGATGCCTGCAGCTACAGGCATCATTCAGATATTAGCTTTTTCAGCGGGCGATTCCCTACACCATAAGAATGATCATAGAGGCTGTTCCACCACTTGATCATTCTTATGGGCGGTGAGAAGGGACTCCCCCCTCCCGCCGCCCTCCAGTGCTTCTACCGACTCACCGCTTCCATCGGTGAGTCAGAGACAGGATCCGCCGGCCCTGGATGGTGACCATAGAGATTTCCAGTGGACCAGATGGTCGCCGGAGTCTCTATGATCGTTCGGAGGCCGGGCGCAATGTTATGACATCATGCCCGGCCTCTGCATACAAACAAATGGCGGCGCCTCGGCTGGGAAGCCAAGATCGTTTTATTTTTTTATTTCAGGCTTCCCAGCCTAGAGGTGAGATGTGGGGTCTTACTATCTTATTAAAGTGCCCCTGTCCCCGTGTGCTTGCACGCAGAAGCGAACGCATACGTAAGTCCCACCCACATATGAAAACGGTGTTCAAACCACACACGTGAGATATCGCCACAAACGTTAGAGCAAAAGCAATAATTCTGGCCCTATACCTCCTTTGTAACTCAAAACATGTAACCAGTAAAAAAATTTAAAGCATCGCCTTTGGGGATTTTTAAGTCCTGAAGTTTGGCGCCATTCCACGAGCGTGTGCAATTTTGAAGCGTGACATGTTGGGTATCTATTTACTCAGGGTAACTTCATCTTCCACATTATGCAAACAAATTGGGCTAACTTTACTGTTTTGTTTTGTTTTTTAAAGCACAAAACTGTTTTTTTTTTCCAAAAAAACGCATTCGAAAAATTGCTGCGCAAATACCGTGCAAGATAAAAAGTTGCAATGACCGCCATTGTATTTTCTAGGGTATTTGCTAAAAAAAAATATGTGTTGTCTGGGGGTTATATGTAATTTTCTAGCAAAAAAATTATGATTTTTTTACATGTAGGAGAGAAATGTCAGAATTGGCCTGGTTGGCAAGTGGTAAACAGTAAAAAAGACAAAAACGGAGCACATTCCACACTTAAAAGATGAGGATGGGAGGATGGTTACAGATGACACAAAGAAGGCAACTGTATTAAATGCCTTCTTCTCCACAGTTTTTACGCAAGAAAAAGAAGGGTTTACTTACAGCGACTGTAGTGTTAGTGGCACAACACAAGACATACCCACGTGGCTAACAGAGGCCGGAGTCAAAGATAGACTTAGTAAGCTCAACACAAATAAATCACTAGGACCAGATGGCTTACACCCAAGAGTCCTCAGAGAACTCAAGTCAAGTTATAGCCAGACCATTGTTCCTGAGCTTTGTGGACAGCATAATGACAGGATTGGTACCAGCTGATTGGAGAAAAGCCAATGTGGTATCAATATTCAAAAAAGGACAGAGACATATTCCTGGGAATTATAGGCCAGTCAGCCTAACATCAGTAGTAGGTAAATTATTGGAGGGGATGATTAGGGACTAAATCCAAAGTTTTACTGAGGAAAAGAATATCATTAGTGGTAATCAGCATGGGTTTAGGAGGGGACATTCCTGCCAGACCAATCTGCGAACATTCTATGAGTAAGTGAGCAGCCATCTAGATATGGGGAGGGCTGTGGATGTGGTGTATCTGGACTTTGCAAAAACATTTGATACAGTTCCCCATAAACGCTTAATTTACAAGCTAAGGTCTGCAGGCTTAGACCATAGGGTTTGTGCTTGGGTAAAAAACTGGTTACAGGGACGGGTCCAAAGGGTAGTGATAAATAACATGTACTCAGACTGGTCTGGAGTAATGAGTGGGGTACCCCAAGGTTCTGTCTTGGGACCAATTCTATTTAACATATGCATAAACTACAGAGGATGGGATAAATAGTTCAGTCTCAGTCTTTGCGAATGACACAATGTTAAGCAGAGTAATAAACTCTCATCAGGACATGGAAATTTTGCAGAATGACCTGAATAAAATAAAGGAGTGGGTAGACAAATGGCAAATGAGGTTTAATGCGGAGAAATGTAAAGTAATGCACTTGGGGGGTCAAAAAAACATAAATGTTAAATATTGACTAGGTGGAGTACAGCTGGGGGAGTCAAGGATGGAGAAGGATCTAGGGGTGCTAATAGATGTCAGGTTGTGATGGAGAAGGATCTAGGGGTGCTAATAGATGTCAGGTTGTGCAACAGCATGCAGTGCCAAGCTGCAGCTGCCAAAGCTGGCAGAATATTAGCATGCATAAAAAAGGGGATAAACTCCAGGGACAAAACCATAATTTTGCCACTTTATAAAACTCTGGTTAGGTCTCATCTAGAGTTTTCAGTCCAGTTCTGGTCACCAGTCCTCTAAAGGGATGTGCTGGAGCTGGAGAGAGTCCTAAGAAGGGCAACAAAACTAATAAGGGGACTGGAGGACCTCAATTACGAGGAACGGCTGCAAATATTAAATTTAATCTTGCTGGAGAAAAGACGCTTGAGAGGAGGTATGATAGCGATCTACAAATATTTCAATGGGGATCCCAGCATTGGAAACAAACTATTCAGTTATAGGAATTGTAAAAGGACACAGGGCCACACAATGAGACTGGAGAAGAAGCGGCTTAACCTTAAAGCGGAGTTCCAGCCACATATATGTTTTTTTTTTTTAAATCTATGTCTTTCTATCATATAATGTTTAATCAACATTGTTTAGTCTTGAAAAAAGCACCACTTTTATTACTATTTTATTCTAAAAGTTACCTTATAAATTTCCTGCTCGGGCATTCCCATCTTAGTTGTGGGCAGGTGAAGCCCACAAGCATATACTTCCGGGATATGGTGATGCTGTATTACCAGCATGCACCACCCGTTCTTGCGCATGTGCAGTAAGTGGCGCAGGAAACTTCTCATGTTGCCATCACAACGGGCGGCTTAGTCGGAAGTGCCCGCCCCTTTGTGATGACAACCAAGAAGATCTGCCTTAAATCGCGTCATTTCCTGTCGGGAAATAACGTGATTTTTTTTCACAGTACTGCCCACTGACTCCTGGGAAATGATGACTCACATTTCCCAGGAGCACAGGCGAGGGAGGAAGTGATGCCGAGCGCCGTGGACCCAGAAGTGGAAGATTAGGAGCCACCACATAGCAACAGGGCATTTCTGGTGAGTTAAAAAAAATGTTTTACTCCAAATCTTTTTTAATACACATAAAGGACTGTGAAAATGTAAAAATGTTTTTCTGGGTGGAACCCCATTTTAAACTGCGTAGGGGGTCCTTCACTGTTAGGGCAATAAGGATATGGAACTCTCTCCCACAATTGGTGGTGGCTGTGGGGAGTAAGGATATCTTTAAAAGACTTTTAGATGTACATCTTAAAGGACACAACATACAGGGATATGGGAATGCATTATAGACACTGATACACATGCACCCAAACAGGTTGAACTGGATGGAGTAGTGTCTTTTTTCAGCCTTACCTACTATGTTACTATGTAGCAGCTTGCACTGCACTTTACAAAATGGAAGGAGATAAAACCGTTGCAATGCAATGCAATACAATACAAGAAGAATCAGAGGGCCCATATTGTTGTAGCTTACATCATTATGTCATAGTTAAGGTTAATCAGGAATATGAATAGCTGTATATGATTACTTACTGCATTGTTCCTCTTTAACCACTTAAGGACCGGAAGGATTTGCCCCCTTAATGACGAGGCCATTTTTTGCGATACGGCACTGTGTCGATTTACCTGACAATTTCGCCCAAATAAAATTGATGTCCTTTTTTTTCCCACAAACAGAGCTTCCTTTTGGTGGTATTTGATCACCTCTGCAGTTTTTATTTTTTGCACTATAAACAAACAAAGAGCGACAATTTTGAAAAAATAAACTTTTTTTAACTTTTTGCTATAATTCATATCCCAAAAAAAATATAAAAAACAAACAAATTCATCAGTTTTGGCCAAAATATATTCGTCTATATTTTTTGGTAAAAAAATAAAATTAAATCGCAATAGGCGTATATTGGTTGGTTTGTGCAAAAGTTATTGCGTCTACAAACTATGGGAAGGATTTAGGGACTTTTATATTTTTTTATTGTTTTTACTAGTAATGGCGGTGGTCTGCAATTTTTAGCAGGACTGTGACATTGCGGCAGGCAAATCTGACCTCAAATTACACTTTTTGGGGACCGGTGAGATTATTACATTGATCAGTACATTTTTATATGACACTACCAGGGAAGGGGTTAACACTAGGAGGCGATCAAGGGGTTCCCTAGGTGTGTTCTAACTGTAGGGGGGATGGGCTCACTGAGACATAACAGAGATCACTGTCCCCTGTCAGAACGGGGCATCGCCTTGTTAAAAAGGCAGATTCCCGTTCTGCTTCTGTACTAGGCGACATCAAGTCCACCAATCCGCAGCACGCTCACGCAGTGTGCAGCGGGTGCGAGTGCGTGCCGCCAGCGCAACCCCGTCCGCAACTGCACCTGCATGAGCCGCCATACAGCTATGGAGATTTGTGCAGGGGAGCCGACCTGCCACCGTATAATGATGACGGCTGGTCGGTAAGTGGTTAAATTGTGTTAGTTGACCTTGCTTGATGTTCCATATTTTTTATTATATTAAATATAGAGGTTTGTATTTGATTCACTTGATTCACTTCATTGGTCCAAATCATTTAGTGGAGAGGGGATTATGGTGTGGGGTTGTTTTTCAGGGGTTGGGTTTGACCCCTTAGTTCCAGTAGAAGGAACTCTTAAGACATCAGCACACCAAGACATTTTGGACAATTTCATGCTCCCAACTTTGTGGGAACAGTTTAGTGATGGCCCCTTCCTGTTCCAACATGACTGTGCACCACTGCACAAAGCAAGGTCCATAAAGACATGGATGAGCAAGTTTGGGATGGAGGAACTTGACTGGCCTGCACAGAGTCCTGACCTCAACCTGATAGAACATCTTTGGGATGAATTAGAGCGGAGACTGCAAGCCAGGCCTTCTTGTCCACAACAGTGCCTGCCCTCACAAATGCGCTTCTGGAAGAATGCTCAAACATTGCCATAGACACACTCCTAAACCTTGTGGACAGCCTTCCCAGAAGAGTTGAAGCTGTTATAGCTGAAAAGGGTGGGCCAACTCAATATTGAACCCTACGGACTAAGACTGAGATGCCATTAAAGTTCATGTGCGTTTGAAGGCAGGCATCTCAATACTTTTGGTAATATTGTATATATATATATATATACAGTATATATATATATATATATATATACAGTATATATATATATATATATATATATATATATATATATATATATATATATATATATATATATATATATATATATATATATATGTACATATACAGTATGTTTAAACTCTTATTAATCTAGAGTAACTCTACTTTTGTTGGGGAAAAAAACAAACCCCTCTGGGTGATTGATGTACACTGCAAGAATTTAAAGGGTTGCAGATTACCACTTTTTGTTTCTGTGAAGAAATAGCTCTTTATTTCACCAGACTGATCTCACACTCATTTTGAATGAGTAACTGGTTCATTATTAATCAGCTGATGCACTTTCTGGGTCCTAATGAGGAAAGCTGCAGTGTCGGCATCCCTGCCGATGTGATTAACCTTTGGGGAGTATCTTATCAAAATTTACATTTGTATTGCAGAGATGCCGAAAATATGACTTAGTCATCTTAGTGCAGACTTCTGGGAAAATCAGTTTTCCAATCACACAAACAGGAAATGACAGTCTGTGTACAAAATGCCTCAAGGTTACCATATTACATTGACTTTTACAATATGGCCTGTGTAACAATTGTATGTATGATTAAAAAAAAAATTCTATTTACTATTTTTTTTTAAAGTGGAGTCCCCTTTAACCAGCTCAGGTCTACTCTATAGCAGTTTTACTGCTACAGGGTGGCGCCTGTGAGCTGGATCACGCATATACACACAGCAGGAGCTGATCTGAGGGTACCTCGGACTTGAGGTCCGCCGGCACCTGCCGATCATGAGATCATGAGATACAGTCATTCTGACAGGAGGAAAGGGATGGAATTTGTGTCCCTGCAAATTTAATCTATTCCCCTAATAAAAGCAAAAACCACAGTACACTAAAAGACTGGCTAGGAACACAGTTAACCCTTTGATCGCCCCTGATGTTTAACCCCTTCCCAGCCAGTGTCATTAGTACAGTGACAGTGCCTATTTTTAGCGCTGATCACTGTATTAGTGTCACTGGTCCACAAAAAATGTCAAAAGTGTCAGTTAGTGCCAGAATGTGTACCACAATATTGCAGTCTGGCTATAAGTCGCTGATCATCACCATTACTAGTAAAAAATAAATAAATCAATCAAAAATAAATAAAAATAGCCCATAGTTTGTAGACGCTATAACTTTTGCGTAAACCAATCAATATACTCTTATTGGAATTTTTTTTACCAAAAATATGTAGCAGAATACATATTGGCCTATTTTTTTTTTAATTGGATATGTTTTTAGCAGAAAGTAAATAATATTGTTTTTTTTTTTTAATTTGTCGCTCTTTTTTTTTTGTTTAAATACCACAAAAAGAAAGCTCTATTTGTGGGGAAAAAAGGACATCAATTATATTTGGGTACAGTGTTGCATTACCACGCAATTGTCAGTTAAAGTAAACCGTATCGCATAAAATGGCCTGGTCATAAAGGGGATAAATCTTCAGGAGGTCAAGTGATTAAGTTAGCCCCCCATGTGTTTCTGTTTTAAAGTTTTCCATTGACCATACCTTGGTAAACCTAAGGGCTGGTGAACAATAGTTGTAATGTTTGCTACTTACATTGGTCCGGCTATTGTACATTCCAACACACCAGCACCACCTATCTCAGCTCCAACAGGAAGGGGAGGCACAACATGGTCATCTTTGCTTTGGGTTCCAATTGATGCACTGAATGTTCATTTGCAAAATGCATGCAAATAATAACAAAAATACATTTTTTATAACCAATTTTTCCAGACATGGTTGAATGCTTTGTGTGTCCCTCCCATCAGTGGTCATCAAATGGAAGCTCATGGTGTGAAAATAAGAAGGTTCAATATCTGGAGTGGAAGGACCCATTTGCTGTAACTTTGCTTACTTTTGCTTCATTTGGAATTGCAGTCCTACTATTGATAGGAATCCTCTTTGTGAAAAATGCTAACAATTCCTCTGTTAAGGCAGCAGGCGGTAATTACGCATACCTTCTGATAGTGTCCTTATTATTTAGCTCAGCAAGCATTTGGCTTTTCATTGGAGAGCCAAATGCTGTAGTCTGCCAGATTAGACAGCCCCTGTATGGAATTAGCTTCACCTTTGCTGTCAACTGCATTCTAATTAAATCTATCATGATCCTCATAGCTTTTGAGTCAGCCAAAAAGGGCAAGCTAATAGGTAACTTTACTCGCCAGCGCTCAATCATTGTCATGGCTGTATTAACCGGTAGTCAGGTTGTTATTTGTTTAGTGTGGCTCATTTTGAAAAGCCCCTCTCCTATGACCGATAACAACACACCTCAGCTCATCATCAAGTATTGTGATGAAGGATCTTACATGGCCTTTGGTATCATGTTAGGGTACATTGGGTTGCTTGCCTTAACTTGCTTTCTTCTTGCTTATAAGGGAAGGAAACTACCGGAGAAATACAATGAGGCCCGAAGTATCACCTTCAGCATGCTTGTCTATATGTTTGTGTGGATTCTTTTTATTCCCGTCTATAAGAACTCAAAGGGCATGTACCTCTCCGCGGTACAAATAGTCGCCATTCTTTCTTCTATCTTTGGCATCATAGGATGCCACCTTTTACCAGTGTGTTACATTGTATTATTCAAACAAACTGACAATGTCAGTGATAACAGCAGCACAATTGGATTCTTTGAGGCTAATGCCAGAAAAACTCCCATGTGCATGAATAATGTATCTGAACCAAATCCACCAGCTAATGAAATTCAATAAACTACATGAGTACAATTGTAAGTTTGTTTTTTTTTTTTGAGTGGCCTTTAGTGGTGACCATAATTTAATACTGAATTCAGTGCATCATTGAGTTTAATATTTGTATATACAGTATTTTTCTACAGAAACCTATTTAGGCTAAGGTAATTAATAATTGTGTTTATTTTATTCATGATTTAATTTGAATTGTATAAGTGCCTTTGCTTTCCAAAAAAAAGGAAAAAAATAAAAGATCTTCAAATATTGATTGTCAATTTTTTTGACTATTTATTTTGTTGGAGATAGATAGATAGATAGAGAGATAGAGAGATAGATAGATAGACAGTTTGGGGCTTGTATCAGCACTTCTTCAGGAAAATAAATATAACTAGCAATAAGTAAAGAAGAACGTGTATCAATACAGACAAGAACCAGAAAATAATGAAATCGCTATGATAGGTATACATATAGGTGGTAACCAGTATAATCAATAAAAAGGCAACGCAAAACAGTTGTAATCTAATTTCTAATTGATACATATTAACAAAAGTAAAGCAAAAATATCTTAGTTTATTTTAGCTAATAAATAGTAAATACTGTCCATCTAAACAGTTCAGTTTTTCTGGATTGCTGCTCTGAAAAACCACACTCTTATATTTTAGGATGATGAAACCTTCCTAGACTCGCTCATCATTGTAGCCTAGTAACATTTACATGTGTGCTGCATGTCCGAAAAATATTTCTGGCCTTTTACTCTCACATAATAAACTTAGTTTTATTTTATCTATTTTCCCTTTCCCCTTGTCCCTCCACATCCCAATGTCCTACCTTAAAAAGAAAAGAAAAAAAAATAGCAGGAGTCAGCAACAATAAAAGAAACGTCAAAACATCATTAGTTTTCATAATGCAATGAAGAAAATTCTCATTATACAGTTTATAAGAAGAAAAATTGCATATTGCAAAGCAAAGAAAACACTCACATTGGGGGTTATTTAGTAAAATGTGAGTGCAAAATCTGGTGCAGCTCTGTATACCAATCAGCTTCCAGGTTTTATTGCCATAGCTTAATTGCTGAAGTTAGAAGTTGATTGGCTAACATGCACAGCTGCAACAGATTCTGAGTTCACTAGTCTTAGTAAATTTACTCCATAGTGTCAAAAAACACAAGACATCAAAAATGATGATCTTAGTAAACATAATAAAGCCAACGAATAAACAAAATAAAGAAAACATATAAAGTCCATCTCTTCCAGGACTTAAAAAGCCAGATCTTATTAGCCTCTTCCACCCCTATCTTTAAACAATCATGGTACCCATAGCCATACAACCGCCCACAGGTCATGGCCACACACGCTCTCACACAAACATTCCTTTTTGAAAAAAAATATATTCATCACGTCCCACAAACACTCCTTCACAAAGTTCACTAACGTCCATAAAACTCTTGTCTCCTTCTTTCCCAACTTCCGCAACCCATACATTACCATCTCGTACCGCAAATTTTTCAAACCAGTCAAATCCTCACTTATTCTCACTAAATTCTCCCATACCACCCTAGCAAATCTGCACAAATCTGCACCCCTAGAAAATATGCCCCACACTCTCCAAACCCATACACCCCTCTCTTGGGCACCTCTCAGTATCACACATTCCATGCCTCCTCAGAGGTTTGCCAGTGAGCGTCTTTCAATGTACTCCCATCAACGTGATATCCTTCTGCTTATTATTCAGTTCTTTCATACTTACATTCCTCCACACTTTCTCACATTCAGCCACATTCAAACCCCCCATCCCTTCCATCTCCTCCTTCTCATCCAACCACCTAGTCATTTTTTACACTCATAACACATCTCTCTCGTTGCACCACTCAAACTAAACTTTTCCACCCCCTCTCTATCCTCATGTAGAAACATGTGCCCTAAAACAAACAGGCTTCCTTAGATCCACATCACACCATTTCAACTTTCGCAAAACACTTTCCCACTAACATAGCTTACCATACAGCCAGTCAAACTCTTTTTCTTACAATACTTGACACACATGCTCACATATTTTAGAAACAAAAATCTCTCCACACACACCATTCCCTTACCACTATTCAACTTTCCTTTCATTACTTTCTCACTTTTAAGTTTTTCTGCTTTGAATGACCAAAAGAACGGGAAACATATTCTACTGATCCTCCTCAATATCCTGTCCTGTGCAGGGAAAATGTAATACAAAAATAGCAAAATGGGCAATATCACTGTCTTAATAATCGGAATCTTCCCCTGAAAAGATAAAAGTCCTTAAAGACCGGAAATTACATTTATTTTGTATTTTCGCCTTTTGACTCACACTCCCCTCACATCCACTCCCTGAGTCAACCAACCATTTATCTGCACCATGCTCATAATCTCTGTAAACATCCAATCATCTTCTCAGGCACACCCATTCTCCCCAAAACCCCTAAACATAAAACCATGCAGAACCCGATGATACGTTTTTTCTAAATTAATAGTCAACACAGCTGCCATTTGCTTTCTGTCTTTGCAGTCCCACAATACATCCCTCAAACACACGAAACTTTCAGAAATCATTCTCCCAGGCAACATCCTTCTCCACACTCACATCCCTCGCTTTCTCTGAAAATAAATTAGTATAAAACTTCAACACAATCATTCTCATCCAACACACTTATCAATTCACTCTTCCCGCCATCAGGGCTTTTTTTCTCAGAGAATGGGTGCAGGAACTCTGCCTTTCTGAGTTAGCCCTTGTCTCTGCTCCTACCCACCCTACCCGCCTCCAAGCACTGTTACTTGGTTCTACCCCCTATCCACCTCCCAATACTGCCCCTTTTAGAAAATACAGAACCAAGTAACATTTGTGGTACTAAGTAATTTGTATGAAATTTGTTAATGATAACAAGAAAAGCAGTATTAAAAAGATCCCCTGCAGCCACCAATAGACCCCTTCTCCCGCCCCCCGTAGCAACAATGGACCACCTGCAAAAAATACCCCCCTCCAGCAACAACAGACCCCCAGCATCAACAACAGATCCCCCTCCCCCCACAGACAGCATCAATAGACCCTCCAGCAGCCAGCTACAATAGACTGCTCCCTCAACAGTAAATCCCCTCAACAACAACTGACCCCCCCAGCAACAATAGATCTCCCGCCAGCAACAACAGACCTCCCCCCTGCAAAAATAGATTGTTTCCAGTCACAATAGATCCCCCAGCAGCAACAATAGACCTCCCCAGCAACAATAAACCCCTGCAAAAAAATAACACCTCCAGTAACAATAGATCCCCCAGCAGCCAGCATCAATAGACACTGTAACACAATCCAGCACCCCTTGCCATTACATACATTCAGTGCTGAAGGTACCGGAACTGCGTTCCCCCACGTTCCCCCGCATTCCCACTGAAAAAAAGCTCTGCCCACCATACACTCTCTTGAAAAAAAACTTGGTACATTTGTCATCCAACTCTTTAATAGGGATGAGCCCGATGTTCGAGTCGAACATTATGTGGTGTTCGCAGCAAATTCGAAAGCCACGGAAACACCACTAAAGTCTATGGGACACTAGCATGAAAAAGTTATTGTCATAAAAGTGTATGGGGAACCGGGCACTGCCCCAGGGGACATTATCAATGCAAAAAAAAGTTTTAAAAACAACCGTGAAACAATAAAAATGATATATTCCTTTAAATATAGTCCCTTGGGGGGTGTACTTAGTATGCCTGTAAAGTAGCGCATTTTTCCTGTATTTAGAAAAGTACCACAGCAAAATTTCTAAAGGAAAAAAAGTAATTTAACCAGTTGCCGACCGCCACATGCCGATGTATGTCGGCACAATGGCACGGGCAGGCATAAGGGATTACCTGTACGTCCGACCGGACCCCCCAGTGCCTGCAGCAGTCGGATTAGCTCCACTGATTCATGGCCACCCCCTCACGATCGTTCCTGGCAAATGAGGAGGTTCCTCTGCTTCTGAACTGTAAACAGAAGCCGAGGAAGTGATGTCATCGCTCCTCGTGAAGCCTTTTCGTTCTGGCTTCCGAGGAGAGAATACATCAAGTAAGTGCACCAACACTACACATTACAGTAGAACATACAGGCACACTATTCACCCCCCAATCACCCCCCCTGCACCCCCTCTCACATTGACACCAATAGAAGTTTTTTTTTTTTTTTTTTTACTGATTACTGCATTGGTGTAATTTGTGACTATTATAAGTGGTAGGGCAGTTAGTGGTAGGCCCCTTTAGGTCTAGGGTACCCTCCTAACCCCCCTAATAAAGGTTTAACCCCTTGATACCCCCCAGTTAACCCCTGTCACCAGTGTCGCTAAGCGATCTTTTTTCTTATTGCCATATTAGTGTCACAGGTGATGCTAGTTAGCCAGGTAAGTATTTAGGTTCAGCATCAGGTTTTTATAGCGTCAGGTACCCCCATATACTACCTAGTAAAGGTTTTAACCCCCTGATTGCCCCCTAGTTAACCCTTTCACCAGTGATCACTGTATAACTGTTACGGGTGATGCTGGTTAGTTAGTTTGTTTTTTATAGTGTCAGGGCACCCGCCATTTATTACCTAATAAAGGTTTAACCTCCTGATCGCCCGGCGGGTGATATAAGTTAGGTTTTAGGGTCAGATAGGGTCTGCGTCGCCCCAGGCAGCGTCAGGTTAGTGCCAGTACCGCTAACACCCACACACGCATCATACACCTCCCTTAGTGGTATAGCATCTGAACGGATCAATATCTGATCTGATCAGATCTATACTAGCGTCCCCAGCAGTTTAGGGTTCCCAAAAACGTAGTGTTAGCGGGATCAGCCCAGATACCCGCTAGCACCTGCGTTTTGCGCCTCCGCCCAGCCCAGCCCACCCAAGTGCAGTATCAATCGATCACTGTCACTTACAAAACACTAAACACATAACTGCAGCATTCGCAGAGTCAGGCCTGATCCCTGCGATCGCTAACAGTTTTTTTGGTAGCATTTTGATACAGTCGCTAACAGTCAGGAGCTTTTTTACCTGTGAGTCTCACTACTGTACCACTAAATTTAGAGCCCAAAATGGCAAATCGAAGGTACAGTAGTGAAGAGGCCTACATGTTTTTGAGCGTGGTGTATGAGTGGCACAGTGGTGTAGTGGATAGCACTTTCGCTAACCTGGCATTTAGGTGGAAACAGTTGATTTTACGTCACGTGATTTTTATTCGCTGTTTTTCACTGAAGATCTCTATAGATCTATTGTGGACCAAAGCAATTTGTATGCTGGTCAATACATCGCTACTAATCCCCAGTCCTCCCTTGCCAGAGAATGGAAATCAATTACGGTTTCCGAATTTAAGATCTTTCTGGGCCTATCCCCCCATGGGCTTAACCAAAAAGAGTGAGTTGCGGTCATATTGGTCCACTGATCCAATTCACCATATGCCGTGTTCTCTGCTTCCATGGCCAGGGCACGATACGAGCAGATTTTGCGGTTCATGCACTTCAACAACAATGAACTCTGTCGTCCTCGTGGAGACCCTAGATACGATCGGCTCTACAAAATTCGGCCCCTTGTAAACCACTTCAACCAACGTTTTGCAGATTTTTTTACTCCCCATCAAGTTATCTGCGTTGATGAGTCCCCGATTAGGTTTTCTGGCCGCTTGTCATTCAAACAGTATCTTTCCAGCAAGCGTGCCAGATACAGGGTCAAGATGTATAAACTCTGTGACAGGGCCACAGGCTATACATGTAGTTTTATGGTTTACGAGGGAAGAGATAGTCACGTAGAGCCAACAAACTGCCCTGACTACATAGGAAGCGCTGGCAAGATTGTGTGGGACTTGGTGTCACCCTTATTCGGTAAGGGGTACCACTTGTACGTGGACAATTATTACATGAGCATGCCCCTTTTTAGTCACTTGTTTGATCATCAGATTGGAGCATGTGGCACTGTGCGATCTAATAACTGGGGCTTTCCCCAGCGTCTTGTAGATTCCCGTCTTCGGCTGGGGGAGAGAGCCTGCTTGAAGTGTATTAACTTGCTCACTATGAAGTGGAGGGATAATAAGAATGTTTTCATTCTTACCTCCCTTCATGCAGACACGACTTTCCAAATTACTACGACGACTGGTGTTGTGGAGAAACCCCTCTGCGTCCACAAATATAACCAAAATATGGGAGGGGTGGACCTCAATGACCAGTTGTTGGTGCCGTACCTAGTTGCCCGTAAGGCCAGACGCTGGTATAAAAAAGTGTCTGTATACTTTTTTCAATTGGCTTTGCTGAACACTCATGTGCTATACAGAGCTTCAGGATGGACTGGATCGTTCCTTAAATTCCAGGAAGAGATCGTCAGAGCCCTTCTGTTTCCAGATGGTGCTCCACCTCACCTTCCCAATCCAAATGCAGTAAGCCGGGTGCATGAGAGGCATTTTCCTTATATCCTCCCGAGTACCCCTACCCAACGAGCCCCCCAAAGAAAATGTCGTGTCTGTAGAAAGTGTGGATATATGCGTGACACCCGCTATTATTGTCCCTCCTGTCCTGACAATCCTGGTCTTTGCATTGGTGAATGTTTTGAGCGCTACCATACACTAGTTGAGTTTTAGCGTAGGGTACAGCATTGCACAGACTAGGCACACCTTCACAGGGTTTCCCAAGATCCCATTGCATTTTGAGAGACCCGAACCTGGAACCGAAAGGTTACAGTTACAGTTACAATTAAAAGTGTAAAAAAAAATAAAATAAAAAATAAAAAAAACAAAAATAGTTGCCGTTTTATTGTTCTCTCTCTCTCTATTCCCCCTCTATTGTTCTGCTCTTTTTTACTGTATTCTATTCTGCAATGCTTTATTGTTATTATGTTTTATCATGTTTGCTTTTCAGGTATGTCATTTTTTTATACTTTACTGTTTACTGTGTTTTATTGTTAACCATTTTTTCATTTTCAGGTTTCAGGTTTCGGATTTATTTATCTTGACAGTAACAGTGTTTGCTCCCACGATACATAAAGCCATGAGTACAGCGCTGTCGGAGGTGATTTCAACACCACATAAAAAAAAAGAGCATATATGCCGACGCATGGAGGCAGCAGGGGCGGAGGAGCAATTTGCTCCTACCTTTTGCGGGTGAATGCCCCCATGCTTCGGCATATATATATTTTAGGCACAGGTTGCGTTAAAAAATGTTTTATTTTTTACTATTTTTTTTTGTATTTTCTTTGCAAGTATGGTATGTCTTACTGTTATACTGTAATGTTACTTTGTTTTATTGTTAACCATCATTTGCTTAGCAGGTACGCCATTCAGTTGCAGCGTGGATTTATTTATCTTCACTGCAACAGCGTTTGCTCCCACGATACATAAAGTCGTGACTACAGCGCTGTAGGGGATGATTTCACCACCACAGTTAAATAAAAGAGCATATATGCCAAAGCATGGGGGCAGCAGGGGCGGAGGAGCGATTTGCTTCTAACTTTTGGGGCAGATGCCCCCATGCTTCAGCATATATAAATGGTGCATGTATGCCCATCATTAGAAGTGGGTGGATGAAGGGAGGTATTATAATGGTGGGCATACCCACCAATCAATCTCTTTTTTGTTCACCCCACAGGCTACATGAAAAAAAAATTACAATATATGCCCAACAAGGACCAGCAACGTACTGGTATGTTGCTGGACTTTGAGTGATTATACCAGAAAGATGTCTGCAGGTTTAGGTATCATCTTGGTATCATTCTTTTCAGCCAGCGGTCGACTTTCATGTAAAAGCAATCCTAGCGGCTAATTAGCCTCTAGACTGCTTTTACAAGCAGTGGGAGGGAATGTCCCCCCCCCACCATCTTCCATGTTTTTCTCTGGCTCTCCTGTCCCAACAGGGAACCCGAGAATGCTGCCGGTGATTCGGCCAGATGACCATAGAGCTGATCAGAGACCAGAATGGATCCAATCATCTCTATGGCCTAAGAAACCGGAAGCTACAAGCATTTTATGACTTAGATTTCGCCGGATGTAAACAGTGCCATTGGGAAATTGGGAAAGCATTTTATCACACCGATCTTGGTGTGGTCAGGTGCTTTGAGGGCAGAGGAGAGATCTAGGGTCTAATAGACCCCAATTTTTTCCAAAAAAAAGAGTACCTGTCACTACCTATTGCTATCATAGGGGATATTTACATTCCCTGAGATAACAATAAAAATGATTAAAAAAAAAATGAAAGGAACAGTTTAAAAATAAGATAAAAAAGCAAAAAAAAATAAAGAAAGCAAAAAAAAAAGCACCCCTGCCCCCCCTGCTCTCGCGCAAAGGCGAACGCTAGCGTCAGTCTGGCGTCAAATGTAAACAGCAATTGCACCATGCATGTGAGGTATCACCGCGAAGGTCAGATTGAGTGCAATAATTTTAGCAGTAGACCTCCTCTGTAAATCTAAAGTGGTAACCTGTAAAGGCTTTTAAAGGCTTTTAAAAAAGTATGTAGTTTGTTGCCACTGCACGTTTGTGCGAAACATGTCGTGTTTGGTATCCATGTACTCGGCCTAAGATCATCTTTTTTTTTCATCAAACATTTGGGCATTTTGCCCAAATGTTCATCAAACATTTGGGCAATATAGTGTGTTTTAGTGCATTAAAATTTAAAAAAGTGTGTTTTTTCCCAAAATATGCGTTTGACGTGATAGGTAGTGAGGGGTGAAATCAAAAATTTACGCCCCTAGAAATCCTAAAGGCGGTGATTCGTTTCCGTACGCAACTAGGCTCCCAAAAAGTCCCACACATGTGGTATCCCTGTACTCAGGAGAAGCAGCAGAATGTATTTTGGGGTGTAATTCCACATATGCCCATGGCATGTTTGAGCAATATATCATTTAGTGACAACTTTGTGCAAAAAAAAAAAGGTTTGTCATTTTCCCGCAACATGCCTCTCAGCAAATAGCTTGGGGTGTCTACTTTCCAAAATGGGGTCATTTGGGGGGGGGGTTGTGCCATCTGGGCAGTTTATGGCCTTCAAAACTGTGATAGGTAGTGAGGAGTGAAATCAAAAATTTACGACCTTAGAAATCCTGAAGGCGGTGCTTGGATTTCGGCGCCCGGTATGCGGCTAGGCTCCCAAAAAGTCCCACACATGTGGTATCCCCATACTCAGGAGAAGCAGCAGAATGTATTTTGAGGTGCAATTCCACATATGCCTATGGCCTGTGTGAGCAATATATCATTTAGTGACAACTTTGTGCAAAAAAAAAAAGTTTGTCATTTTCCCGCAACTTGTGGCAAAATATAAAATATTCCATGGACTCAACATGCCTCTCAGCAAATAGCTTGGGGTGTCTACTTTCCAAAATGGGGTCATTTGGGGGGGGGTTGTGCCATCTTAGCATTTTATGGCCTTCAAAACTGTGATAGGTAGTGAAGAGTGAAATCAAAAATTTATGCCCTTAGAAATCCTGAAGGCGGAGCTTGGTTTTCGGGGACCCCGTATGCGGCTAGGCTCCCAAAAAGTCCCACACATGTGGTATCCCCATACTCAGGAGAAGCAGCGGAATGTATTTTGGGGTGTAATTCCACATATGCCCAAGGCATGTTCGAGCAATATATCATTTAGTGACAACTTTGTGCAAAAAAAAAAGTTTGTAATATTCCCGCAACTTGTGGAAAAATATAAAAAATTCCATGGACTCAACATGCCTCTCAGCAAATAGCTTGGGGTGTCTACTTTCCAAAATGGGGTCATTTGGGGGGGGGGTTGTGCCATCTTGGCATTTTATGGCCTTCAAAACTGTGATAGGTAGTGAGGAGTGAAATCAAAAGTTTACGCCCTTAGAAATCCTGAAGGCAGTGATTGGTTTTCGGGTGCTCCGTACGCGGCTAGGCTCCCAAAAAGTCCCACACATGTGGTATTCCCGTACTCAGGAGAAGCAGCAAAATGTATTTTGGGGTGCAATTCCACATATAACCATGGCATGTGTGAGCAATATATCATTTAGTGACAACATTTTGTAAAATATTTTTTTTGTCATTATTCAATCACTTGGGAGAAAAAAATTAAATATTCAATGGGCTCAACATGCCTCTCAGCAATTTCCTTGGGGTGTCTACTTTCCAAAATGGGGTCATTTGAGGGGGTTTGTACTGTCCTGCCATTTTAGCACCTCAAGAAATGAAATAGGCAGTCATAAATTAAAAGCTGTGTAAATGCCAGAAAATGTACCCTAGTTTGTAGACGCTATAACTTTTGCGCAAACCAATAAATATACGCTTTTTTTTTACCAAATACATGTGGCTGAATACATTTTGGCCTAAATGTATGACTAAAATTGAGTTTATTGGATTTTTTTTATAACAAAAAGGAGAAAATATCATTTTTTTCAAAATTTTCTGTCTTTTTCCGTTTATAGATAAGATAAAGATAAAAACCGCAAAGGTGATCAAATTCCATCAAAAAGAAAGCTCTATTTGTGGGAAAAAAAGGACTCAAATTTCGTCTGGGTACAGCATTGCATGACCACGCAATTAGCAGTTAAAGCGACACAGTGCCAAATTGTAAAAAGTGCTCTGGTCAGGAAGGGGATAAAACCTTCCAGGGCTGAAGTGGTTAAAGCTGCTCACGGCTATAATGTATTGTCTAATGCTGGCAATACAGATATAAATCATTGAAAAAAATGGCATGGGTTCCCCCCAGTCCATTACCAGACCCTTTGGGTCTGGTATGAATATTAAGGGGAACCCCTCAGCAAAATAAAAAAAAATGCATGGGGTCCCCCCAAAATCCATACCAGGCCCTTCGAGTCTGGTATGGATATTAAGGGGAACCCTGCACCAATTTAAAAAAAATTGCGTGGGGTCCCCCAAAAATCCATACCAGGCCCTTCAGGCCTGGTATGGAATTTAAGGGGAACCCTGCGCCAAAATTGAAAAAAAAGTGGTGTAGGGGTCCCCCCAAAATCCATACTAGACCCTTATCCAAGCATGCAACCAGGCAGGCCACAGGAAAAGGGGAGGGGACAAGAGAGCGCCCCCCTGAACCGTACCAGGCCACATGCCCTCAACATAGGGAGGATGCTTTGGGGTCACCCCCAAAGCACCTTGTCCCCATGCTGATGGGGACAAGGGCCTCATCCCCACAACCCTTGACTGTTTGTTGTGGGGGTCTGTGGGCAGGGGGACTTATTGGAATCTGGAAGCCCCCTTAACAAGGGACCCCCAGATCCCGCCCCCCCCCCTATGTGAATGGGTATCCGGTACATTGTACCCCTACTCATTCACCAAAAAAGTGTCAAAATGGTAAAAGTGACCTCTGAAGTTACGCGACGTCAGAAGAGGCGGGGTCACCCGTTTATGTCACCGGGTGGCCCGGCCCTCAGCTATATAACAGCTGTCATCACAAAGAGGATTCAGTTGGCAGGAGCCTCCCATTGAGGCGGAGTTGTTGCGTTTTTGTTTTTTTCTCGGCTTGTCAGCACTGTGATCGAAGATGAATGGACATCACTGAAGAGGTTTTTTTTTCTTTTTTAATAAAAGGACTTGTCCCAAGCTGTCTCTTATCATTTTTAACATTTTGGCACTTTTTTTGGTGAATGAGTAGGGGTACAATGTAACCGATACCCATTCACATAGAGGGGGCTGGGATCTGGGGGTCCCCTTGTTAAAGGGGGCTTCCAAATTCTGATAAGCCCCCACCTGCAGACCCCCCACAACCACCGAGCAAGGGTTGTGGGGATGAGTTCCTTGTCCCCATCAACATGGGGACAAGGTGCTTTGAGGGCGACCCCAAAGCATCCTCCCCATGTTGAGGGCATGCAGCCTGGTACAGTTCAGGAGGGGGGCGATCTCTCACCCCCCCTTTTCCTGTGGCCTGCCAGGTTGCATGCTCGGATAAAGGTCTGGTATGGACTTTGGGGGGCCCCTATGCCATTTTTTTTATTTTGGCGCAGGGTTACCCTAAAAATCTATACCAAATCTGAAGGACCTGGTATGGATTTTGGGGGGAACCCTACCCCATTTTTTTTAAATTTGGCGCAGTGTTCCCCTTAATATCCATATCAGACCTGAAGGGCCTGGTATGGATTTTGGGGGGACCATCACACAGCTATCACACAAATATATACACCAGGATGACAATACAAACTGTAACTAGAAACCTAATTAACATGAGCTAATTAACAAATCCTTTAAGCAGACAGGTGACTCAGAGATATGACCTTTTAGGGCAGCCTTGATGTCTCCTAGCTCACTGACTATACAATACACAATATCATAAATATCAACACAGAACTCTGTCATAAAATTGCAGGGTTAATTGGCACAAACAACAATGGGTGAAAGACTCTTAGAAGCCATACTAGACTTATTTACATTATAGCAGACAACAGACAGACAGGTGGCTGGAGTTGATGACATCAGCATCTTCTAACAGTATGTGCCCAACAGTATGAATCAGTCACTATTTCTAATATGACATATACAGGGTTCCCAGAGTCTGTGTGTCTTGGGGGGACATGGACCTGAATCCAAAGTAACACCACCTCAAGGGTCCCCAGGCATACAGCTCACAAAGAACACCATTCCCCTAAAATCCAGGGCCCATAATCAGTAGGCAAGAGGCCAGCATTCAGTCCCCTCCAAAAGCCTCTGTCCCGGGTGAGTCCATTACTGTGTCATCAACCAGCATGAGCTGCAACGTCTCCAACCATGGGAAGCACAAATGATGTCAAACAAGACCTCCAAGATCTTGTTTGGCATCCTTTGTGCTTCCCACTGTTGGAGATGTTGCAACTCATGCTGGTTGGCTATGCCTACTCTAATATTGATTATGTAAGTTATTTAACAATAGTGTATACTATAATGTTGGTGTAATAGCCAGTGTTAAACCCGGTGTATATTTATTTATATTTCAGAATGTACCACCTTTCCTTAACCCTGATGAAGATTGCTTTTGTGAAACGAAACGCAGATTTACTCTGTAATCTATAGGCAGTTTTGGCCATTTACAGTTCATATATATTGGTGGTTAATTAGCTTTTATCAGATCAATGGCGACCAGCAATAGTGGACTGCAGTAGAGAAGCTTTGTGTAAAAAGATGGGGCCACCAAAACAAACTTGATAACAGTTCTTCCGCCTAAGAAACCTCAAAATGCCCAGCAAGTCTTGAGTCTGAAGGCTTTGACGTGAACCGATTTAGAAAAGCTAAAGGAAAGAGGAGCAATTAACCAACTGTGGATCTGAGGTCTGCTGTTTTAGCCAGTGTGTGCTGTGAAAGTTCTCTACCCCCCAGAGGGGAAATCTCTCTGGTGAGTGCGGTAAGAGAGGGGAAGCATGAGTTGGAGCACCAGCACAATGCATGAATTTACTATATATGGCTACTGAAGCACTTTTAAGGAGCACCTGTCACTTTATCAGTTACTGATAGACTTGTTATTTTTTCAATAATGAGGATATATATTGTATATTTGTTCTACATGTTTATGAACGTGTATCTGAATTGCTAACTTCTA
Source organism: Lithobates septentrionalis (assembly GCA_037952835.1). Classification (NCBI taxonomy): domain Eukaryota; kingdom Metazoa; phylum Chordata; class Amphibia; order Anura; family Ranidae; genus Lithobates; species Lithobates septentrionalis. The sequence goes on along the minus strand of JBBDGP010003727.1, from coordinate 144,862 downwards.
TTTTGAAGCATTTTAAAGAGCACTGGTCACTTTATTTTTTAATCAAACATCAATGGACTTTTTTATTTGTCAATTTTGGGGATATTTTTGCACATGGTTATGAACTTCTATTATATGGATTGTTTTTTAGTAATATTTAGCGGTTGCATATATACAAATGAAAAATGTGTTTCTAAAGCCTCATACACACGGTCTGATTGTTGGATGACTGAGCGTCTGATTTTTGTCAAAAGGGCGTGTGCAGGATTTTGTCTAGGATACTAACTATCCGCAAATTGTCGTTTCACAAACACGAACGTAGTGACATACTATGAGAGTATAAAGAGGAAGTTAATTTCTCAAGCGCCACCCTTTGGGCCCCTTTTGCTAATTTCATGCTAGTAGAATTTTGGTGAGTGTTGATTCGCGATTTTCAGATCGTACAAAACAAATGCCTTTTACAATACGTTTGGCATAACTACATGCAAAACAGCTTCATTATTATCCCATTAAAGAAGATAAGAATTTTGACATTTCATCAATTTCCGCGTCTTGAATGTTAATTCTAGCTTACAAACAGTAGTTTACAAGAAGAAACTCTTCCCAGTCGTTCCTTGATTCCAAGCACGCGTGTTTGTACTTTCGACTTTTGTGTGAGGGATTTCTCTACTGACCACCTGAAAATCAGATGTTATGTTCACACCAGAAAAAAATGTTATAGCCTGCACATCCAGCTTTTGTTTGATGTAAAAGCCAAATCATCTGTTGAATACACCGTACTAACGATTTGAAAATCCGCAGACAGCTCGTCTTCAGACTTTTCCCTTCTGATTTTCGTACCGTGTGTATGAGGCCTAACACTAACATATGATTTACAACACCTGACACTTATATAGTATGAATTTCAAATACACAGGAATATATTGAATTTATTTTTATTTCTATATATATGCATATTATCCCAAAGAGCAGCGCCACACCCACTACTTAACTTTTTTTTATCAGATCAGGTTTTTTTACTATTGTCCTTGATTTTAACATTTGTAATATTAGCCAATGTCATTTTATCTTTGGTGTTACATCTGAGTGCTGTGGAGAGGCGACCCCAGGTGTGTATTACGGTGTGTATTAGTACCTTCAGCCTGGTATTTGCAAAGACAGGCATGATGATTGCACACCTGTGGGCTGGGTTTATATTCCCCTCAAGAAGAGAGCTCAGGGCTCACACTTGGGAACAGCTCCACCCTACAGGCAGGTGGCCTGGTGTAGGAGTCGGGAGGGCTTTCAGGTGGAGACGGCTCCATGAAAGAGAGACAGGCGGTCTCTAGGAGTCTGAGCTTGTATGTCTGCAGGAGGCAGATGTGGCCCGCGCCCAAGCAGCACGCAGCTGAGCAAGTAAGCTCCAGGAGAGAGTTTGATTAATAAGAGTGAATGAGCCGGGAGGCTGAAGTTTTTTGTTATACTATGATGGTGGAACCCCCTGCGAGGGAAGACTTTCTGTGAAGTTTGTTTTGTTTAAATAAAATTGGGCTGCCTTGCCCTTAAAAAATACAGTCTGGTCTGACCGGTGTTCCTGAAAACGCATACACCACTTGAGCATAATCACCCCAGATCGTTACAGTGCCTATAAAATCCCATCCATAATTTTTGCTTAACCACTTGCTTACTGGGCACTTAAACCCCCTTCCTGCCCAAACCAATTTTCAGCTTTCAACGCTGTCGCACTTTAAATGACGATCGCGGTCATGTAACACTGTACCCAAATTAAATTTTTGTCATTTTTTTCACATAAATAGAGCTTTCTTTTGGTGGCATTTAATCACTGCTGGGTTTTTTATTCATTGCTAAAAATTAAACAAAAAAAAGACAGAAAATTAAAAAAAAAAACAGTTCCATAGTTCGTTATAACATTTTTAAAACAGGTACCGTAATTTTTGTGGCTACACTGATGGGCACTGATGGGCACTGATAGGCGGCACTGATAGGTGGCCCTAATGAGCACTGATAGGCACTGATAAGGCGGCACTAATGGGCACTGATAAGCACTGATGAGACAGCAGTGGCACTAATAGGTGGCCCTGAGAGGTGGCGCTGATGCGTGGCACTAATGGGCGGCACTGAAGAGCACTGATAGGTTGCACTGAAGGGCACTGATAGGTGGAACTGATGAGCACTGATGGGCACTGGTAGACACAGGTAGGTGACACTGACAGCAGCACTGATCGGTACCGATTATGAGGAACTGATGGGCATTGATTGACAGCACTACTGGGCATTGATGGGTGACACTGGTGGATAAAGATAAGTGGCACTGTGGGCACTGGTAGAAGGCATGGTGGGTACTGGTAGGTGGCACTGGTGGGCACTGATGAGGCATGCCACGGCTCTCTGTGTGAATGACCAATGTCCCTCTGACAGAAGCTGAAAGAGTGAGGGAAAAAAAATACTGATTACCTATCTTCTGTTTACATCACGTAATCAGCTGTCATTGGCTGACAGCTGATCATGTGGTAAGGGGCCAGGATCGTCCCCTTACTCCGAACAGCTGAGTCTATTGATCACACAGCACGCCGCGCACAACCCGCAGGGACAGGCAGAAAGCTCATGCACGGGAGGACATCCATGGACGCCCTTCCGGCAATTAAGGCCCACGCTGTAGACGTCTTTCGGCTATAGCGCAGGTGGTAACTAGTTAATAAGTTCTTTCTATCAACAAGGGCATGTTGTGGCATGTTTTGGGTCACTGCTATTTGAATCCATTAATATGTTAAATGTGCATTAGTCTAAAAAGCAATGTTGCTACCCTATCAGTTTCAAGATTAAGGCAGGTCATACAAGGTGGGAATTTCTATCCTACAACCATGGGTTACAGGAAAGAAATTTCCGTGATTCTGCCACTAACACAGGAAGTGTTGAAAGGGGAATCCCCAAATGTCTTTTCCCGGCGGGGGGCGCCAGGGAAAGCATAGCAGCCACTGGCAATAATCGCAAGAGAATCCAGCAGGCTGGTTGTATCCTAGCTGATTGTACATTCAGCCTGCTCTTTAACGGTTCAAATCTCGGCCGATTCCTGTTGAAAAGGCCGAGATTCGAACTGTGTATGCAGGACCATCTTTAATATTGACAGAACCCTGGGCAAACATTTTCTTGGGCCCCCTCTTCCAATTTTGCTCTCCACATGCTTTGAGACATACAATAAATAGCAGCTAGACTCAAAGTCAGTTTACTGAATCAGATCAGGCAGCGATTGCTATTAGTTGCCAGAGGTTACAGAGTATCATTACCGCTCACTGACTGGTTGCTAGAGGTTACAGCACACATTATGACTCACTGTTTATTTTCTAGAGGTTACAGCACATGACTTCTGCTTGTTGATTGGTTGCTAGAGATTATTGTACATCAATACTGTTTACTGATTGATTGCAAGAGGTTACTGGACATCTATACCACTCACTAATTGATTGCTAGAGGTCAATGCACATTATTACTGCTCACGGATTGGTTCCTAGAGGTTACTGCATATCCTTACCGCTCAATGATTGGTTGCAAGAGGTTAGTGCACAGCATTACTGCTCACTAATTGGTTGCTAAAGGTTACAGCACACCATCAATAGACAGAAATCTCCTAGATATCCTAGGACTCCTGGGATCAGTGACAATGCTGGGGGGGTGTGATTAGTGGCAATGCTAGGGGGTTGATGGGATCAGTAACAGTGGTGGGGGGATGGGATTTGTTAGGAGGCAGTACACTGTGGCAAATTCTGAATCATGTAGAGCAAAGCTGGAAATCTTTGGCATGTATATAGTGGGTGATTCTACAACTGTAATTCGGAATTTACAATGACCGCCAATGTGAGGGGGGATTTACACTGACCATCAATGTGATTGGGAATTTGCACTGACCACCATGTAATGGGGGATTTTTTGCCACCCACCAATAGAAAAGAGGGATTTCTACACTGACACCAATGTAATTAGAGCATTTACACCAACCACCAGTGTAAGGGGGAATATACAATGACCTCCATGTAAGGGGGAATTTGCACTGACAAACATTGTTGAGGAGATTTGTACTGAAAACCAATGTAAGGTGACATTTCCACACCGACCACCAATGTTAGGGGGAATTTACACTGACCACCAATATAAAGGGGGGTTTACACTGACCACCAGTGTAAGGGCAATTCTGAACTTACCACCAATGTAAAGGGAAATGTACACTGATCACCAATGTTGTGAAGATTTTTCACTGACAACCAATGTAATGGGGGATTTAACATCAACAGCCAGTAAAGGGGGATTTCTACACTGGCCACCAATGAAAGGGGGATTTGGATTTTTTTAACAATTGCCAACATAAAGAGGAGTTTCTTCACTGGCCACCAATGTAATAGGAGCATTCATAGTAACCACCAATGTAAAGAGGGATTTACACTGACCACTAGGGATGAGCTTTGAGTTCGAGTCGAACTCATGTTTGACTCGAACATCGGCTGTTCACCAGTTCTCCGAACAGCGAACAATTTGGGGTGTTCACAGCAAATTCGAAAGCCGCAGAACACCCTTTAAAAGTCTATGGGAGAAATCAAAAGTGCTAATTTTAAAGGCTTATATGCATGGTATTGTCATAAAAAGTGTTTGGGGACCTGGGTCCTGCCCCAGGGGACAAGGATCAATGCAAAAAAAAGTTTTAAAAACTGCCGTTTTTTCGGGAGCAGTGATTTTAATAATGCTTAAAGTGAAACAATAAAAGTGTAATATTCCTTTAAATTTCATACCTGGGGGGTGTCTATAGTATGCCTGTAAAGGGGCGCATGTTTCAAAGGAAAAAAAGTAATTTAAAACTACTCGCGGCTATTAATGAATTGCCGGTCCGACAATACACATAAAAATTCATTGATAAAAACGGCATGGGAATTCCCCACAGGGGAACCCGGAACCAAAATTTTTTAAAAAATTACGTGGGGGTCCCCCTTAATTCCATATCAGGCCCTTCAGGTCTGGTATGGATAATAAGGGGAACCCTGGCCAAAATTTAAAAAAATGGCCTGGGATCCCCCAAAAAATCCATACCAGACCCTTAAGGTCTGGTATGGATTTTAAGGGGAACCCCGTGCCAAAATTTAAAAAAAATGGCGTGGGATCCCCCAAAAAATCCATACCAGACCCTTATCCGAGCACGCAACCTGGCAGGCCACAGGAAAAGAGGGGGGGATGAGAGAGCCCCCCCTCCTGAACCGTACCAGGCCACATGCCCTGAACATTGGGAGGGTGCTTTGGAGTAGCCCCCAAAACACCTTGTCCCCATGTTGATGGGGACAAGGGCCTCATCCCCACAACCCTTGCCCAGAGGTTGTGGGGGTCTGCGGGCGGGGGGCTTATCGGAATCTGGAAGCCCCCTTTAACAAGGGGACCCCCAGATCCCGGTCCTCCCCCCTGTGTGAAATGGTAATGGGGTACAAAAGTACCCCTACCATTTCACAAAAAAACTGTCAAAAATGTTAAAAATGACAAGAGACAGTTTTTGACTATTCCTTTATTTAAATGATTCTTCTTTCTTCTATCTTCTATCTTCTTTCTTCTATCTTCCTTCGGTTTCTTCCTCAATCTTCTTCTTCTGGTTCATCTGGTTCTTCCTCCGGTGTTCTCGTCCGGCATCTTCCTCCGCTGTGTCGGCGTCTTCTTCCCTTCTTCTCCTCGGGTCACTCCGCATCCATGATGGCATGGAGGGAGGCTCCCGCTGTGTGATGCTTCTCCTCTTCTGACGGTTTTTAAATAACAGGGGGCAGGACAACACAGTGACCCCGCCCCCTCTGACGCACGGGGAATTGACGGGGACTTCCCTGTGGCATTGGACCCTAGGTTCACATCTATACATTTTTTAGTGTGTTTGTAGATCCACAGAAATGCACTACAATCCATTTACCCTTTTTTCCTATGGGTCCCGTACACATCTACAGTATGTGGTTTCCTGCAATGCCGTTTTTGGAACGGTGCAGGGATTTTTTTATATACAGCACGGTGAGTTTTTGGCTTCATAGAGTTCAAATCAAATTGTATGAAAAATGCATGTACATGCTTTTTTTTGTTTAATTTCTTGCATGAGAGCAGACATCACTTCCCAAAAAATGCAAGAGGCATTAAGTACTTCCCACCCGGTGCCCGCGCTATAGCCAAATGGTGGCTACAGTGTGGGCTTATTTTGTCGGGAGGCCATGCTATGATGTTCTCCTGTGATCGAGCTGTCCATACACCCACTGCGGCACGCTCTGTTATCTTTGAGTTTTTCATTCTTCACAGAGGCCCTTTACCACATGATCAGCTGTGTCCAATGACAGCTGATAACAATGTAAAAAGAAGCTGGTTACCGGCACTCCTTTCCTCATTCTGTCAGTGTGAGGAGAGGAGAGCCGATAACCAGCTTCTGTTAAGACCTGGTTCACACCTATGCATTTTTAGTGTGTTTTAAGTTTTGCAGAAACACACTACTGTCAGAGAACTCACACAGCAAGCACCCGTCTCTGTGCAGCAGTTGCCAACCCTCGTTCCGCTAATGCCAATGTGCATGCACGGAACCTTAGCCAGAGACAAATGAGATCCAGAGTGGGCACGCACAATGGCACCTCCATGCGAACGCGCGCGTGTGCTAACACGCACCCATGTGTGCTAATGCGCACGCACGTACGCTGCCGCAAATCCTAGCACACGCCACCTTATACAAACAGAGAGTCTGCCTAGCATCAGTGCTGGATCGTCTTCAGCTTGTCCCTGTGTTCCTGTTGTGACTCTGCCTGATTGACCTTGTTCCTGAAAAGCTATCTTCTGACCATTCTCTTGGATTTCTCCTGCCTGCTGAACCTGCCTCTACCTGCAATACTGACCTTGGCTTGGACTTATGATTACGGCTCTGCCTCCTGATTTTGTACCCCGCTGACTGTCTGTTGCCAACTTCTGCCTGTTCCTGACTACAGTTTTCCCTTCTGATTCTGGTGGTGATCAGTTTCCACATCTCCTCAGCAGACGTTCCTGTATCTCCAAGTTCCAGCCTCCTGCCTGCAGGCACCTGCACCCTTTCATTGCCCCCGCACTCCCTGTACCAACCACCAGGGGTGCTTGGACCGGAACCGTGCAAGAGGCCACCCTCATCATTTCGGGCTCCGCTGTAAAGTACGTGACAACTACACTCCATATAACATGGTTTCCTATGGATCACGTTCACATCTGTGCATTTTATGGAAAGTGCCAGTGACTTTTTTCTGTTTTTTGGTTCAATAGACATTAATGCATTAAAAAAGTGCATTGAAAAACACAAAATGCACCTGGAATATGCAAATTGCAACCTGCATTAGGTGTGAACTAAGGATGAGCTCCGGCGTGTTCGCATAGCCCACGTGCAAAGCCCCGCCAGGAAGTCAGCACTGCGCTGTGCTAATCACAGGCAGTGAGACATTTCCCGATCTCTGCAGCCGCGCGTTGGGACAATGTCTCACATGGGCTGTACGAACCCACCGGAGCTTATCCTTAGTGTGAACCATGCCTAAATGGACATCTACACTGTTAATGAGGGCACTGATTCTCAGTGACCTCATTATCAGTGCAGTCCCATCAGTGCCCACCAGTGCTACCAATCAGTGCCCATCAGTGCTTCCTCATCAGTGTCACCTCTCAGTGCTGCCTAGCAGTGCCCATCAGAGTCACCTAATCAGTGCACATAAGTGAAGAAGAAAGATTACCTGTTTGCTAAATTTTATAACAAACTATGAAAAATGTTTGTTTTTGTTTAGCAAAAAAATAAAAAAAAAACAGTGGTGATTAAATACCACCAAAAGAAGGCTCTTTTTGTGTGAATTTGTATGAATAAAAGTTATAAAAATGTCATATGGGTACAGTGTTGCATGACCGCGCAATTGTCATTCAAAGTGTCACAGTGTTGAAAGCTGAAAATTGATCTGGGCAGGAAGAGGATAAAAGTGCCCAGTAGGCAAGTGGTAAAAACATATCAAAAATGCACATGAAAAATTGCAAAATATACCAGAAAATGTGCTACAAAAATGCATCAACCGCATATGCATAGATGTGAACCTAGCCCAAGTGTTCATCAACACTGTGTGCGATGACTGGCATTTGTCTGCACCAAATCAATGCCAGGCACCACAAGGGCATGAATGACTTATTCACACCACAATGTGAGTGCGTTGTGCACTGTGGAAAAATGCAGACCTACTGCATTTTTCCACAGTTCATCAGATGGCACTGCAGGTCACTGCTGTGCAAAGACCACGATAAGGCCTCATGCACATGGACGTTTTAAAAAACGTGCTGTAAAGCTAGGTCCGATGCCTGGAAAAAGCGACGTTAAAAATGCGATTTTTACCGCGTTTTGCATTAGCGTTTTTGCACGTTTTTTTAAAGAAAAACACATCTCTCAGCTATATGCACTCCCTTTGGAGCAAAAAACGCTGCATCGGTGTTTTTGCGCATTATTCCACGTTTCACGTTTTTACAGCTCTAGCAACGCGCCATGGAACAGACTGGTCCTGGGTTTTTTTTACAGCTTAAAAATGCCTAGGTGGGCATGAAGCCATAGACTAACATAGACAGGCGTTTTTAAGCTGCAAAAAACGCCTAAAAGTTAAATTTGTCACAATTCAATATACGAAAAAAAACAATAAATCCATTATACTGCCCCTTTCATCTGTCACAATGGAAATTAGCGTATATGCTAAGCAAAGCACTTTCAATGCAGCTAGTGTGAATAGGTCCTAAAAACGTTTGACGCAGCCCTCAATTTACCTGCAGAAGCTTCTCTCTCCAGTTTAGTATGTATGCAATGTGTTCAGACAATGAGGGGTTAATGCACAGGCGTCTGGCTGTACTGTGTTCACACAGCTGTCACTGATGAGCTCTGATTGGGGTTGTGCAGGCTTTCACAAAACATTTCCCAGCCAGAGAGGAAGCAAAGTTTTTACTTGAGTTTGGTATGTATCTCTTATTGATACACTTGGTAATTAAAGGATCGCTATGTAAGGAAAAAGCATTATCCTGTGAACAGTATAAGACACTATTTTTATATAAAAGTAATTTTTTTTTCTTTAGAAAAACATGCCTGTGATTGGCAGCCTGCAGGCACATAGCTACCCTCTATATGGCTTCAGATTGTATAGGAGATGTATAGGAAAGGTTTTTTTCAATCTTTGCAAAGCTGTCAGATTTATTGAGCCCTCCAATAGAAATCTGTATTTTTAGAGCATGATAACTGTACACCTCTCCTGGAAATGCTTTTTGCCTGCATGTCATGCTGATCCAAAGTCTGCTATGCTTTCTAAGACCCCATACACACTATTAGATTTTCTGCAGATTTTTGTTTTCAGATTTACCAAAACCATGTAGTACAAGGGCCTGACTGATTGCATACACATTGAAACTCTTAAGGTTTGATCTCATATTTTATGGTTTTGGTAAATCTGAAGACAAAAATCTGCATAAAATCTAATAGTGTGTATGGGGTTTAAGCCTGGCCATACACTACACAAATTTCTTGTTCAATTTCCTTTAGATTTACCTTCAACTATGTAGTGCAAGAGCCTGCCTGACTGCATACACGTTAAAAGTGTTTAGGTTTGACCTCGCAATTTATGTTTTTTGTAAATCTAAAGGAAAATTTAATAAGAAAATTGTATAATGTATGGCCAGTCTAGGACAACATACTGGAAGGTGTATAAGGATCAGAAATTCAGATTCACTTTATTTTATTTATTTTTTTACATTTTTTTTATTGATATTAAAGCGGAGTTCCACCCTAAAGTGGAACTTCCGCTCATCGGATTCCTCCCCCCTCCGGTGTCACAATTGGCACCTTTCAGGGGGGAGGGGAGTGCAGATACCTGTATAATACAGGTATCTGCACCCACTTCCGGGTATAGCTAGCCGCAGCTAGCCGCAGACTCCCCGCCCACCCCCGTTGTGTTGTGGGAAATACACAGTTCCCACAACACAACGGGGACCAGTGTAGACGCGCAGCGCGACTCGCGCATGCGCAGTAGGGAACCGGGCAGTGAAGCCGCAACGCTTCACTTCCTGATTCCCTCCACGAGAATGGCGGCGGCAGCACCCGAGGATCGAGGGACGGCTCGGTCTCGGGTGCCGACATCGCTGGACCCCGGGACAGGTAAGTGTCCTTATTTTAAAAGTCAGCAGCTGCAGTATTTGCAGCTGCTGACATCTAAAATTGTTTTTTTTAGTGAAACTCCGCTTTAAAAATAACTGTTGCGGTTACATGTGAGAAGATACACAGTATACAGAAGTATAAGGTAATATATGTGAATATGGAAAATTCAAACAACTGTACATTTATAATGGAAAGAATCACATAAAACCTTAAATGGTTATTAATATAAATTATAATGAATGATAATAAAGATTATATTAATAATAAGATTCACTTTCTAATGCACATGCTTGTTCTGGTACCAAGAGTATGGCATGTATGAAAACACTGGCAGCCAGGCAACTAGCATTTTCTGAGTGAAGTCCGTGTGGCCCTTAAAGAAACACATGGGCAGCCATTATCAGCCTTCAGAAAATTATTGTTGCCTGTGTGCATCCTTACTGTCAGGAAACCAGTCCATGGCAATGATGTGTAGCCAATGGAACAAGTGCATATAGATAGGAAGTTGCTGAAAGAGGCTGGAGCAGATAAGCAGCACAGAGCTGAAAAAAAGGATTGGAAAAAAATTACTATGTTTTTCACATGCACAGCACAATTGGCAGCATTGTTTCCAGTTCTCTCTGTGAACTAGAGCAGTGGTCATCAACTGTGTCCTCAGGGCCCACTAACAGGCCAGGTTTGCAAGATAACTGAAATATACCACAGGTAAAATCATTTGCTGCTCAGTGATTGCAGTATTCTAGTCTCCATCTCCTTAAAGTAATACATAAAACCTGGCCTGTTAGTGGGTCCTGAGGACAGGGTTGATGACCACTGAACTAGAGAACATCTTTTCCCTATGCTTTGAAGGTATAGAGAGAGGGAGGTGTTCTGTAGTTCTACAATGCTTTCTGTCCTGGAGTGACAATGCAGTCCCACCATAGATTTAGTAGAGTGGGTAAAGGTTGTCACCCCAGGGTTGAATAAAAAAAAACTAAGCCACCACATTTAACATTAAGTTGAAGAATTTAATTGTAGATACACTTTAGGGTTCACACAACACACACCAGGTGTGCTGGCATGCTTTGATCACCACATGACAGTGCTTATACACCAGTGGCTGCTGGTGCTCAAAATTTTTTGGGGGGCACAAACGATCTGAACAATACTGAACAAAAACATCAAATGCAGCCAACTGTGCCTATTATATGCAGCCTCTGTGCCCATAATACGCAGCCACTGTGCCCACCCCCCCCCCCCCCCCCATTTGCTTTGCTAACACACCTGGCTGGACTGCGAGCGCAATGCTCTGTGCTCGCAGTTCACCTTTTTTGAAGCATATTAGAGCCTATGGTTCTAATCAGGTGCTTTAAAAAAACACCCCGCTGCTGTAATTCAGGCGCCGGATGCCTGAATAGGGGGTGGCTACAGTGGCCATGGGCCATGGATAGATTAATGCAATCTTATCAATTTTACATAAAGGGGGGGGTGCCCATGCGCCCTTAATGGATGCACTGCCACTGTTATCCACTGTAAAAGCAATATATTTTTATTAGAAGCAGTTCACACCAATGTGATGAGCTGATGTACTGGTAATTCCTGTGCGGTGACATCACCCCTAGGTTTAGTATGGCCCATCCATTTTCGGCGCTCCCTTCTCTCCCCTGTAGCGGGCACTGGTCAAACGCAGGAGACCCAATCATGTGACCAGGACCAGAGCAGCCTGAAAATAGTTTAGTATATGCATTTTTATTCCACAGGTTAGATAGTATAGGTGTTAGGATGGCAAAGTTTTAAGATTAGCCCAGAATTCCATTTATTTATTTTTTAAAGCACAGGGCAGTGCACATCAGCTCACCACATAGGTTTGAACTGCTCTTATTAAAATATATTGCTTATACACTCACCGGCCACTTTATTAGGTACACCTTGCTAGTACCGGGTTGGACCCCTTTTGCCTTCAGAACTGCCTTAATTCTTAGTGGCATGGAATCAACAAGGGGTTGGAAACATTCATAAGATTTTGGTCCATACTGACATGATAGCATCACGCAGTTGCTGCAGATTTGTCGGCTGCACATCCATGATGCAAATCTCCCATTCCACCACATCACAAAGGTTCTCTATTGGATTGAGATCTGGTGACTGGAGGCCATTGGAGTACATTGATCTCATTGTCATGTTCAAGAAACCAGTGGTGAGATGATTTGAGCTTTGTGATCTGGTGCAATATTTTGCTGGAAGGCGCAATCAGAAGGTGGGTAAACTGTAGTCATAAAGGGATGGACATGGTCAGAAACAATACTCAGGCTGTGACGTTTGAACGATGCTCAATTGGTACTAAGAGGTCCAAAGTGTGCCAAGAAAATATTCCTCACACCATTACACCACCAGCCTGAACCATTGATACAAGGCAGGGTGGATCCACACTTTTATATTGTTTATGCCAAATTCTGACCCTAGCATTTGATTGTCACAGGTGAAATCAAGACTCATCAGACCAGGGAACGTTTTTCCAATATTCTATTGTCCAATTTTGGTGAGCCTGTGCGAATTGCAATTGTAGTCTCAGTTTCCTGTTCTTAGCTGACAGAAGTGGAACCCGGTGTGGTCTTCTGCTGCTGTAGACCATCTGCTTCAAGGTTCAATGTGTTGTGCATTCAGATATGGTATTCTGCATACCTTGGTTGGAACGAGTGGTTATTTGAGTTACTGTTGCCTTTCTATCATCTCGAACCATTGGATGACAACTAAGGATGAGCCGAACACCCCCCTGTTCGGTTCGCACTAGAACATGCAAACAGGCCAAAAATTAGTTCGAACACGCGAACACCGTTAAAGAAGATGAAGAGAAGAGCGGGAGCCTCCCTCCATGCCATGGATGCGGAGCGGCCCAAGGAGAAGAAGGGAAGAAGACGCTGCGGAGGAGATGCTGGACGAGAACACCGGAGGAAGAACCAGAAGTACCAGAAGAACCAGAAAAAGATGAAGGAAGATAGAAGAAAGAAGAAGCATTTAAATAAAGGAATTGTCAAAAACTGTCTCTTGTCATTTTTAACATTTTTGACAGTTTTTTAGTGAAATAGTAGGGGTACTTTTGTACCCCCTTACCATTTTACACAGGGGGAGGACCGGGATCTGGGGGTCCCCTTGGTAAAGGGGGCTTCCAGGTTCCGATAAGCTCCCCACCCGCAGACCCCCACAACCACTGGCCAGGGTTGTGGGAATGAGGCCCTTGTCCTCATCAACATGGGGACAAGGTGTTTTGGGGGGCTACCCCAAAGCACCCTCCCAATGTTGAGGGCATGTGGCCTGGTACAGTTCAGGAGGGGGGCGCTCTCTCGTCCCCCCCTCTTTTCCTGCGGCCTGCCAGGTTGCGTGCTCAGATAAGGGTCTGGTATGGATTTTTGGGGGGACCCCACGCCGGTTTTTTTTTTTTAATTTTGGCGCGGGGTTCCCCTTAATATCCATACCAGACCTGAAGGGCCTAGTATGGAATTTAGAGGGACCCCCACGTAATTTTTTTTTTAAATTTTGGTTCGGGGTTCCCCTGTGGGGAATTCCCATGCCGTTTTTATCAATGAACTTCTATGTGTAATGTCGGACCGGCAATGCATTAATACCCGCGAGTAGTTTTAAATTACTTTTTTTCCTTTTGAAATGTCATTTTGCTGTCAGACTGTTCTAAACACGGGAAACATGCGCCCCTTTACAGGCATACTATAGACACCCCCAGGTACGAAATTTAAAGGGATATTACACTTTTATTGTTTCACTTTAAGCATTATTAAAATCACTGCTCCCGAAAAAACTGCCGTTTTTAAAACTTTTTTTTGCATTGATACATGTCCCCTGGGGCAGGACCCAGGTACCCAAACACTTTTTATGACAATACCATGCATATAAGCCTTTAAAATTAGCACTTTTGATTTCTCCCATAAAATTTTAAAGGGTGTTCCTCGGCATTCGAATTTGCTGCGAACACCCCAAATTGTTCGCTGTTCGGCGAACTTGCCAACAGCCCCTGTTCGAGTCGAATATGAGTTTGGTTCAAACTCGAAGCTCATCCCTAGTGACAACGTGTACTCACTCTGCTAAATCTATGGAGAAGCTGCATTATCACCCTAAGGGCTCTTTCACATGGGACGGATCCATGATGATCCGCCCCGTGAACATCCGCTTGCTCAGCGGGGATCTCTCTGCCGATCCCCGCTGAGCAGGAAGATGACAGTGTGCAGCGACGGACCTGTCAGAGTGCCGCTCTCCCCTATGGGGGATCGGATGATGACGGACCGTAGAGTCCGTCGTCACCCGATCTGATCTGAAAATGGATAGAAAAGTAGGTTTTTCCTCCGTTACACTTTTTCGGATCGGGGGGGGTCTGACATCGGATCGAAGCGGAGCTGACATCCGACGCTCCATAGAGATCTATGGAGGGTCTGTTCAGGCCTGCCTAAAAAACTGACAGGCGGACCTGAACTGATCGTCAGTGTGAAAGAGGCCTAAGACAGATTGCATTGTAAAACTACAGAATACCTGCAAAGCATACATAGATGTTCTGTAGTTCACAGAGAGAGCTGGAACAATTCTGACAATTCTAAAAAAAAAAACCTACTTTTTTGAGCATGACGCAATGCATGTAAGCACACACCACGTGTATGCAGGGCAGCCCTAAAGTGGTTGTAAACCTTCACATATACCCAGTGAAGTGGCTGGCCTCACGTGATAAACAGAGATTAAACATATCCTCCTACATAAGTTGTACCTTTTTACCTGCTGGCTTCTCTACATCCCTTCAAAGTCCAGTTGTTTTGAAGCTCAGAAAAAAGGGTGCAGAGAGCTGAAATTGCACACCGCAGAGCTCTGTGAGGACGGCTCTGAGAGCTGATTGGAGAGAATAGACGCACCCCCCCCCCCCCCTTCACACAACTTACAGGAACAAAGCTGAGTCTGTCAGTCAGCTGGAGGTCCCTCTCCTGATGCCCTTTTTCTCCTGGTGTCAGGAAAATTTGTCAGTAATTCCAGCTGATATCAGAGGTATGAAGTACCAGACAGAAATGACACTAAAGCCACACACGATTGAACTTTCCGACAGGAAATGTTTGATGACAGGCTGTTGGCAGAAAATCTGACCGTGTGTATGCTCCATCGGACAATTGTTGTCGGACTTCCCGCGGACAAATGTTGGCTAGCAGGTTTTAAAATTTTCCGCGGACAAATGTGTGTTGTCAGATTTTCCGAGCGTGTGTACACAAGTCCGTCGGACAAAAGTCCAAAGTACAAACACACATGCTCAGGAGCAAGGATGAGCCAGAAGCGATCGGTCTTGTAAACTAGCGTTCATAATGGAGAATTAACATTCGTGACGTGGCAAATTATGAAATCTCGAAATGCAGCGCACCATTCTCTTCTTTCATGGGATGAAAATGAAGCTGCTTTGCTGGTGATACTGATGGAGTTATTGCAAACAATTTTTCAGAGGCTTTTTTTTTTTTTCTAACGATATCAAGAATAATATTATTATGCTTTTTTTTTTTTGCTTGAGCAAGTTACCACAACACCATTATCCCATAGGATCAAAGATACAACTATGTTGGTGTCCCTTGTCAATTTTACATTGTATTTTTTTTTTAAATGTAACTGCCTTCTCCCAAACTAACATTTGAAGTAAAACACATAGTAAAAGTATTATTCTCCACAATTTTTTTATTATGCATTAAAAAAAAGAAAACAAATAAAATTAGACGTGTTATCTGCCAATAGAACTTAACCAAAAAGTGCATTCTTTGCATCCAAAAATATAGAAAATATACAAAATCAAATCATTATTAAACCAAAAAATAATGTAAAAGCAATAACACCAAGGCCAATAATAAATAACACTTTTTCTACTCCGATTCCGCAGCATGTCTGGTTGACGAACGGCCGTTCAGAAACAAACTGAAAAGCACAAAATGAAAAGTGCGAATCAACACTCACCAAACTTCTACTAACACAAAATTAGCAGAAGGAGCCCAAAGGGTGGCGCTAAAGAGCTGAAAAACAACGTAGTACGTCACTACGTTTGTATTTGTTGGCCAACAATTGTGTGGCCGTGTGTATGCAAGACAAGTTTGGGCCTATGCCCTTCAGACAAAAGTCCACGGTTTAGTTGGCCAACAATCCGATCGTGTGTTTGAGGCTTAAGACCCCATACACACTAAACAACTTTTGTTGTCTGATTTCCTTTAGATTTACCAAAACCATGTAGTGCAAGGGCCTGCCTGATTGCCTACAAATTTGAAACTCTTAAGGTCTGACGTCATATTATATGGTTTTGGTAAATCCTGAAGGAAAAAATCTACAGGACATTGTATAGTGTGTATCCAGCTTTAGTGATTTGGATTGCGACACGTGCACACTATATAGAGGCATATGTTTTGTTTATATTTCATGTCTCAGGTTTAAAGCCACTTTAATGAGTTTCTTGTTAGTATGCTGGTGGCTGCGCTGCATATTGTCATTGGTTGTTGTGCTGAAGTAAGACGAAGGGATCCAAAAATAGTCGCTTAAGCTGAGAATTCACAGTCATGCAACAGTTTTGCTTGATCATTGACTCTGTCATTGTGTCTAATCTGTCTGTAACATATAACATTTACTGGTCTGAGATTTAACATGTAGTTATCTAAGGAAGCATTCACAACTGGGCGTCCTGAAAACAAACTTAAAACGTATGATGCATTTGTGGTGCCACCCCAAACGCGAGTAGCAGTCCTGTGTTGTGGGAAAATGCAGAATGTAAAATGCACTTGGCTCAGTAGCAAAAAAGGTACTCGGGCTACTTTGCCGCTTTTAACCGTAGGGGAGCCCGTTAAAGTGAATGGGCTTCCCTATGCTTTTGCTTGACAAACACGTGTTAATAAAAGCCGAGTTGTGCAGTGAATGCGGCCAAAAAGTGAAACAGATTTGTTCTTAGAACAACATTTTGGAAACTTAGGGGGTTCCAGACTCTGATAAGCCCCCTGCTCTCAGACCACCACAACCACCAACCAGGGTTGTGGGGAAGGGACCCTTGTCCCCATTAACATAGGGACAAAGTGCTATGGGGTCAAAGCCCCCCTGCCCCAAAGCACCCCCTCATGTTGAGGGCTGATGGCCTGGTATAGCTCAGGAGGTGGGGTGCTCACTTGCCCCCCCCCCCTCCCCTTTCCTGGCCTGCCAGGCTGCATGCTCAGATAAGGGTCTGGTATGGATTTTGGGGGGACCCCACACCAATCTTTTTTCTTTTTTTCTGCCAGCAATTCTTTTTTTTGACTGACTCATCCGTTTTTGCTCCTTAAAGTGGAGTTTCACCCAAAAATTGAACTTCCACTTTTTGGATTCCTCCCCCCCTCTGGTGTCACATTTGGCACCTTTCAGGGGGGAGGAGGGAGCAGATACCTGTCTTTGCTCCCACTTCCTGGCATAGCTCACCGCGGCACTTGCGGTGACCTATGCCACTTCCGGCGCCTACCCCGTCCTCCCCCGCTGTATTCTGTGAGACACAGAACACAGCAGGGACCTGAGAGGATGCGCAGCGCAACTCGCGCATGCGCAGTAGGGAACCAGGAAGTGAAGCTTCCTTTACTCCCTTGCCGAGGATGGCGGCGGCAGCAGCCGAGAGCCGACGGACGGATCGGCTTTGGCTGCCGACATCGCGGGCTCCCGGGACAGGTAAGTGTCCATATATTAAAAGTCAGCAGCTGCAGTATTTGCTGCAGCTGCTGGCTTTTAATATTTTTTTTTTCAGCGGACCTCCACTTTAACAACTGGCAATTCACAGTTTGTTATGGCGAAAAAAACTAAAAAAAATGCAAAATGCATAAAAAACGCAACACTTGCATTTTTGGTGCGGGTCCATTGAAGACTATTACAGGCAACACACAATCTGATGCAGAAAAAAAGTCCATTGCCCTTTCCAATAATACAGCAGCTGAAAAATGCATAGATTTCCATAGGAAACCATGTTAAATGGACTGTAGTGTGTTCTGCAAAATGCACTAAAAAACATATAGGTATGATGAACCTAGCGTAAGAGACAAATGTTTATATGTTCATGCTCATTCAATTGACTGATCGCAGCTTTACATTGCCCCAACTGCCTGCCTAAAGTTTACAATACAACCGGAGGAGGCTGTTCATAAACCATAATGCTATATATTGCAGCATGTTGCGATGAAAGGTGAGATCGCCTGTCAGATTTGGCGACTGTAAAGTGTACACTTTTTTTATTTTTTTTTTCTGAACAGGTGAATTTACACTTTAATCAATGACCAGCATAAGCTAGCTCAACACTGATGTTTTCCCATTCAGCCTTGGGAATAGGTAAATTGATCCTCCATCTATGCTATACAGTGCTGATGGATGAATCTCTCACTACACTATTGTATTTTTACAGCCAACCCTGCCAGCTTTCAGATTACCTGTATGACTGCTGCATCTGATTAGATGCATAGATTTAATGAATTTAAATAGACCAGCAATTCGGTCACCTAAAATTACTTTAAAAGGTGTTGTGACATATATTATCATATGGTAAATTGAAATCAGCCGCTTCTATAAAACATATTTTTAAATAGTGTTGGCCAAACTGTTTGGGCCGAGCAAAAGTTCACCCGAATTTCCTGTGCGTTTGTCGGGATGTTCGCCTGTCGAGCGCACAGTCAATATGTTGTTAAGGAGCGGGCCAGGAAGCCGGTCACCGTGACCTTAACAACGAATGAGTCATCAGCTGTTAGCGGGCTTTCCCAGCTGAAAGAAAAAAAATATCTTCCTGGCAATACAAAAAAAAAAGAACTGCCTGGAGACCCCCCCCCCCCCCCCCCCCAGTCCATACTAGACACTTTGGGTCTGGTAAGGATTTTAAGGAGTAGCTAACGCCAACATTTAAAAAAAAGTCATAGAGTTGCCCCCAAAATCCATACCAGACCCTTATCCGAGCATTCAGCCTGGCAGGCCAGGAAAGGAGGGAACAAGCAAGCGCCCCTCCTCCTAAACCATACCAGGCCACATGCCCTTAACATGAGGGGTGGGTTTTTTTGGGCAAGGGGGGTATACCCCTCCACCCAAAGCACCTTGTCCCCATGTTGATGGGGACAAGGGCCTCTTCCGGACAACCCTGGGTGGGGGTTGTGGGGATCCGTGGGCAGTGGGCTTATTGGAATCTGGAAGCCCCCTTTAACAAGGGGACCCCCAGATCCTGCCCCCATGTGACTTAGCATGGGGTACCCCTAGTATTGTACCACTACTCATTCATCAAAAAAACTGTAAAAATAAATAAAAATACTACACTGGATTTTGACAAGTCCTTTATTAAAAAAATAAAAAACAATGTCCTCCAATGTAGATCCATCATCCGCCCACTGGACCCGGAAAAAAAGAAACACTCTGCACTCATCCAAGGCAGACTGCCGTATGCCTCCTCCGCCGTCTGGTCTGACATTTATTAAATAGGTAAGGGGCGGGGCCACCTGTTGATGTCCCCGACCCAGCATGCACCATTCAATGATGTCACAAGGGGGTGGGGCCACTAGGTGACATGACCAGGTGGTCCCGCCCCTTACCTATTTAAAAACTGTCAGATAGCGGAGGAGGCATTCAGCGGTCTCCCTTCGAGTGCAGAACTTTTTTGGGGTTTTTTTTCGGGTCCTGCAGTGTGGAAGGCATCATTATTGATGATAAATCTATATAGGGGACATTTTTTTTTAATAAAGAACCCTTTAAAGCCTGCCATACATGGATCTACGTTCCTTGCTGAACTGGCCAAATTTTGATCCATGTAAGGGCTAGCTGATTGTACACAAGTCAATCTATTCATCAACTTTTGTACAACCAGCCTGTTATGTTTTTCCTATATGATCATTGCCATCAGCTGTAGCCAGCAACACAGATTATTGTATTCTGCCAGTGAGGAAGGCTCACTGCCTGCAATATACAATAGCACAGGGGGAAGGTTCCCCCATCCACATCAAATGTGTGAAAGGGGAATTGCCTCCTTTTTTTTTTTTTTTTTTCTTTCTTTCTTTCATTCATCCTGCTGGCTGGATGGGGGGAAAAAATCAGTTATGTATGGCCTGCCTAACACTTTCGGCAGCTACAGAGATACAGGCAGAGAGATGGATAAAGAGTTATCAGGAGTTTGACGTTGCACCTGCAATCCATTGATCGCAGATTTAAAGCTTTGCAGGTTTCCATTGAAAAGAAAAATAAATGCACGTTTTTTACCCAGGGAAGGTGGAGGTGATTGTACAGTTAATTTCTTCATTGAGGAACCTCCATTGACAAAAGATTAGAGGACTGCTGACAGCATGAATCATGAATGTCAAAGTCGATAATGGAGGTCTGGTGTGAAAACCTTGCCTCTTCATACACAAGCAAGATGCACCCTTAAACCCGTTATGTCCAGATGTTCTCCCAAGAATTGTCGTTGATGTTCTCCCAAGAATTGTCGTTGAGATGACATTGGCATTCAGTTGTGTACTCAACTTAATGACATTTTTAACTAAAATATGTATATATTCTCAGAGTTTAAAATATACCAGTCTAAGGATATTATCATTTAACAAATTTATTTGCCAAAAACTCAACACATTATATTTGACTATAGTGTATAGTTGTCATGCTTACCCCTAAAGCAGATGGTTAGACTATACTAGCTGGCTTCTGTGTACTTCACCTATAGCAGCCCCCTTTCATATAAAGCATATACTGGTACTCTGTTGCCCCCAGGACTTATACACAATCAGTGGTGTCAGGATGGGGGGGGCTGATGGGGCTATTGCCCCGAGTGGGCCCCTGAAAAGCCCCGGGTCTCTAAATCCATAAAATAATTATTAGCCCCGAGCCGTTTACACAGAGAGCGGGGATCGACCCAGCGCCGCCGAGTGATGTACACAAAGTCACGCTTCCTGGACCCGGCTCCTATGGTGGACGTCACACTGGTCCAATGCCTTTGCGCAGTGGCAGTATCATAGCCAATGAGGTTCAACTGAGGCGTGATTATTGCTAATTGCTTCTCGGCCTTTTGGCTAAGATCAAGTGTAGTATCTGTTCTTATCAGTTTCCAGGAGGTGGCGCTTGCTTCCGTCCCTGATCTATGGCGAAATAGAGACGGGATTGCGGTTGCTATGCAAAGCCTGCTGGAGTGAAGGTGACCTGGAGCGGTTCGTAGCCGAAAGGGAAGCCTTCTGATGGGGATGGAGAACCACGGGGTCTGAACCGGAGGGTCGGGACCCTGGCCTTCTAGGCCTGGATTGGGGCAGATCTAGCTCCGGACAGTTATTCGGGAGAGAACGCTTACTTCCCTCTTGAGAAGGGGGCGTGGTTAGTACTTCCCGAATGTAATTAGGAGGGAGTGATGGGAGCGACGGCAGAGCCTGATAAAGGACTCTTTCCGGCTTCCTGATCTCCATATCCTTTCTGCCTGTGGTGGGGTCTGCTGTGGTCTGGGCTGGGGGGTCGGGGCTTCTTCGAAAAGCCAGTGGTGAATGTGCCCCTGAAGTGGCAGTTCAGGGGTGCCGTATAGTCACGGTGTGAAAGCACTTGATTTTATGGCACCATGGTCACTTCACCACAACACACGTTTTTCGCACCTGCCTCTTGGGCCGGGCCTTTTGGCCAGGACCAGGGGAAATTTTTATGCCTGGCCGGAGGGCCGGCCATTGTATAGCACAATGGCCACTTTCACTCTCCCATCTCACTATCTTCCCCACTCTTTCTTTTACCCCTGTTTGTCACTTTTTTGTATTTTTTTGGTTGTCTTGTATACACGTTTGTCACTGTGTGGCGAGTAGGGTGTGGGTCCTCGGGCCTACTCTGAAAGTCTTGGGAGGGGGTGGACATAGGCCTTTTGGCTTGGTTCGCCCTCTCCTTTGAGGGGTCTCTCTTCGGGAGAGCCCCACTGTACTTGGGTTGGTCTGCTTCGGCAGTCCTTCCAGTTGTGGGGGTCCGCCTGGTTTCGGCCGGATGGACCCTTTGTCTGAGTACCTCAGTCCCTGTCTGGAGCCTAACGCCCCGGGGGATCAGGGTAAGGTCCTTCCCTAGTGGAGGACTCTGTACACCCGTTGCACGTTTTTGTGTTTCACTCTCTATGTGTGGGCACTTTTTTTTGGCACCGGGTGGAAGTTTTTGAGGTGTGTTTTGCACGCCACTGGCTTTTCGATAGTCACACTGGTCCAATGCCAGGACCGCGGGACGTGTGACATCAATCATAGGCGCCACCGGGTCCAGGAGACAGGAATGACACTGCGGCCACACCAGGCACTGGGAGATCCCCGCTCACTCTGTGTAAATGGGTGGGCGGCTCTCCTATCCTGGCTCTGGCTGCCTGGTGCCTGCAGGGCTGTCTGAGTGGTCATGAATGGGATGGGTGCACTCGCACACTACAGGTAAGGCTGAGCTGCAGGAGTGTCAAGAGAGATCCTTTATAAATCAAAAGGCAAACAAAGGTTCGCAGTCCAAGGACCTCAACTATGGAAAGCTCTACCCGCAGACATCCACTTGGAAAAAAAACATCTGGCCTTCAAGAAGAAGCTCAAGACCCATTTCTTCTGAAGACCCAGATGGACACTGCTGGCAAAGCGCCTTGAGGCAATTTAGTTTGAATATGTAGCACTATCCAAGTTACTCATTCATTCATTCAGAGATCAGAGGTCACCTGAAGTCTGACGTGTGCTGATGTGCCGTCAAGTAGGTCAGTGTATGTTTGGAAAGAATTAGAGTAGAAACATGGACTTTATAGGCTCACGTGCATATTAGGTAACAAATTGAAAGTTTTTAATACGATAAAGATAAAACCATTGTAAACAAACACATTTAAAAAAACATAATTGAGTGACCTCAAGGACTCATACCACCTCTAATACACATATATATCACATGTAACAAGCACAAAGTTTTGAAGTACGTAGAGTGATATAGATCCAATGGTGGTTTGGATACGTGGAGAGGTTAAGTTGTGTTCAGAGAATTGCTCTACATGTTACGTGCAATGAGCTTTTATTCAAATCTAAAATTCCCACTGTTAAACCAACAGTTAAGTTTATCACAAGTTTTTCATCTCACTATGCTGAACTTAGAAATTTTATGGCCACCCACTGGCATCTTCTTCAAGAAGACCCAATTTTGAACAAATATATCGGCCAATACCCTGAAATAACTTTCAGGAGAGCCAAATCATTTTGTGATAGACTTGTCTCTAGTCATTACACTGGGGGCAATGTGTGCCCCTCACAACTACTTCAAGGTGAAATGAAATAATGGGAGGGAGGAAAAATCAAGAGCACCACATCCCAGAAAATACGTTTGTAAAGAGGCCATGGGCAGGCCCCGGGACTTTTAACGGTGCTAGGATAAATAAAGTAGAAAAGATAGAATAAAAGGATAGAATAAAAGGTGTTTCAAAATGTGGTAGATGTACGTTTTGCCCTTGGTATTACCGGGCAGGAGATTCATACTTCCGAATGGTGAAACTTTCAACCCTAAATTTACCACAACGTGTGCTACACAGGTCTTGGTTTATCTCGTGGACTGTAGATGCGGGGCCTTCTATGTGGGGAAGACGGCCAGACAATTGATGCAGAGGATAAATGACCATGTGTACTACTCGGGTAATGGCAAAATGCTCACTCCAGTTAGTCAACATTTGGACCTTTACCATAGGTTCGACACATCCATTGTCTTGTTCTTTGTTCTGGCCGTTGTCTCCAAAAATACAAGAGGGGGAAAGTGGGACAAACTCATTCATTCTCCAGCAGGAAACCCTCTGAATTGAACGGCTCTCTGCTATTTACCCTCCAGGATTGAATGAGACCCAATCCTACAAACCCTTCCTATAGATGTATGCCGTGTTCTAATTGATGTTTGTTGGCTCCCGTTTTGGGGTTATGCTGGTTTGCTCATATTTCATCTTACTTAATTATTTTTATTATTGTTTACTTCTACAGTATTTTACAGTATTTGATTTATTCAATCATTTAACTACAGTTTTTACCAAACTATTTTGAGCACGCCACCATCCACAATGCGGAAGCCACTTCCTTGACTACTTTTCTACCATCTTGTTGGTCCAGTAATAATCTCTTCAAAAAAACCTACATTCAAAAAGATCTAATATTAACAATCTATTGCAACCCGTTGCAATGTATGTCTTTGTTCCGAACTTAGGGTTATGAATTTATGTGAATTTGTTATGTACATTAATTGTTTGAGGGGACGCTCGTGTTACTTTCCCCTTTTATACTGTATTTTTTTTGATTGTCGCTTTGTTTTGGTTCAACATGTTTGTCTCCCATTCTTGTGACCTGGGGAGGCATTGAGGCCCAGCACCGCGCACCTTGTCTCTCTTTTTTGACCAGGTGCGTGGTGATTAGCGGGTCTCTCGAGTGTCCATTCACCCTTTTTGATCCGCTTCTGCTGCCGTTGCATTGTCCATCTATCGCCGCGGTTGCAGCGTTTTTTGGCGCATGCACTGTAGCCTGTGGCCTGACCGGGTGGTGCATTTCCGGTTATGCACTTCCAGTTTCCGGCTCAGCACTTCCAGTTTACGATTTGCGGACGCGTATTTCCGGTTTGTGGTTGCGCACTCCGGTTTCCGGTGATGCACTTCTGGTTTGGAGCCAATATATATGGGGCTGCTTTTTGGCTCAGTCAGTTGGGCTAGTATACCTTCACTTGACCACACACGGCGGTTGCTCGTCTTCTATTATTCACCAAGCTTTTGTCCTTAAAGTTAAGAGTAATGGCCAATGCTGAGTTCATCTATTTTGGAGTAGAATTATTTATATATATGTTTATTTATCTTTACCATGCTGGTGTTATTATCAGTACTCTGTTGCTCCCTTTTTATCTTCCCCTGGCTTTTAGATGATTGGCTATTTGAGTCAAACACTCTTTTTTTTCTACCATTGGACCTTGCTGGTTATTGTTACAACAATTTATATTGACATCAGTTCACTCATTCCGCCTATGTAGATAAGCGTCTACTGTTGTGTGTCTATCATCTCTCTCTGGTGGTGACACTTATTAGCCATACTTGGTTTTGACTACACGCCTGCACTTAGCCTATGGTAAGCCATCCTTTAACATCTGTTTATGTAATTTTGTTTTGAACATTTTTAAACCAATGGCCATGTGTATGACACCCGCAGGCTTGACTCCAGTATGTGCGTGCTGCTGGGTATGCCTTTTTTTGGGTGTTATATGCGTTTATATATGTATGCTATAATTTTGCCCTGTTCCTTTTTCTCTTTTATAGAATTTTTACTTTGAAACTATGGGACAATCTTTTTTACCCGTGTTCATTTATAAATCTTTTCCACTTGCTTATCAAAGACAAAAAAGAAAACATAGGTTTCCAGGGATTGGTTTGTCCTCTCGGTTAGCCCATTCATTTGAGGATAATAGGCAGACAAAAAAGAGATGCTGGTTCCCAAGAGGTCAAAAAACCTGGAAACAAATCTTGTACCCCTGTCAGAGAATATGTTCTGGGGCACCCCATGGAGCCTAAGTATTTCTTGGACAAACAAGGAAGCCAGGGGTTTCAAGGAGGGGAGTTTAGTAAAATGCCTCATTTCATTCCACGTGCCAAAGTGGTCCACTACCACCCAGATGGCCATGTGCCCACTTGAAAGAGGGAGGTCTACAAAAAGTCCATCTTTACAGAAAACATTTCTTGTTTAAAGGCTTGTGATAATGTCATGCTTACCCCTAATGCAGGTGGTCAGACACTATAGCTGGCTTCTGTGTTCTTCATCTATATCAGCCCCCTTTAACATAAGGCAAGCAGGCTTACCGGTACTTGGTTGCCCCAGGGCCTATACACCTTTTGTGCCCGGCTACCATGCCAGGGCATGTGCGCACTGAGCAAATCAAATAGGTACTTGCGGTTGGCAGGCAGGCAAGGTTCTGAATAGTCAGGGTCAAAACCTGAAGTCAAAGGGCAAGCAGAGTTTAGAGAATAGGCAATATCTGTTCCAAGGTCGTCAACAAGGGTATCCAATCTAGCAGAGCATGGCAGACAAAAAGGGAGCTTGAAGCACGTATAACAAGCTCAATATCGCAAGCATGAGGCTCCAGGCTTGGCTGGCTTAAATCCGCTTTGGCCTTGCAGGTGGACAGACAGAATGTATCACAACCAAAACCAGGATGCTGTAATGAGACCAGCAGCTGAGAAGGAGTGAGTATAAGCATTGCACTATAGTCGATCTCTAATAATTAGCTGTGCTATGGTGTCTATCCTTCCTGTTGCAAATAGTTTTTTTTATGAAAATTTAGCAAGAAACAATCTCTTGCAGATTAGCGTTCCTAAACGTAAGGGGTTAAAAGTTGACTATATGGAGCATAAATATGGCTCATTTAAACAGTTAGCTCAGGATAAATAATGATTATATAAGATATGATTAACATAAGCTATTTGCTCAGCCCAAATATAATAGAATGTACTTGTTCATTAGAAAATAATAATTTGTTCCAACATACAGTTAGAATCTGAAAAAGAGAAAACAGAGTAAAAAAAAAATCAAGCATTATATATATTACATAATACAAATTGTAGTTGTGCTTGGTTTTATCAATACAGCACCATAAAAATTCTATAGAATAGAATGTTATCCTTTTGAGGCAGGGCTGTGTTAGACCTAGGACGTTAGGAGATGTAGTTAGGAATTGGAGGCAGTTTTGGAAATGTCAGGAGTGGTTATTATTATTATTATTATTATAAAGGATTTATATAGCGCCAACAGTTTACGCAACTCTTTACAGTACAAAAGGGAGAAAATAAAGTTATAATACAATAAAATACAAGAGGATTAAGGGGGTTAGTGTCCAGACTAATGAGGTGTTAGTCCAAATAGGGCATATCCAATTAACAAAGGGCATTATCAATTGTTTATTGATGGGGTAATCTGTGCTCTCAGACGTGTCCATTTTTGTTTGTTCACAGATGGAGCTTCACTGGCTCTTTGCTTGTCTGCTAGTGTGAATGTAAAAAGGGAACTTAGAAAAGAATCATGAACAGCAAAACCACCATTATGATGAGTTTATTACTGGATGTCTCCTCAGATCTTCAAACCTCTGAGATGTTACCACTTGACCTCTTCTGACAAAACAGTAATATTGGGTAAGTAGGTATGTATGTATTTATTTTCTGGCACAGAAGCATTTATTTGTACAGTTTGGTCCACTAATACTTTTGATAGATCTAACTAGAGGTTTAAGAATGTCTGATACAGGTATCTCCAAGCAGGTTGTCCAATGGATGTTTCAAATTAAGGTTATTTTATTTAACCAAGATTTTGAAGAGGAAGAAAGAGCAATGCTGGGATAATGTCATTCAGTCTCCAGGGTCAATATGTAAACCGTTCCACCTGTGATGATAAAACAAACTAAACACCCCAAAAACTTGTGTGTGAAATTCATAAGTCAGTAATGACATTTTTTTTTGTATCAGCAGTGACCCCTCCCTTAGAGAGAGAGATTGGTGGGGAGCGCTAATGATATAATACTACTATACAAATATTGAAAATTAATTAAAATACAATAAATGGTAAAAAATTATATAGATAAAAAAGTGGAAAACCACTGCACACCAGCCTGCCTAATATAAACTACAAAATGAAGCCAAGTCACCAATAACTGATAAATGAGTATTGTGCCCAGGGCCGCTGATAAACCAGTACAACCGGCCCTGTTGTACCGGGCCCGGCCACCAGGGGGGGCCCGAGCAATCTGAACAGATTGTGATATTCATAGATCACAAAAAATTAAATGGTGAAAAACATCAGCAAATCGCATAGGTTGAAATAGATATGGTGATTCAAAATAAATATGTGGATCCAATCAATGCTTGTAGATATAAGAATAAATACTGGTGTAAGGTTAATTAAAAAAGTAATAACAACCAATTAACATATATTAAAATGTGTAAAAATTCAATATGACCAATAGTGCTCGTGCTCTTGTGACTAAAAACTCAAAAATTAAACTCATACGTATGTTAAGGTGCAACAATGGGATAATAGATGAAGACAAACAGTCACAAATCAAGTGAAAAATGACAACCAAGTGAGATAAACAAAGAAAACGGAATGGTCGCTTTATCCTTATATTGCGACCCTGTGCAACAGTGCGACTATAATGTGAATGATCACGTATGTGGATAAACCACTCTGATCATTAAGTGTCCAGAATAAAAATAATTCAAAGTGTCCAAAGAAAAATGTGTTCAACAAGCCAGTGTTTATAAACGCAATCACTCCAATGACAGTGGGGTGTTATTTGTAAAACACTCTCTATCTTCTTCATGCAGCATGCACTAGTGTAGGCAGTGGCCCCTTACCTAGCGGTGCTAGGTCAACCGCATATGAGTTGTTAACTCTCGTGGTCCTGGGTCTCTCCTGTATCTCTGTGTCCAGACTTGCTGACTCTACAGGATCCTATATGGGGCTGGGATATGTCTAGCTGAGGTCCTGGGACAGTGCCGCTCCTAGCTCCTCCTCCACATCATATCTCCATTATATGCAAAATATAGGATAAAGTGCCCAGATAGTGAAGTATGTTTTTATAGGTCACTTTATTCACATAAATCATATACAAGGTACTCACATTAGCAGCTGTTCTTACAAAGCATAATATCCAACGAGCAGCGAACTCGTAATGCATTCAGCAAGGTAAAACGAAAAAAGCCTATTCCGTCCCTACGCGTGACGTCACTTGACCACGTGACTTCTTCAGGGGATAAACGAAATAGGCTGATGTATGTCTTAAATAGTCTCTCCCATAAGCATAGATTGGCGGCCATTTTCTTGAAGCCGCGCCAGTGATCGTTAGGTCACCCATGTGCGCGGCCATTTTCTTGGTTAGTAAAAGGTCTGGCAAATGTATTCAGTGGGAGGAGATCGAATTGTTAGTGTGTTTCCTTGGTGATAGGGCGAAACGCCCTTATCTCGTTTGTATAACTTTCAGAGGTGGTTTGTTAAACCACATCGAATTCTGTGAGGATGCAGACCCATTAGCATGTCATTAAAAAATAAAAATAAAAGGCTAAACCTGGGTTCTGTTTCTCTGTGGCGATGTGAAAAAGGCATATATAAAAAATCTTTATTACAAATATTAAACTTAAAAACGAAGAGCCCTCAGGTTCTTAGTATGAAAACCTGTGAGCAACTTCAGGGATATTTAAATTAGTAAAAGGGACCAGTTTCTTCAGTATAAAATCTGTATATATAAAAATGTATATATAAAAACATGGTGATACGTTAGTTCCTTCACAGGGAGGTAATGGAATAGGCTTATTTCCCCCATCCTTTAAACAATACACTTGATAAGCAGGGGGGAGGCAGGGGTAGGTGAAGAGGGGGGGGGGGGGGAGGAATAGAAAATCCAGGGGGATAAGTATTGACATCCAGAATAAATGTTAAGTGAGAGGAGATTGTACACTATTCATTGGAAATCACATAAAAAGTCATATTAAAAATCGCTTAAAAAAGGCATATTAAAAAAATCGCATTTAAAATCGCTAAAAGACTATCGTATTAAAAATCACTTAAAAAGCAGTTTAAATCGAACTCAATGTTTAAACCTCTCGGAGCGAAAGTATCTAAGGTATATATCCATTTGGATTCTAGTTGACTGAGGGTTCTTACTTTGTGACTACCCCTCCAGTGTCTTTCATACGGTTCAATTCCCCAAAATTTTAGTTGTGTGGGGTCTTTGTTGTGACACAACAGGAAGTGTTTGGAAACGCTATGTTTATCATACCCCTTCAATATGTTATTCACATGTTCCTTAATCCTGACTCTGAGGGGTCTTTTGGTGCGGCCTATATATTGTAGGCCGCAACTACATTCTAACGCGTATACTGCTCCCTCTGTGTTGCAGCAAATAAACTTTTTAATCTCATATGTCTCTCCAGTGCTATTTGATGTGAAATGGAGTTTCTTTTCGTTTGGGCGCTTCGTTCTTAGGCACGCGAAACACCTTTTGCAGGGGAAGAAACCATTGCGTGTAAAAAGGAAATCGTTTTCTTCGGGGGGTCAATAACGTTTTTTACGATTTTGTCTTTCAAGGTGGGTGCTTTTTTATATATGAACCTGGGATTATAGGGAAGTTTGTCTTGCAGGTCTTTATCGGCCAGAAGTATATGCCAGTGTTTTCTAATAATTTTTTCTATTCTTTTATGTTGAACATTAAAATCCAAAATTAATGATATTGGCACAGATTCCGTTTCTTTTCTGGTTTTGTCTCTGATCAGTTCGTTCCGGTCCATCTTTTGTACTTCCGAAATCTTCTTTTTTATAAATTGCTGATCATATCCTTTGTTAATGAATTTTTGTGCAATGTGCTCTGCCTGTTCCAAGTAGGTATTTAAGTGGGTACAGTTACGTCTAACCCTCATCAGTTGGCCTTTGGGGACGTTGAACAACCAATTCTTGTGATGACAGCTATCTTCCGAAAGATAGCTGTTTCTATCTACTGTTTTAAAATGCGTTCTTGATGATAGTTTACCTTGTTCCTGTGTAATGTCTAGGTCTAAGAATGTTACCTTTTCTTCGCTCATTTCCCAGGATAACCTAATATTTCGGTCATTGATGTTTAAATTTTCCATAAAACTGGTGAGTCGGTCTGCTTCACCTTTCCAAAGAATAAAAATGTCATCGATGTACCTCTTATAGATGATTAATTCAGTGAGTCTGTTCTTCAAAACACTTTGCTCTTCCCACTGGGCCATAAAGAGGCCTGCCACGCTTGGGGCGAATTTGGCCCCCATGGCTACTCCTGTTTGTTGGTGGTAATAATTTTTGTTGTACCAGAAGTAATTATTCTTAAGGCAACAGTCTAGACATTTCACTAGGAACTTCCTTTGGACGCAGGGTAATTTGGTGTGTAGTCTAAGGCCCCATTTTGTGGCTTCACAAGCTTGGTGGTGTAATATCACTGTGTATAAGGAAGAGACATCTGCCGTGGCTAGGATCCATGGTCCTTCTTCTTTCGGGATTTCTTCTAGTATTTGTAGCAACTGCTTCGTATCTCTAAGGTATGCCTCTGTTTTCTGGACAGCTGGCTGTAGGAATACATCGATATATTGTCCAATCCTTGATGTTAAAGAATCTATGCCGTTTACAATGGGCCTTGGTGGTGGATCCGTCTTGTTTTTGTGTATTTTCGGCAGCGAGTATATGATTGGGGTTCGGCAGGAGTCCGGTATCAGATAGCGGGCTTCCTTTTTGTTAAGTATATTTTTCTTGATTCCCAGGCACACCACCTTTTCTAATTCCTGCCTACACTTGAACATGGGATTACTTAACAGTCTATTGTAGGTTGTTTCATCTTCCAGCATCTTGGTCATGCTCATGTGGTATTGTTCTTTAGATAAAATCACAATTCCTCCCCCTTTGTCGGCTGGTCTTATAACTAGATCTTTCCTTTTTGTTAATTTTTTGATACCGCTTTTTATATAGTTTGGTTCTTCTTTCTTTTTAATTTTTAAAACTTTAATATCATGTAAAACAACTTGTTTAAAAACTTCAGTATATTTATTATTTTTTACAGGTGGATTAAAAACAGATTTATTTCGTAGTGTGCTGTGTACAATCTCCTCATCATAGGGCACCGTATACTTGGGCCTTCCTGGATTGCCTGCCATATACTTGGTAATATTCAGTTTTCTCACGAACTTTTGGATTCCCAAATAAGTTTGAAATTTGTCCAAATTTTTGTGAGGTGCATATTTTAATCCTTTGTCCAGGACCCCTATTTCTTCATGCGTCAGGGTCTGGCCACTCAGATTAAAAATACCTTCTCCTTTTATACTCTTCTTCTTTTGCTCTCTCTTTCCGGATCGCTTTCCTCTCTTCTTTCGTCGCTTCTTCTCTGGCTTCTGTTTTCTTCTAGATATCTCTGGGGAGGATTCTCCCGGCCTCTGTCTAAAAAAGGCCTGCTGTGGTCGGA
The DNA here is from genome assembly GCA_037952835.1 of Lithobates septentrionalis. Taxonomy (NCBI): domain Eukaryota; kingdom Metazoa; phylum Chordata; class Amphibia; order Anura; family Ranidae; genus Lithobates; species Lithobates septentrionalis. The sequence goes on along the minus strand of JBBDGP010003727.1, from coordinate 112,773 downwards.
ATTTTCATTTTGTGGGGGGTACTGTCTATATTGGTTATTTCTCTCTTCCCCTTGGTCTGTCAGAGGAGCATAATAGTTATAGGTGGGTATCGGACTTCGTTCGCGGTCTTGATAGTCTCTTTGTGGGGGTCCTCTTCTGTCTCTCTGTTGATAGTCTTGGCCCGGACTTCTACCTCTTGGTCCATGGTAGTCGTATCCTGGTCCTCTATTTTCCCTGTATTCATACGGCCTTCTATAGTCTTGTACATATCCTTTTTGGTCCCTTTGTTCGTATGGCGGTTTGTGCCAATTATTGTAGGGTTTTCTGTTGTTTTTCCCATAGAATGGTCTCCTCCCTCCATTCTGTGGCGTTCTATTGCTTTGTTGGGGTCTTCTGTTCCCTCTCTGGGGGGTGTAAGGATATTCATTCCTATATCCATGGTCTTGGTAATATTGTCTCGGTGTCGTTTCTTCGTCTCGGTCTTTCTGATTGTAATAGCCTCTACTTTGTGGGCTCTGTGTGGGAGGTTCATTTGTCTGTTGTGGGTACATTCTTACTGTTTTCTCAGGAGTTGAGTATGTGGAGCTGGCTTCTGTCTTTCCTGTTTGATTTTGCCATTTGAAGGCTTGGTTATTCCTAAAGTCATTAATGTCCCTGATATATTTTTTACTTTTTTCTTTGTTGTACCTCTTTGTCCTTCTTGGTTAGATCCCTATTAAGCTGTGTGGTAAGTGTTTTGAATTCTGTTGTTTCTTTGTAGGTTTCCAGTTGTTCCTTAATTTCAGCAATATTCCGGTTGATTATTTCAGACTGAAATAATCAACCGGAATATTGCTGAAATTAAGGAACAACTGGAAACCTACAAAGAAACAACAGAATTCAAAACACTTACCACACAGCTTAATAGGGATCTAACCAAGAAGGACAAAGAGGTACAACAAAGAAAAAGTAAAAAATATATCAGGGACATTAATGACTTTAGGAATAACCAAGCCTTCAAATGGCAAAATCAAACAGGAAAGACAGAAGCCAGCTCCACATACTCAACTCCTGAGAAAACAGTAAGAATGTACCCACAACAGACAAATGAACCTCCCACACAGAGCCCACAAAGTAGAGGCTATTACAATCAGAAAGACCGAGACGAAGAAACGACACCGAGACAATATTACCAAGACCATGGATATAGGAATGAATATCCTTACACCCCCCAGAGAGGGAACAGAAGACCCCAACAAAGCAATAGAACGCCACAGAATGGAGGGAGGAGACCATTCTATGGGAAAAACAACAGAAAACCCTACAATAATTGGCACAAACCGCCATACGAACAAAGGGACCAAAAAGGATATGTACAAGACTATAGAAGGCCGTATGAATACAGGGAAAATAGAGGACCAGGATACGACTACCATGGACCAAGAGGTAGAAGTCCGGGCCAAGACTATCAACAGAGAGACAGAAGAGGACCCCCACAAAGAGACTATCAAGACCGCGAACGAAGTCCGATACCCACCTATAACTATTATGCTCCTCTGACAGACCAAGGGGAAGAGAGAAATAACCAATATAGACAGTACCCCCCACAAAATGAAAATTCCGACCACAGCAGGCCTTTTTTAGACAGAGGCCGGGAGAATCCTCCCCAGAGATATCTAGAAGAAAACAGAAGCCAGAGAAGAAGCGACGAAAGAAGAGAGGAAAGCGATCCGGAAAGAGAGAGCAAAAGAAGAAGAGTATAAAAGGAGAAGGTATTTTTAATCTGAGTGGCCAGACCCTGACGCATGAAGAAATAGGGGTCCTGGACAAAGGATTAAAATATGCACCTCACAAAAATTTGGACAAATTTCAAACTTATTTGGGAATCCAAAAGTTCGTGAGAAAACTGAATATTACCAAGTATATGGCAGGCAATCCAGGAAGGCCCAAGTATACGGTGCCCTATGATGAGGAGATTGTACACAGCACACTACGAAATAAATCTGTTTTTAATCCACCTGTAAAAAATAATAAATATACTGAAGTTTTTAAACAAGTTGTTTTACATGATATTAAAGTTTTAAAAATTAAAAAGAAAGAAGAACCAAACTATATAAAAAGCGGTATCAAAAAATTAACAAAAAGGAAAGATCTAGTTATAAGACCAGCCGACAAAGGGGGAGGAATTGTGATTTTATCTAAAGAACAATACCACATGAGCATGACCAAGATGCTGGAAGATGAAACAACCTACAATAGACTGTTAAGTAATCCCATGTTCAAGTGTAGGAAGGAATTAGAAAAGGTGGTGTGCCTGGGAATCAAGAAAAATATACTTAACAAAAAGGAAGCCCGCTATCTGATACCGGACTCCTGCCGAACCCCAATCATATACTCGCTGCCGAAAATACACAAAAACAAGACGGATCCACCACCAAGGCCCATTGTAAACGGCATAGATTCTTTAACATCAAGGATTGGACAATATATCGATGTATTCCTACAGCCAGCTGTCCAGAAAACAGAGGCATACCTTAGAGATACGAAGCAGTTGCTACAAATACTAGAAGAAATCCCGAAAGAAGAAGGACCATGGATCCTAGCCACGGCAGATGTCTCTTCCTTATACACAGTGATATTACACCACCAAGCTTGTGAAGCCACAAAATGGGGCCTTAGACTACACACCAAATTACCCTGCGTCCAAAGGAAGTTCCTAGTGAAATGTCTAGACTGTTGCCTTAAGAATAATTACTTCTGGTACAACAAAAATTATTACCACCAACAAACAGGAGTAGCCATGGGGGCCAAATTCGCCCCAAGCGTGGCAGGCCTCTTTATGGCCCAGTGGGAAGAGCAAAGTGTTTTGAAGAACAGACCCACTGAATTAATCATCTATAAGAGGTACATCGATGACATTTTTATTCTTTGGAAAGGTGAAGCAGACCGACTCACCAGTTTTATGGAAAATTTAAACATCAATGACCGAAATATTAGGTTATCCTGGGAAATGAGCGAAGAAAAGGTAACATTCTTAGACCTAGACATTACACAGGAACAAGGTAAACTATCATCAAGAACGCATTTTAAAACAGTAGATAGAAACAGCTATCTTCCGAAAGATAGCTGTCATCACAAGAATTGGTTGTTCAACGTCCCCAAAGGCCAACTGATGAGGGTTAGACGTAACTGTACCCACTTAAATACCTACTTGGAACAGGCAGAGCACATTGCACAAAAATTCATTAACAAAGGATATGATCAGCAATTTATAAAAAAGAAGATTTCGGAAGTACAAAAGATGGACCGGAACGAACTGATCAGAGACAAAACCAGAAAAGAAACGGAATCTGTGCCAATATCATTAATTTTGGATTTTAATGTTCAACATAAAAGAATAGAAAAAATTATTAGAAAACACTGGCATATACTTCTGGCCAATAAAGACCTGCAAGACAAACTTCCCTATAATCCCAGGTTCATATATAAAAAAGCACCCACCTTGAAAGACAAAATCGTAAAAAACGTTATTGACCCCCCGAAGAAAACGATTTCCTTTTTTACACGCAATGGTTTCTTCCCCTGCAAAAGGTGTTTCGCGTGCCTAAGAACGAAGCGCCCAAACGAAAAGAAACTCCATTTCACATCAAATAGCACTGGAGAGACATATGAGATTAAAAAGTTTATTTGCTGCAACACAGAGGGAGCAGTATACGCGTTAGAATGTAGTTGCGGCCTACAATATATAGGTCGCACCAAAAGACCCCTCAGAGTCAGGATTAAGGAACATGTGAATAACATATTGAAGGGGTATGATAAACATAGCGTTTCCAAACCCTTCCTGTTGTGTCACAACAAAGACCCCACACAACTAAAATTTTGGGGAATTGAACCGTATGAAAGACACTGGAGGGGTAGTCACAAAGTAAGAACCCTCAGTCAACTAGAATCCAAATGGATATATACCTTAGATACTTTCGCTCCGAGAGGTTTAAACATTGAGTTCGATTTAAACTGCTTTTTAAGTGATTTTTAATACGATAGTCTTTTAGCGATTTTAAATGCGATTTTTTTAATATGCCTTTTTTAAGCGATTTTTAATATGACTTTTTATGTGATTTCCAATGAATAGTGTACAATCTCCTCTCACTTAACATTTATTCTGGATGTCAATACTTATCCCCCTGGATTTTCTATTCCTCTCCCCCCCCCCCCCCTTCACCTACCCCTGCCTCCCCCCTGCTTATCAAGTGCATTGTTTAAAGGATGGGGGAAATAAGCCTATTCCATTACCTCCCTGTGAAGGAACTAACGTATCACCATGTTTTTATATATACATTTTTATATATACAGATTTTATACTGAAGAAACTGGTCCCTTTTACTAATTTAAATATCCCTGAAGTTGCTCACAGGTTTTCATACTAAGAACCTGAGGGCTCTTCGTTTTTAAGTTTAATATTTGTAATAAAGATTTTTTATATATGCCTTTTTCACATCGCCACAGAGAAACAGAACCCAGGTTTAGCCTTTTATTTTTATTTTTTAATGACATGCTAATGGGTCTGCATCCTCACAGAATTCGATGTGGTTTAACAAACCACCTCTGAAAGTTATACAAACGAGATAAGGGCGTTTCGCCCTATCACCAAGGAAACACACTAACAATTCGATCTCCTCCCACTGAATACATTTGCCAGACCTTTTACTAACCAAGAAAATGGCCGCGCACATGGGTGACCTAACGATCACTGGCGCGGCTTCAAGAAAATGGCCGCCAATCTATGCTTATGGGAGAGACTATTTAAGACATACATCAGCCTATTTCGTTTATCCCCTGAAGAAGTCACGTGGTCAAGTGACGTCACGCGTAGGGACGGAATAGGCTTTTTTCGTTTTACCTTGCTGAATGCATTACGAGTTCGCTGCTCGTTGGATATTATGCTTTGTAAGAACAGCTGCTAATGTGAGTACCTTGTATATGATTTATGTGAATAAAGTGACCTATAAAAACATACTTCACTATCTGGGCACTTTATCCTATATTTTGCATATAATGGAGATATGATGTGGAGGAGGAGCTAGGAGCGGCACTGTCCCAGGACCTCAGCTAGACATATCCCAGCCCCATATAGGATCCTGTAGAGTCAGCAAGTCTGGACACAGAGATACAGGAGAGACCCAGGACCACGAGAGTTAACAACTCATATGCGGTTGACCTAGCACCGCTAGGTAAGGGGCCACTGCCTACACTAGTGCATGCTGCATGAAGAAGATAGAGAGTGTTTTACAAATAACACCCCACTGTCATTGGAGTGATTGCGTTTATAAACACTGGCTTGTTGAACACATTTTTTCTTTGGACACTTTGAATTATTTTTATTCTGGACACTTAATGATCAGAGTGGTTTATCCACATATGTGATCATTCACATTATAGTCGCACTGTTGCACAGGGTCGCAATATAAGGATAAAGCGACCATTCCGTTTTCTTTGTTTATCTCACTTGGTTGTCATTTTTCACTTGATTTGTGACTGTTTGTCTTCATCTATTATCCCATTGTTGCACCTTAACATACGTATGAGTTTAATTTTTGAGTTTTTAGTCACAAGAGCACGAGCACTATTGGTCATATTGAATTTTTACACATTTTAATATATGTTAATTGGTTGTTATTACTTTTTTAATTAACCTTACACCAGTATTTATTCTTATATCTACAAGCATTGATTGGATCCACATATTTATTTTGAATCACCATATCTATTTCAACCTATGCGATTTGCTGATGTTTTTCACCATTTAATTTTTTGTGATCTATGAATATCAGGATATAATATTTATTCCCACAAGCAGAGACACCTCTGGTTAGCGCAGCACCACCCCCCCCCTCTCTCTTTTACCATTTTCGTTTTGGGCTGGTGTTTGAGCCCTTGTTTTCGGTGCATGCAGCTTTCCAATAAGAGAAGTTGCACATAGTCTCAATTAACTGATTAGTAGACCGACTTCCCCAACTGGTAGCGCAGGAATAACCCTCGTCTTTTAATCTGAACAGATTGGAGAAGAAAAAAAGTCTTTCTCCAACTCCCCCTCCTTCGCTCCTCCCTCAGCAGCTGTTCAGCTGCTCTCAACGAGCACTCATTCTGGGCTAAAATCTCAGAGGCAGAGAGGCAGAGCCTGACTGTGAGATACTGTTGTTTGAGTGGGCGGGAGGGGGTGTGGCCGGCTTCAATGATGATCACTCCCCGGTTCTTCTGGTGTGCACACATGAGCTGCATTATGGTGGCAGTGGATCTTGATTCGGTGTGCACGCATGAGCTGCATTATGGTGGCAGTGGATCTTGATTCTCGGGGGACTGCAGGTTAGCCCAGTCACATTAACTGCAATATAAAGTCTAATGTCTGCTTTTTCATGTAGCAGAGCTGTCCTGACTGTGAGAAATTGGGTTTTAAACTGCACTGCCCAATTTCTCACAGAAGTGCTACATGAAAAAGGAGATGCCATCAATGTCAGCAAACCCCACTTTCTTTCTCGAACATCACGGGACACAGAGCCACAGTAATTACTGATGGGTTATATAGGTATCACTGGTGATTGGACACTGGCACACCCTATCAGGAAGTTCAACCCCCTATATAATCCCTCCCCCTTGCAGGGATACCTCAGTTTTTACGCCAGTGTCTTAGGTGATGGACGTGTAAAGATGTCCTGTGCTGAGCTCCAAAGGGAATATCCTAAGATCCTATACTGGGGCAAGCCAGGTGAACCGGATCCATTCAAAGTGTCTTTTCATGGCCGAATTGAATGGTACCCGGGCCTCGTGTCCGAAGAAACGAGGTTTTACCCGTAATGCTTCTCTTTTTAGAGAGCTGGACCCCGCAGATCAGAAAATGGCTTTAAACTTCCTAATTTCTGGTGAGGTGCTTTACGGTCCCAGAACTGTTGGATCCCCCTACTGATGGGGGCCCCAGTCTCTGATGGTTTTTTCAAACGGAGCCCACCGTGAGAGGTGAAGATTGGGTCTGTGTAAACAGCACCCTGCGGCTGGATAAGGTAAGAGGAGATTCCACAGAATTTTTGAGTTCTAGTGGTTTTTCTCCTTTAAGGTAAATGCATGCTATGCCTATTGTGACCACCGGGGGCTGCCAAGAGCACAAACCTACACATGCTGAATGTCTGTCTCAGGTGTTCATTGCTGATTATGTCCCAGCATCTCAAGCAGGCTGCAAACAGGTAAGGTGGAAAGGGGGATTTCTCATGTTTGAATGTTCCCCCCAGGCTAGAGAGGGGCCGCAGGGGTCTAGAAAGTGGTTATACCACCCGGGCTCTGCGGCCTAATGGCCACCATCTCTGAAGATAGCCGTTCAGGCAGATCTTGTTACCAGCCTTCCTCCCTCCCCTCCTCCCATCCCCAGCCTTTCTCCAGAAGCATGACAGGAGAGTCGGCAGCACGGGAAGCGCTCGTTTTTTTCAAAACTCGAGGGGGGGAGCAGTAGAGGGGGGGCGGGACGTCAGCACAGGTGCTTAGACTCCCACTCAGGCCAGCTGCAGGCTATTAAAGGCACTCTGTACAGGTGCACTCAGCCTTCTGAGAGACACAGAGCTGATGGTCGCATGTAAGGTGGGACACAGGCATTCTCCTAGGCAGCATTTACTGAAGTAACACCAGACTGAGCATTGGGTAGCAAGGCTTTTAGCCAGACTACATCGCTCAGCGGGCAGTGTTCATTTGTATACCTCACACCTTGTTGCTTTGCACTATGGGTAGAAGAGGTTCAAGCACCCCAGGAACCAGAGACACTAGGGGATCTCGTTCAGGTTCTGAGGGCCCCCTGTCGGCAGCATCCTCCCCCCCTAAAGATGGGCCAGGGACGGCTAGCCAGGGAGAGCCATCGGGGTCAGGGGCTACACCTGCTTCTGGCACTTTAGCCCCTGTATATATTACACAGGACGTTTTTTCCTCAATGGTCTAGAGGAAAGATTAATGGCCGTGATTACGTCTTCACTCAGTGGAAGAAAACGCACTAGGCTTTCCTCTGTTCCCCAAGACCCTCAGACAGAGGAGCTCTGGGATAAAGGAGATGAATCCCTTTCAGAGGATCGGGATGGGACGGATGATTCCTCTTCGGAGGAATCAGGTGGAGAGGGACCCTCTGCGACTTCCCAAGAGGAGAAAGTCTTAGTGCAGATCCTTACTGGATTGGTCCGCTCCACATTTAAGTTGCCCATACCTGAAACTGCTAAAGAATCCTCTTCTGCTTTGGGGTCACTGAAACCTTTCCAAGCAGCACATGCTTTTCCTGTTCATACTTTACTTGAAAAGCTCATTTATTCTGAGTGGGATCACCCAGACAAACGTTTTTCTCCGCCGAGAAAGTTTTCAACACTTTATCCGATGGAAGAAAAGTTTATTAAAATGTGGGGAATACCGGCTATTGATGCTGCCATTTCCTCCGTAAATAATAGCCTGACTTGTCCTGTAGACAATGCTCAGATGCTCAGGGATCCTGTAGATAAAAGGATGGAATCCCTATTGAAGGATGTTTTCTCCTTAGCAGGATCAGTGGCCCAACCTGCAGTAGCAGCGATTGGAGTCTGTCAATATTTAAGAGACCATGTTAAGCAGGTCATCAAAGTATTACCTGAACAGCAGGCCCAGGGGTTTGCTAACCTTCCAGCGGCCTTATGCTTTGTGGTTGACGCCATTAGAAATTCTATCGTGCAAACCTCCCATCTTTCACTGGGGTTGGTGCTTATACGTAGAATCCTATGGTTGAAAAATTGGTCAGCCGAAGCACCATGTAAGAAGCTACTGGCTGGGTTTCCATTTCGTGGTGCAAGGTTGTTTGGAGAGGACTTGGATAACTATATCAAGAGAATCTCTTGTGGGAAAAGCACTCTCTTACCTGTCAAGAAGAAGAGTAAGCGTCCCTCTTTCAAACAGACTCTTTTCCCAGCGCCGGGGGCTTCAGCCTCCAGGCAGTCTCGACGGCCGCCTCCATCGGGGTCCAGAGACAAGAGTCAACCCCAGAGACAAAAGAAGTCCTGGGGAAAGAAGCCTACTAGGCAAAACACTAAGACCTCTGCATGAGGGGGCGCCCCCGCTCACTCGAGTGGGGGGAAGACTGCGACAGTTCTCAGAGCTCTGGCAGGAGGACTTCCAGGACAGATGGGTAATCTCCACGGTAACCTTAGGGTACAAGCTGGAGTTTCAGGAATTCCCTTCTCCTCGGTTCCTCAGATCAAGTGTTCCCAGAGACCCAGAGAAGAAGCAGTCGCTCCTTCTAGCATTAGAGCGACTTGTGTCGCAGGAGGTCATTATGATAGTTCCCGCAAAGGACCAGGGATTGGGCTTCTATTCCAACCTTTTTACGGTCCAAAAGCCAAATGGGGATGTCAGGCCCATTCTGGACTTAAGGGATCTGAACTGATTCCTAAGGATTCAATCCTTCCGCATGGAATCAATTCGAACAGTAGTTCCCACCCTGCAGGGAGGAGAATTTCTGGCATCAATAGACCTCAGAGATGCATATCTGCATGTGCCCATTTTTCCTGCTCATCAGAAGTTTCTGCGCTTCGAGGTAGGAGGGCGCCATTTCCAGTTTGTGGCTCTGCCTTTCGGGATGGCCACTGCACTTCGAGTGTTCACAAAGATCTTGGCTCCTCCTCTGGCCAGATTAAGGGCTCAGGGTATAGCTGTCATAGCATACCTAGACGACCTGCTCTTGATAGACCGGTCGGTAGCCTCTTTGAATGGAAACTTGAGGACCACAGTCAGGTATCTAGAACACCTGGGTTGGATCCTCAACTTAGAAAAATCTTTCCTAAAACCAGTAAGAAGACTGGAGTATTTAGGTCTGATTATAGATACAAGCTAGGAGAAAATATTTCTACCCCAGGCAAAAATCGCTGCTTTAAGAGAGCTGATTCTGGCAGTAAGGACCAAGAAGGGTCCCTCAGTCCGCCTTTGTATGAGGCTACTAGGGAAGATGGTGTCTTCATTCGAAGCAGTTCACTATGCTCAGTTTCACTCAAGAATGCTGCAACACAGTATTCTGTCGACCTGGAACAAGAAAGTTCAGGCATTAGACTTTCCGATGCACCTGTCGCATGCGGTGCGTCAGAGCCTCAAATGGTGGCTCATACCCGAAAACCTGCAGAAGGGGAAATCCTTTCTACCGGTTACCTGGACGGTGGTAACAACAGATGCCAGCCTGTCAGGTTGGGGAGCAGTTCTGGAACAGGCTGCGGTCCAAGGGGTATGGTCCAAGACAGAGAGGACCTTACCCATCAACATTCTGGAGATCCGGGCAATACATCTAGCTCTAAAAGCCTGGACTATCAGGCTACAGGGTTGTCCGGTCAGGATCCAGTCCGACAATGCCACAGCAGTGGCTTATGTCAATCATCAGGGAGGCACCCGGAGCCGAGCGGCTCAAAAGGAGGTGAACCAGATCTTAGTCTGGGCAGAGATGCATGTGCCATGCATATCGGCAGTTTTCATCCCGGGAATAGAGAATTGGCAGGCGGACTATCTAAGTCGCCAGCAGTTACTTCCAGGGGAATGGTCTCTGCATCCCGACGTCTTTTGGGCCATATGCCAAAGATGGGGGGTTCCAGATGTAGATCTCTTTGCATCCCAATTCAACAAAAAGATAGACAGATTTGTGACAAGGACAAAAGATCCTCTTGCATGCGGGACGGATGCGTTGGTGATTCCGTGGCATCGGTTCTCACTGATTTACGCATTCCCGCCTATTCTGCTACCAGTACGCTCAGACCTGTTATCTCAAGGTCCAGTGTTCCATCCTGCCTTACAAACGCTAAATTTGACGGTTTGGCTATTGAGACCCACGTTCTGAAGAGTCGTGGGCTCTCAGGTCCTGTCATATCTACCTTGATTAATGCAAGGAAGCCAGCTTCCAGGATGATTTATCATAGAGTCTGGAAGGCTTATATAACCTGGTGTGAATCCAGAGGTTGGCATCCCAGGAAATATGTCATAGGTAGAATCCTTGATTTTCTACAGATGGGATTAGAGATGGAGCTGGCCTTGAGTACCATCAAGGGCCAGGTCTCTGCTTTATCAGTATTATTTCAGCGGTCACTTGCTTCGCATTCTTTGGTCCGAAACTTTATGCAGGGGGTGATGCGTCTTAATCCTCCGGTTAAAGCGCCCCTAAACCCCTGGGACTTGAATTTGGTCCTGGCTGTGTTAAAGAAACAGCCTTTTGAACCAATAAGTCAGATTCCTTTGGTCTTGTTGACAAGGAAATTAATTTTTCTGGTGCCCATCTCTTCTGCTAGAAGAGTATCAGAATTAGCAGCTCTTTCCTGTAAGGAGCCTTATTTGATTATACACAAGGATAGAGTGGTACTACGCCCTCATCCTAGTTTTTTACCGAAGGTGGTTTCTGATTTTCATTTAAACCAAGACATTGTTCTACCTTCCTTTTTTCCAGATCCCTGTTCTCCGGAAGAGAGATCTCTACATTCGTTGGATGTAGTAAGAGCAGTTAAGGCCTATCTAGGGGCAACTACTCAGATCCGCAAGACGGATGTTTTGTTTGTGCTGCCAGAGGGTCCCAATAGAGGACAGGCAGCATCAAAAGCTACCATTTCTAAATGGATTCGACAGTTGATCATTCAAGCTTACGGTTTGAAACAGAAGATTCCTCCGTTTCAGATCAGGGCACATTCCACAAGGGCTATTGGTGCTTCTTGGGCAGTGCATCACCGGGCCTCTATGGCTCAAATCTGCAAGGCCGCAACCTGTTCTTCAGTTCATACATTCACCAGATTCTATCAGGTGGATGTGAGAAGGCATGAGGATATCGCCTTTGGGTGTAGTGTGCTGCAGGCAGCGGTACAGGGTCCTCAGGTCTGATTGCACCCTACTTGGTCGTGGTTCCCCCCCCTCAGGTAGCATTGCTCTGGGACATCCCATCAGTAATTACTGTGGCTCTGTGTCCCGTGATGTTCGAGAAAGAAAATAGGATTTTTTAAAAAAGCTTACCTGTAAAATCCTTTTCTTTCGAAAGACATCACGGGACACAGAGGTCCCGCCCCTCTTCTAATACACTATATTGCTTGGCTACAAAACTGAGGTATCCCTGCAAGGGGGAGGGATTATATAGGGGGTTGAACTTCCTGATAGGGTGTGCCAGTGTCCAATCACCAGTGATACCTATATAACCCATCAGTAATTACTGTGGCTCTGTGTCCCGTGATGTCCTTCGAAAGAAAAGGATTTTACAGGTAAGCTGTTTTAAAAAATCCTATTTTTTATTACTTCTATCTAAATTTTTAGATCACTGGATCACACCATGCCTGGAGCTGAATCACACAGGAACACACATTGCGTTCCTGTGCAATTCACATGCGGGTCTGTGCATTGCAATTTCAAGCCCATTCATTTTGAATGGGCTAATATTGCAATGCACCAAAGGAGTGTATGCACTACTTTTTAACATGCACTGCAACCAGATCACATTGGGATCCAGGGCTGGCAGGTGAGGGGCAACCACACTACGTTTGCGACCTGTGTTTGAGGTGTCAACTTTTATTGCAGATCGCAAAAGCAGTGTGTTTTGCATGTAGGTTGAATTGTAGAGGAATCCACAGCAGATTCCTTCTCAATTCAGATGCAGGCATGGTGTGAACCGGCCCTTAGACATAATATTACTTCTCATTTAAAAGTTTAGAAAAAACGTTTTTTCAAAAAAGTGGGCTTAGCTGACATAAATGGCATCTTCTTCTTTTTCATGTAGAACTGTTTCACTGTGACAAATTGGACAGTGCAGTTTTGAACACCGTATCATCTGCATCCTACACACAGTTATCTTAAACTCTAACCACACCCCTTTAAGCCATGCCCAATAATTAAGCGGAATTTAAACCATGTCCATTTTCCACCTCCGTGTGGCGCATATTTTTAAATTAGCCACGCCCACAATTTAGCCTTTATGTATACCCTAGCCTCTTTGTATACCCTAGCCTCTCTGTATAGGGGAGAGACCATGGGTGGGGCTGAAGGGAGCCCCGTCAGGTAGGCTGTACGGGGCCCCATGATTTCTATCAGCGGCCCTGATTGTGCCTATATAGTCCAATGATAACCAGTAATGTGCAAAACAATGGGCTTAAATTCAAAAATTCCAATAACATGATGGTCATATGTGTTCCATGGTGTACCATATAGCATATCATAAAAAACACACATAAAACGTGTATCCATATAAGTCCATAGGTGGGTAAATCTTGTGCCTGGATCTTGTATTCAAACAAACACTGGAACACCTTCACTGCCTAGGGATACCACAAAAGTGCTCAAGAAATGGGTGTCAGCTTACCAGATGTAGTTGACCTAATTAATGAAAAAAAGGTCAAATAGGCTTTAGCAAGATATTGCTTGCTGCAATGGAGAAATCTGTAGACTGGAATCCTGCCCTCACACCATAAGAACCCCGCGAATGGGATATGAAACAAATGTAGAAGGAACCAAAATAGTGTAATCCCGTTTTATTTAAAAAATACTAAAAACAAAGCCAAGTGGCTGCTTACATTAATGGTGCCATCGCCCGCCACTGAGGCTGGAAAGCGTAACGTGTCAATGGATGTCCCGCAATGAATACTGGCAACAACAGCGTGCATTCCACCTATGACGTTTGAACAACCAGGGGGACCGGATGTGATGTAATCGCGTGACCAAGTATCGCCTCGAAGTACGTTTCGTTAAACACGTCTTCAGGAAGCGTGACCCCTCCCTTGCAGGACATGGCCATAACTGGACATACAGTATCTCACAAGTGAGTACACCCCTCACATTTTTGTTAATATTTTATATCTTGTCATGTGACAACACTGAAGAAATGACACTTTGCTACAAAGTAAAGTAGTGAGTGTACAGCTTGTATAACAGTGTACATCTGCTGTCCCCTCAAAATAACTCACAGCCATTAAGGCTATTGCCAAAACGCGTCAACTTTATTGTCACTCTGATGTACCAATAAACGTTACTTCAAGGATTACAGTTTTGCCGGCTCTCCTTATTACTGTTGCATTGGAGTGTGTTGGGACACATCGAGCCTCGGCACCTGTGAGTGGACCTGGTGTATGGATTAAGTTGTCCCTGCAGACAGCGTTGTTACCTTTCTCCTTTTCTACACCCCTAAGTGAAAATGTCCAAATTGGGTCCAATTAGCCATTTTCCCTCCTCGGTGTCATGTGACTCGTTAGTGTTACAAGGTTTCAGGGGTGAATGGGGAGCAGGTGCGTTAAATTTGATATTGCTTTCACTCTCTCATACTGGTCACTGGAAGTTTAACATGGAACCTCATGGCAAAGAACTCTCTGAGGATCTGAAAAAAAAGAATTGTTGCTCTACATAAAGATTCCCTAGGCTATAAGAAGATTTCCAGGACCCTGAAACTGAGCTGCAGCACGGTGACCAAGACCACAGAACAGTTTAACAGGGCAGGTTCCACTCAGAACAGACCTAGCCATGGTCGACCAAAGAAGTTGATTGCACGTGCTCAGAGTCATATCCAGACATTGTCTTTGGAAATAGACATATGAGTGCTGCCTGCCACCATTGCTGCAGAGGTTGAAGGGGTGGGGGGTCAGCCTGTCAGTGCTCAGACCATACGCCGCACACTGCATCAAATTGGTCTGCATGGCTGTCATCCTAGAAGGAAGCCTCTTCTAAAGATGATGCAAAAGAAATCCCACAAACAGTTTGCTGAAGACAAGCAGACTAAGGAGATGGTTTACCGGAACCATGTCCTGTGATCTGATATGACCAAGATAAACTTATTTGGTTCAGATGGTGTCAAGCATGTGTGGTGGCAACCAGGTGAGGAATACAAAGACAAGCGTGTCTTGCCTACAGTCAAGCATGGTGGTGGGAGTGTCATGATCTGGGGCTGCATTAGTGCTGTTGACACTGGGGAGCTACAGTTCATTGAGGGAACCATGAATGCCAACATGTACTGTGACATACTGGAGCAGAGTATGATCCCCTCCCTTTGGAGACTGGGCAGCAGGGCAGTATTCCAACATACGACTCCAAACACACCTCCAAGATGAAGACTGCCTGAGGGTAAAGGTGATGGACTGGCCATGCATGTCTCCAGACTTAATCCCTATGTAGCATCTGTGGGGCATCCTCAAATGGAAGATAGAGGAGAGGAAGGTCTCTAACATCCACCAGCTCCTTGATGTCGTCATGGAGGAGTGGAAAAAGACGCCAGTGGAAACCTGTGAAGCTCTGGTGAACTCCATGCCCGAGAGGGTTAAGGCAGTGCTGCAAAATAATGGTAGATACACTAAATATTGACACTTTGGGCCCAGTTTGAACATTTTCACTTAGGGGTGTACTCACTTTTGTTGGAAGCAGTTTAGACATTAATGGCTGTGTGTTGAGTTATTTTGAGGGGACAGCAAATGTACACTGTTATACAAGCTGTACACTCATTACTTCTACATTGTAGCAAAGTGTCATTTCTTCAGTGTTGTCACCTGAAAAGATATAATAAAATATTTTCAAAAATGCGAGGTGTGTTTGTGAGATACTGTACATCTCCCTAGCCTATTAACTTGAGTGAACATTCCTACAAGGGTATGGAAACTTCAAAAAAACTGCTATTCTATTTAACAGCAATATCATTATTTAGCAGATAACTAAAGCTTGCCATACATTATACAATTTTATTATACCATTTCCTTTAGATTTTCCTTCAACTATGTAGTGCAGGACAATGGCGTCCCTAGGGGGAGGCAGAGGGGGCCCTGACCCCCCCAACATTATGCTGTGCCCCTACCATGTGCCCCCCCCCCCCCCCCCCATTTAAAAAAAAACTTTTTTTTTTTTTTTTACACAAAGGCAATGTCTTTTTGTTTGCATTCATAGTGGATGCACCACATCTTACTCGGGCCGCCGCTGGAGTAACACAGTCTCTATTGAGAAGGAGAGTGTCCCCAGTCAGCTCCTGCGGGTGATTCCTCCCCCCTCCCCTCTGCTCACTGACACTGCATAATGCGAGCGCTCACACAAGCACGGCCGCCCGATCTGCTCCTTCCCCTGCATCCTCCTTGGCAGGAAAAGAGCGATTTGCAGGAAGGACTCCACCAGGACTCTGTTACTGAAACAACAGACTGATTTCTCCCGTCCTTAGGACAGGAGAACCAGCCTGTAAATTCCAAGAGATGCCAGACCAGCGCTGTCAATAGCAGGGGCAGGAAAGCAAAAGGAGCCTGGGGAACCCAACAGTGGCAGAACAACAGGGCACGGTGGCAAGACAACCTTTGCAACCCCGATAGTTCTCCCACTGCTTTGGACCCTTATATTTTCTCTTGTTTTCTGCCACCCTGGGTGCCCCAATACAGTACGAAGGGAGCTCACTGCAGAACATGAAAGGGCCCATTGTGGGATCGTAGTAAAGGGCCCCAGGATATATATATATATATATATATATATATATATATATATATATATATATATATATATATATATTTGAATTTTATAGTTGCCCCCCCCTACTTTTGTCCCTGTCCCCCCATGTGCTCCCCCTAAATATGAAAGCTGGAGACACCACTGGTGCAGGAGCCTGCCTGATTGCATACAAATTGAAAGTGTTTAGGTTTGACCATACTTAATTTGATTGTAGCTGTAGGTTTGACCACATATTCTAGTAAACAGGAATCTTTAAAGCTGTAAATCTCTAACTGAATGCCTCAACAGGAGGTCTGGAATAGAACAATGCAGTATGTCATAGTTTGCTTAGCTCAATGTCTGTTAACAATAAACATTTACAAAGGTTATCAGCACCTCCCACTTAGGGAATGTGGATTAGAAAATCGTAAAGTGGTAAAAGCATCCAAGTTTTGTCATGCTCTGGGCCTTAGGGTAATTAAGACCAGGAGGCATACATTGCATGCAATAAAATGTCTAACACGGGGCTAATTACTATAGTAAAAATTGTACAAATAGAATAGGATTTTTTAGGTGCATAAATATTAACACAATTCAAATTTACAAAACCATTTATTTCCATTCAAATATTTGATAAAATCAATACACATGATATAATCTCCTTATATGTGAATTAATCCATTCAGCTTGTGTACAGTTACAAATATTAAATCATCCCGATAATTACAGTATGGTATCCAGGGCCATTGTTAGATATCATGGGGCCTCGTACAGCCTACCTGACAGCCCCCCCCCCCCCCCCCCCCAAAATATCAAAATTATATTTTTGCTAATAATAAACTAAAATCATTATTAGCGGACACAACCACAACACAACATACAGAATTCCTGCTAAATCTAACAGATAAAACAGTATTTAGTGAATAAAGCACTGTGTGAATGAGGTATTTGGGCTCATTCACATGGGTGCTGTGGCCTGCACAGTGTCAATTGGTGGTTTATGTGGCTGGAGCAACCTGGAGCTGTGTGTAGGCAGCCCATGTTATGCTATGGGCACACAGCCATAGGTCCTAATTTGACAAGCAGGTGGGAGCAGGTGTACGGTCCTGAACACAAACAGTGTGCATTTATGACCACTCACGCACATCTGCACACCTATTAGATTAAATCCTGTGGCTGTGTTCGTACGTGTCCCCATAGTGTAATAGATGGATCCAGCCACAGGAAGAACCCACTCTTTCATGTTGCTGTAAGGGTCAGAGCACCTGTGTGAATGTTGCATTTTTTACAATATATTTTTTTGACAGTCCATTAATTTTAATGGGCTGCCTAACACGTGGGAGTGCATGATTTTTTTTTAATTTTGTTGCACCTAACCACATGGTATTGTGGCAGCTGGGCACATTTGGAGAGGGTAGTGTGTTTCCTTGCAGTGCGTTTCCTTGCAGTGCAAGGAAAATGCATGCTCTTGCATGTATTTCTGCACCACAAGTGGTGTGAACAAGCCCTAAAGGTTTTTCTAGGTGTAGCGCTGGTAGATTTTCAATCTACCGCTTATAGGTAAATTTAGTGGGTTATCTGTTTCATACATAGTCAGATTTAGCCTCTGTTCCAGTTTGGCTGTGTTGCATGTAGTTTCACACTGTGCCTGTGGGTGTCGTCGGTGTTGGAAAGGCAACATGTTAAAGCGTATCAGTGCTCTTCTGTCCCGGAGATAACTCGTGGAGGTGGTCCTCCAAGTTGCATTCCGGGAGAGGGTATTTATCGGACAGACACCATGTTTTTCAAGAAAATTTTTATTGAGTTTTACAGCTTTACAAAGTATATGTAACATACATCTCAAACCGTGAGATTACTGATTTAAAGCATTTATGCAGTGTTCAATAGAGTGCGTTTACAGACGGACGTTAGTCTGACAACGTTATCACAGGAACATGTCGTTCAGGATTAAAACTTATAAATTCCAGACCTAGAGCATTAGACTTGTGCTGAATGGTTGCTCCTTGAAGGGGAGGTCTGCATGGAGTCCACGGTCACATCGGGAAATGTTAAGTGGAGTTACCCCGATTCCATTCACCCCCGAGGGGATCATTGCTGTGAATGGGTTGGGATCAGAAGTAGGTATATCAGTGGTACCGTTAACTAGTGATCATAGTGGGTTGTGAATCGTTTCCGCTGAGTGACCAGATTCGTTGCAGACGAATGATGGGAAAGAGAGTTTGTCTGAGGTAATTAAACGCCTGAGTCGCAGGTGTGTAAGGTGAGAGAGTATGCTCAAGAGAGTAAGTGTCCATTGTGTCTGTGCGAAGAGCGGGGGTAGGGGCCTAACTGAGACGGGGGGGAGAAGGAGGGACCAGGGGGAAGGCGGCTCGGTGGAGTCAGGGAGTCTGGATTGTGCTATATATGTGCTCAAAGAGTAGTGAGTGGGGAGGGTGTAGGTTGGGTAATTTGTGCGGGTGATTGACGGAAGTGTAGCCAGCTTGCCCAGGTAGTGTTAAATTTGGTAGGGTTGTCGTTGGCCTGGCAGATAAGCTTCTCCATCTCCGCTATTTTATCTACCCTCCGGATCCAATTTTGAACCGTGGGGGGTGACGTATTCCTCCAGATGGCGGGGATGCAAAGATTAGCTGCGTTGATTAGATGTATGGTAAGCGATTTTTTGTAGATACTTGGGGAGACAGGGACGTGGTGCAGTAGGTATCTTTCGGGTGTGAACGTCGGTGAGTAGGTGGATATTTGGGTGATTAACCGGTAAATTGCCTGCCAGAATGGCTGGATGAGGCTGCAGCTCCACCAAATGTGCAGTAGAGTGCCCTTGGCAGAGCCACACCTCTAACAGGTTGGGGGGATGGAGGGGTGAAAGTGGTGAATTTTGTCAGGTGTTCTGTACCACTTAGAGAACACTTTAAATCTGTTTTCCTGCAGACACCATGTTTTAGGTTTTTTCGTTCCACCTGCTGGCCCTCCTGGCCAACAGGTATGTGTTAGGAGTACTACCGTGTGGTCCTCCGACCGGGAGGACCACGTTACTGCAGCGTGTGGGTGGGCCCAGAAGCCTGTCTGGGGCCTACCACAGCGGCGAGGGAATGGTCCTGTGCTGTCTGTCCTACGGGAAGAAGCTGGACAACTGAGAAGATCCCAGGGGAGGACCCGTCATGGAAGGATCATGCAGAGTGCTGGTCTGGAGAGGGGCCTGGTGACTCAGTTGGAGGACGCATCCTAAAGTTGACCTACCACATAGTACTGCCGGGTCGGCTTAAAAATTCTAGTGCTGTGTTTGCTATCCATCATAAACCATTACATCCTGTGGCAGAGGATCGTATGGGTTTCTATTCCATTCAAGTCTGTGGCAGAGACTTTTGTTCGTGCTGCGTACCGGCTGTTAGGTTAGTGAGAGAAACCTATCTGGGTGGGCAAAGATTGAACTCTAAAAGGAAAGTACATTCATCTACAAGATTCCAATTCCTAATACTACATCAAGAAAAGGTATTTGAACTTCCCTGCAACTCTCCTTCTACCTCTTTCCTGCTACTTCCTTCAATTACTCTTTGTTTCAAGCATTGGAAAAGATACTCAAGTGTCTGGTGCCTACACTGTCTGATATTAAGCTCAACGGGACCCTAGATCCGGTTCTGGTGAAATTGAGGTAACAAAGGTGACGGTTACAGCCTGCTTTAAACCAGCAGCTCCACCATGAGTTATTGCTACATAGGTAAAGGAATGGGACAAACCTGGAAGTGTAAAAGCAATTGGACTAGCAGTGGAATTCAATTAGGAATCGTATAATATTGCTATATATGGATTGAATAAGTATGTAAAAAAAGATATAAAAAAAAGGGCAGACTTTGTAGGCATATCATGAAGCGGTAAGTTCTAAAAAAAAATATATACTCTTTATTACAAAATCATTAAACGCCTATGACAAAACAGACAACACCCTATAGCTTGACAAGGTCAACAGATACCCTATAAAACAGTCATGGAGGTATGGATTATTATTATACAGGATTTATATAGCGTCAACAGTTTGTGCAGCGCTTTACAACATGGGGGCAGACAGTACACTTACAATACAAATTAATACAGAGGGATCAGAGGGCCCTGTTCGCTAGAGCATACAATCTAGAAGGGAGGGTCAAGTGGAACAAAAGGTAATAACTGTGGGGGATGAGCTGATGGAGAAAATGACAATACAGTTGTTAGGTGTGGGTAGGGTAGGCTTCTCTGAAGAGAAGTGTTTTCAGGGATAGTCTAAAAGCTAAGAGTAGGAGATAATCGGACAGATTGGGGTA
The DNA here is from genome assembly GCA_037952835.1 of Lithobates septentrionalis. Lineage (NCBI taxonomy): Eukaryota > Metazoa > Chordata > Amphibia > Anura > Ranidae > Lithobates > Lithobates septentrionalis. The sequence goes on along the minus strand of JBBDGP010003727.1, from coordinate 92,091 downwards.
AGGCGTTCCATAGGATTGGAGAGGCACTGGAAAAGTCCTAGAGGCAAGCATGGGAGGAGGTGATGAGGGAGCTAGAGAGCAGGAGGTCTTGAGAGGAACGAAGAGAATAAGTAGGTCGGTGTTAAAGCGGGGGTCCACCTATCTATCGTTTTTTTTTTTTGGAGTTCATTCACAAACTTTTCTTCTCATGATTATCTACTCACATGTTCTGTGTAATAAGTCCGCCTGTGTCCGATTTCGTTGTAAAGAATAACTTATAAAATTCACTGAAGGCGGTTTCCATCTTCATTGTGGGCATTTGAAGCCCACAAGCATGTATTTCCTGGATGCGGTGAATGCTGTGCTCCCAGCATTCACCGAGATGTTGTGATGACGCTGTTGCACAATGCATGCTGGGAAGCCTGAGACTAGCTCCCAGGGGACTGTGGGAGGTCTGGGAGAGGCTAGAAACACGCCTACTCCCATGGGAGGAAAACCAGGAAGTGCTAAGAAGATTAGAAAAAAAAGGTAATTACGGCGATTTAAAATTTTTTACACAGCATGTCAGCATCTAGGCAAGGAAGAGAATGCATAGAGATAATGTTCAAAATTTGGGTGGAACCCCGCTTTAAGAGACTAGGCTAGTAATGTAGCTGGGGGCTAAGTTGTGGATGGCTTTGTAAGTAGTTGTTAGTATTTTTTTCATTTGTTGGGTGAGCGGAAGCCAGTGGAGGGATTGACAGAGAGGACTAGCATACACAGAGCGATTGGTAGGGTGAATGAGTCTGGCAGCAGCATTCATGATGGATTGAAGGGGTGATAGACTATGTTACAAAAAAAGTCACTGCCCCCACCTATAACTGGTCTTCACAGCAAGGAGCACTGGAAGGGCAATCGCATGTAAAATAAAACCAAAGAATTTCCAAGCTCAACTTGCCAACCAGCCTGCGACCAACTGAATGAACCTGCCTAACAGTTTGCGTTAAAAACAGGGGTTTAGTTGCACACATTTGCAAATACATGCATAAGCTGCAGGCCAAGGCAAGGCACCCTGTATCCTGCAGACCCTAAGGCTGGGTTCACACTGGTGCGACACGACAGCCGTCCTACTTTGGATCCGACTTTGCCCTGCGACATGAAGCCGGCATATGTCCGACTTTCAATGAACAGGGATCTGACTTGGATCCCCGCCAATGCGTTTGGTATGAATCTTTAGGGGGAACACCGCGCCAAATTTTAAATAAAAAACCGGCATGGGTTCCCCCTCCAAGAGCATACCAGGCCCTTGGGTCTGGTATGGACCTTAGGGGGAACCCCCTACGCCGAAAAAACAGCGTGGGGGTCCCCCCCAATCCATACCAGACCCTTATCCGAGCACACAGCCCGGCCGGACAGGAATGGGGGTGGGGACGAGCGAGCGCCCCCCCCTCCTGAACCGTACCAGGTCGCATGCCCTCAACATGGGGAGGGTTGGTGCCTTGGGGGAGGGCACTGCGGCCCCCCCACCCCAAAGCACCTTGTCCCCATGTTGATGAGGACAAGGGCCTCTTCCCGACAACCCTGGCCGTTGGTTGTCGGGGTCTGCGGGCGGGGGGCTTATCGGAATCCGGGAGCCCCCTTTAATAAGGGGGCCCCCAGATCCCGGCCCCCCACCCTATGTGAATGAGTATGGGATACATCGTACCCCTACCCATTCACCTAGGGAAAGTGTCAATTAAAAAAAAAACACTACACAGATTTTTAAAAGTAATTTATTAGACAGCTCCGGGGGTCTTCTTCCGACTTCGGGGGTCTCTCCGGTTCTTCTCCACGCTCTCCGAATCTTCTGCCGGGCTCCTTCGCTCTCTTCTGCTCTTTTGCCGCAGCGGAGGAGCCAGGTCTTCAGTCTTCAGTCTTCTGCCCTCTTCTCTTCTTCTGATGTTGACACGACGCTCTCTCCGGCTGGAATGCTCTCTGTGCGCTCTGCTATGGCTTATATAGGCGGTGACCCCGCCCCCTTATGCCGTCACAGTCCCTGGGCATGCTGGGACTGTGACGTTTTAGGGGGCGTGGCCATCACCCGATGACCACGCCCCTTTATGCCGTCACAATCCCAGCATGCCCAGGGATTGTGACGGCATAAGGGGGCGTGGTCACCGCCTATATAAGCCATAGCAGAGCGCACAGAAAGCATTCCAGCCGGAGAGAGCGTCGTGTCAACATCAGAAGAAGAGAAGAGGGCAGAAGGCAGAAGACTGAAGACCTGGCTCCTCCGCTATAGCAAAAGAGCGGCAAAAGAGCAGAAGAGAGCGAAGGAGCCCGGCAGAAGATCCGGAGAGCGTGGAGAAGAACCGGAGACCCCCGAAGTCGGAAGAAGACCCCCAGAGCTGTCTAATGAATTACTTTTAAAAATCTGTGTAGTGTTTTTTTTTTAATTGACACTTTCCCTAGGTGAATGGGTAGGGGTACGATGTACCCCATACTCATTCACATAGGGTGGGGGGCCGGGATCTGGGGGCCCCCTTATTAAAGGGGGCTCCCGGATTCCGATAAGCCCCCCGCCCGCAGACCCCGACAACCAACGGCCAGGGTTGTCGGGAAGAGGCCCTTGTCCTCATCAACATGGGGACAAGGTGCTTTGGGGTGGGGGGGCCGCAGTGCGCCCCCTCCCCCAAGGCACCAACCCCCCCATGTTGAGGGCATGCGACCTGGTACGGTTCAGGAGGGGGGGGCGCTCGCTCGTCCCCACCCCCATTCCTGACCTGCCGGGCTGCGTGCTCGGATAAGGGTCTGGTATGGATTGGGGGGGACCCCCACGCCGTTTGTTTGGCGTAGGGGTTCCCCTCAAGGTCCATACCAGACCCAAGGGCCTGGTATGCTCTTGGGAGGGAACCCATGCCGGTTTTTTATTTAAAATTTGGTGCGGAGTTCCCCCTCAAGATCATCAGAGCACAAGTCGCGTGCCAAAGTCGGATCATGCGAGACGGCGATCCGACTTTGATCCGACTTCAATGATAGTCAATAGGCTGAAGTAGGAACCAAAAATCACACTACTAGTAAATTTGCGCTTACTCTGAAACAAGTCTAAAAGTTGTAAGCAGCTAACACAACAACTAGAATCGTTGCCCAACAGATAAATAATTATACAAAAATGTGTAGCGCTAAAATAACAAGAAACCTTAAAACTAATAAGTATAAAAGGCCTATACTTAAAGTATAGTGTGCATATAAACATACATGCAGAGTATGACTAAAAATCCAAAGGAACAGTCACTACGTTGGAATTGAGTAGGTAGCTACCCCAAACGTGAAGTGAGGAGCGCCTTCACCAACATATAACAGTTTCAAAAGGTAGCGTTCTATAGTAAATATGAAGTCTCATCAATGCATTGGATAGTCCATCTTGTAATCAAACTCATATCACACACCACTGTGTCTTCAAAACATGCAGTGCACTTGAATATTATAGATGGAGGCTTACCGGAGGGTTTGAACCCAAGACAGCATATACTGTGAGGGTCAAACCAGCTTTTATTGCACCCTGGCAATGGTGGGAAGATCTTTGTGGCCTGAGGATAGTGAGAAGGTCTTTTCTAAAGATGTATCTTCTCCACACGTAATGCTGGATCTCTCCAACCCGGGTTCATAGAGGGCACAAAAAGGGACTACATAGCGTGATACCGTAGACACCGTAATTTATTAAATAAAGGAATACACTTACATGATAAAGTTGATAAAAAGCGCTTGTACATAAAAAGGGGCGGCAGTGGAGTCCTCCCGACGCGTTTCGTCTGAGTAGACTTCGTCCTGGGGTGCCCTCCACTGCAGCCCGACTCCCTAATATAGGAACTGTAATCATCCTGATATGAATCCAGCCCAATCGATTCCGAAAAGCAGCACTTCCGGGTTGCCCAAGATGGCGGACCCGCGTGCGTTCCAAACCTCGTTTTAGTGGGTGTATCCATGCGTTCCACCCTCCAAAACGGAAGTCAGATGTTCCCCATATTCCTAAAATAAAGAGCTATCATCTTATTATAATAAAACAAGACTTATGTTTCAGTTTAGCTGGTAATTAGAGCTGATTAGTAATGTTTCCTATCCTCGTTCGAATATCAGCGAGATCCCGCCGTATCTCGCGATATAATGCTATAGCGTCACGACGCTGAGGGGAAAGTATCCACAAGAAGCGTCACGACGCTGAGGCGGAAGTGCTCTCACGAAACACCTCGCCTGCGTTCCACTGATGGTTAACCGGAAGTCCGCGGATCTCAGCTAATCTCGCGATATCGCGCTGTGACACCACAGCGCAAAAAATGGAATTAGTTGTATAGGTCAACCACTTGCGTTCTACCTATGATTAAGGTGGAACGACGGGTTGAGACTAGCTTCACTTAAGTGGCTTATCAGTCAATAACTGAGTAAAGAACTGGGGACCAATAGTTACTCACATGATGTGCACCACAAGAGGGCGATGTGGCGACAACGTAAGCAACTCGGTGTCACCCAGTTACAATACAACTGGAAAAAACAAAAAATAATTTGTATGACTATGAACCCATATGTTTTAGTTTGGCAGAATCAAGTGAGCTGGATACACCCAGGTGTGCCCATTTTAAAGCATATATGACATATATAGCTCTACAGAGGGTATCAGCCGCATATAAATACATCCAAAATACAGACATAGAGATAAAAAATGTACAGGAATGCATACTTGGGAATGGATATTGTATCCCTTATGACTCGTCCAGAAAGGCATTAACATCAACCTCTACGTTGAGCCCCGACGGGGCAAAAGTTTTTAGCTCATATGCCCAGAACATTTCGAGGCGTGACACACCCCTTATTCTAGCACCCCCTCTCCAGGGTGGTGTGTATTTATCAATAATAATAAGACCTTCTCACCTTCTCACTATCCTCAGGCCACAAAGATCTTCCCACCATTGCCAGGGTGCAATAAAAGCTGGTTTGACCCTCACAGTATATGCTGTCTTGGGTTCAAACCCTCCGGTAAGCCTCCATCTATAATATTCAAGTGCACTGCATGTTTTGAAGACACAGTGGTGTGTGATATGAGTTTGATTACAAGATGGACTATCCAATGCATTGATGAGACTTCATATTTACTATAGAACGCTACCTTTTGAAACTGTTATATGTTGGTGAAGGCGCTCCTCACTTCACGTTTGGGGTAGCTACCTACTCAATTCCAACGTAGTGACTGTTCCTTTGGATTTTTAGTCATACTCTGCATGTATGTTTATATGCACACTATACTTTAAGTATAGGCCTTTTATACTTATTAGTTTTAAGGTATCTTGTTATTTTAGCGCTACACATTTTTGTATAATTATTTAGGCTGAAGTAGGATCAAAGTCGGACCAAAGTAGTACAGGGAGCATTTCTAAAGTCGGAACGACTTGTGTCGGACCAGTTAGGACGGCTCCCATAGGGAAACATTGGATTTCACACGTCATGCGACATGAGCTCCCAATGTCGAAGCATTTGTCGGACCAGTGTGAACCCAGCCTCACTCTAACTTTGAAGAGTCTCCACAGTGGGAGCACATGTATTCTAATGGATAGATGAAGGGCAGATGACTGGAGGGAGACCAACCCTCCTTAAAGGCGCAGGAGTGAACACCCAGCACAATGGCAGCAAAGGTGTCAGTGCGTTGCCTGACCAATATGTCAACAATACAAAAAAAGGTCATTGCCACCACCTATAACTGGTCTTCACAGCAAGGAGCACTGGAAGGGCAAACACATGTAAAATAAAACCAAAGAATTTCCAAGCTCAACTTACCAACCAAAACTTATTTTTATGTTGCATCTATTATGCATCTATTATGTTGCATCTATTCACATCATCATTTTAATATTCGGTATATACTGGTTGTGCGGTTTTATTCATGGTTCCATATTCCTGTTCATAGATTGTTTTATTTATCTATCTCAGTACACTGCACGTATAGGTATGTGCGCACATGTACGTGTGTGTGTGTATGTATGTATGTGTATGAGTGTATGTGTATGTATATGTGTATATGTATATATGTGTACATACATGTATTCTCTAACAGTTTATCAATTGTGATCTTTTCTCTTTTGCTGAACAAAGGTTTCTCTGTAGGGTTAGTAATGTATTTGGTGCATATGCATATATTTACAGATACACGCATCCATTGGAAAATACGTACCGGTAGTTATTCTATTTGGGAACCTTTGATTTCATTTTTTTTCATTTTTCTATTTTGGAATGTTATTGTATACCATCCGTAATAATATCCCTGCGCTCATCTAATATGTATTACCTATAAACTTTTATTTGTAATCCGAGTGCAGGTCTTCATCTCTTACCTATATATGTCACCTGGTACGCACACGCTACATATGCATGCACACACGTGTGTGTGTGTGTATGTATTTATATGTGTTTACATGTGGGTGTGCATGCCTTGTTGGCTATTTGGCCACATAATCCAGTGATCACTGATTATCATGCTCCTTTTGTGAACATGTATACATGCATCATTTGTGTGCGGCTGCAGGTGTTAACAAGTACATGAATGGTATTGACAGACTAGACACATAATTTTGTCCCAAGTTCTCTAATCTGGCGAACTTTGGTACATGTCTGCTCTTAGCCTCCATAGTTTGTCTCCCTTTACATGGCTGCAGGCAAATTCTGTTGCGGACACACCCCCAGCGTGACGGCGGGCGTGCGGGAGGTGATGCAGAGTTTTCACTTCTGCCCCCTGGACCGCAAGGCATCATAATGAGCGGGGCATGCGTTCCAGCCACTGCCCATAGCCTTGCAGTGTCCTCAGCGTGACAAAAGAAGTGATACGGTGTTTTCACTTCCATCACTTCCGCCCCCTGGACCGCATAACATTATAACGAACATGGTGTGGGTTCCAACTGCCGCCCATAGTCCTACAGCACTGTTTATGTAAGATGTCCTTACATCTACACATTTTAGTTGTTCACTATGACGTCCTGTATATATTGGCTACAGTGCAGATTTATTTATATGGTTTGATGGCCAATGCTATTCCTATTTTTATTATATATATTGTTTTGTTTTGTTCATGCCAGTGGCTGCACCTATGGGTCTTTGAAAGTTGAGCTTGTCAGCTGTTCTATGTGCCGCACCACATTCTATACGCACCTGCACCTCTGCTATCATGACATACCCATATCTTGTGCACTTGTGCTCCCCATACATTCCTGTTTGATTGTATATGTGTACACAAATGGTTTCTATGGTGCTGTGTCAGGGTCCGCCTCTAGACCGTTCATCTTATGGGAGTGACACCTGAGTCAGTCTGGTTTGTGCTTCCTTGATGAGCACATATATTTAAGTAGCCGTAAGAGATGTACACTGTTAGGCTCTGAAGAAGAAGGTACCTCCTTCGAAACGCATCAGCCAGCAGCTGTCTGCACGCCTTGTCCTTAGGTCTGGAGACTGCAATCGGTGCACTCATCACCATTACCATTTATGCGTGATTTCCATCTACCCTTGTGAGTAGTATTTTTATGTGTTCTTTTGTAATAAACTTTCTCCCTTCGTCTTTCAGGACAGCACCTGGAGAGAGCGCAGTCAGTTTCTTTAAAGACCGGACACTTCCACCATGGCCTCAGTTGTAGTGTTTCCTCCGCCATGGTGGAAGCGCTGCAGGGAACCAGGGGTGTGCTGCGCTTTCTCCAGGTGGTGAAAGTATGGGCATACCGGATTGATGTCGGTTTTTCTTTTCCTAAGACAGCCCAGCATCCTCCCTGACGTGTGGGGGATTCTCCGGTGCCTCCTCCTCTTCATGCTCGGCGAGAGCCAGGCTGCGAGGGTCCTGCTCCTACAGACCGGTGGCAGGGCTGTGGGGTAGAGCGGCGTCTATTCCACGGGCCGCACGCCTTCCGGGTTCGGATGGCAAGCGCGTCATTTCCGACCGGAGGCGGGGCCTCGAGCGGCGCAACGCGGCTTCCGGTTCCGGCCGCTGGAATGCAGGAGGAGGGGGCGGTCTCCACGGCTGATTTCATTTCCGGCCCTCACAGCGGTGAGCTACCCGGGAAAATCAAATAAAAGAGCACAGACGCCGCTGTGTGTCCTGTCAATAATGGAGGACGATCAGACGGCGGTGGCAGGAGCAGGAGCCACAACAATCAGCCAGGCTCAGGTAAGCAGGGACATTGGTCTCTGTCTTTACTCTATGGGCATTTATAATGTTTATATATTATCCCTTCCCTAAAAAAAAAAAAAAAAAAAAAAGAAAGAGGGGGAGCCTGCAGATCACTTGGTCCTGAGTACTAAAGGAAGGATAAGTGATTAATTATGTTTTAAGGTGGATCTGTGGGGTGATTCACCGGCTGTGGAACAGATCATAGGGGTTAAAGGGTTAACTTCCTTGGTGGTGTTTTTTTCTGTGTTCCTTTTTATACAGCATGTAAACTGTTGTCTGTGAAATATGGTTCAGCAAATGTCTTTTTTTCCCTTGGGATATTGCAGAAGGCTAAAGAAAAGACCAAGCATGTCTCCCCTATTGTTAAAAGGAAATGTCCCTCTTGTAAGGGGTTACTGAGGGATTCCTGGCCCAAAATATTATGCAAATCTTGCATTGCGGACATAGTTAAGGAGGAGACAGCTCCTGCTAGTCCTGCAGCTCAGCAAAGCGAATTGCTAAGCTCTTTCAGGAAGGAACTGGCAGACACCTTTGAGTCCTTCAGGTCCTACCTAGATAGGCGTCCAACGGCGCATAGCAGTGTGGTGCCACATTCTCAATCCTCTGTTTCAGCATCCAGAGGGGGCAGCGACTCAGAGGAGGAGGAAAGTAACATTTTACTGAATTCTGATGAGGAAGCAGAGGAAGTAAATGAAGCTTCTTCTCCTTCTTCTAGGTACAAATTATCCCTTGAGGAGGTAGATGATCTACTAAGAACAATTCATACTACCCTTAACATCACAGAGGATAAGGCTCAGCTATCCCTACACGATAAGATGTTCCAAGGCCTCGGGGAGGAAAAACACAGGGTTTTTCCTGTACATAAATTCCTATCAGAAACCATTAAGAGGGAGTGGAAGGATCCAGAGAGAGCCCCCTTCTTTTCTAAATCCCTCAAGCGAAAGTTTCCGTTTGACGAGGATAGCTCGCATATTTGGAATAAAAAGCCAAGACTGGACGCAGCTTTTTCCCAGGTATCTAGGAATACTGACCTGGCCTTTGAGGACATGGGTATCCTTAAAGATACCATGGACAAAAAGGCAGACTCCCTATTAAGGAAGGCATGGGATTCTTCTTTAGCTAATTTGAAGCCTGCCATGGCCTCAACGGTGGTAGCCAGAAATCTGGAACACTGGCTGGAGCAGCTGAGAGCCCACATTGAGGCAGGGACGCCTCGTAAGGTTCTGCTAGATACGCTCCCGGTGTTATCAAAGGCGGTAGGGTATATAGCAGATGCCTCAGCGGAGTCAATCAGGATGTCAGCCAGATCCACAGCTCTGATAAACTCAGCTCGCAGGGCGTTATGGGTCAAGACATGGACAGGGGATACTGCTTCAAAAACAAAATTATGCGGTTTACCCTTTGAAGGTGATCTAGTGTTTGGCCCTGGGCTGGAAGCTATTCTTGACAGAACAGCTGACAAAAAGAAAGCTTTCCCTATAAAGAAGAAGGTACTTCCGCAAGGCAACAAAAATTTTCGTGCTTTTCGGAAAACCCCAGATACCAAAGAGGCAGGCTACAAAAGGCCTTGGAAGTCTCAAAGAGGGAGGGGCAAGTCAGGAGTACTTTTTCGCCCCCCAACCACAAGCCCAAAAACCCAGTGACGGTCACCCAGCTGTGGGAGCAAGGTTACAGACCTTCTTTTTACAGTGGAAGACTATAACAAGCAGCCAGTTTATCCTCAAGACCATCTTGGAGGGTTACAGGCTGGAATTTTCTCAACCTCCTCCTGTGCGTTTTTACATAACCCAGGCTCCCCGAGACTCAGAAAAGTCACTAGTAGGGATGAGCTTCGTGTTCGAGTCGAACCCATGTTCGACTCGAACATCGGCTGTTCGACCGTCCGTCGAATTGCGAACGTTATGGGCCGTTCGCGCCAAATTCGTGTGGCGCGTCACGGCCCATAATTCACTGCGGCATCGCAGTGCATTGCTGGCTGATGATTGGCCAAGCATGCACTATGACCCGCATGCTTGGCCAATCACAGCGCCGTCAGTAGAGAGAGCTGTAATTGGCCAAAGCCAGGGTGGCTTTGGCCAATTATGGCTCAGGGGATTTAGTACACGCCCCACACTATATAAGGCCGCCTGCACGGCGGCCCTGTGTAGTGTGTTCCGGTGTGCTGATAGAGAGAGAGACAGTGTCATTTGATTTGAGTTAGCTAGATTAGGCTAGATCTGTTCCTGCTATTTACATTTAGTGCAGTGCGTCCTGCTCACAGTGTTCAGCTAGATCCGTTCCTGCTATTTACATTTAGTGCAGTCAGTGCGTCCTGCTCACAGTGTTCAGCTAGATCCGTTCCTGCTATTTACATTTAGTGCAGTCAGTGCGTCCTGCTCACAGTGTTCAGCTAGATCCGTTCCTGCTATTTACATTTAGTGCAGTGCGTCCTGCTCACAGTGTTCAGCTAGATCCGTTCCTGCTATTTACATTTAGTGCAGTGCGTCCTGCTCACAGTGTTCAGCTAGATCCGTTCCTGCTATTTACATTTAGTGCAGTCAGTGCGTCCTGCTCACAGTGTTCAGCTAGATCCGTTCCTGCTATTTACATTTAGTGCAGTCAGTGCGTCCTGCTCACAGTGTTCAGCTAGATCCGTTCCTGCTATTTACATTTAGTGCAGTGCGTCCTGCTCACAGTGTTCAGCTAGATCCGTTCCTGCTATTTACATTTAGTGCAGTGCGTCCTGCTCACAGTGTTCAGCTAGATCCGTTCCTGCTATTTACATTTAGTGCAGTCAGTGCGTCCTGCTCACAGTGTTCAGCTAGATCCGTTCCTGCTATTTACATTTAGTGCAGTGCGTCCTGCTCACAGTGTTCAGCTAGATCCGTTCCTGCTATTTACATTTAGTGCAGTCAGTGCGTCCTGCTCACAGTGTTCAGCTAGATCCGTTCCTGCTATTTACATTTAGTGCAGTGCGTCCTGCTCACAGTGTTCAGCTAGATCCGTTCCTGCTATTTACATTTAGTGCAGTGCGTCCTGCTCACAGTGTTCAGCTAGATCCGTTCCTGCTATTTACATTTAGTGCAGTGCGTCCTGCTCACAGTGTTCAGCTAGATCCGTTCCTGCTATTTACATTTAGTGCAGTGCGTCCTGCTCACAGTGTTCAGCTAGATCCGTTCCTGCTATTTACATTTAGTGCAGTCAGTGCGTCCTGCTCACAGTGTTCAGCTAGATCCGTTCCTGCTATTTACATTTAGTGCAGTCAGTGCGTCCTGCTCACAGTGTTCAGCTAGATCCGTTCCTGCTATTTACATTTAGTGCAGTGCGTCCTGCTCACAGTGTTCAGCTAGATCCGTTCCTGCTATTTACATTTAGTGCAGTGCGTCCTGCTCACAGTGTTCAGCTAGATCCGTTCCTGCTATTTACATTTAGTGCAGTGCGTCCTGCTCACAGTGTTCAGCTAGATCCGTTCCTGCTATTTACATTTAGTGCAGTGCGTCCTGCTCACAGTGTTCAGCTAGATCCGTTCCTGCTATTTACATTTAGTGCAGTGCGTCCTGCTCACAGTGTTCAGCTAGATCCGTTCCTGCTATTTACATTTAGTGCAGTGCGTCCTGCTCACAGTGTTCAGCTAGATCCGTTCCTGCTATTTACATTTAGTGCAGTGCGTCCTGCTCACAGTGTTCAGCTAGATCCGTTCCTGCTATTTACATTTAGTGCAGTCAGTGCGTCCTGCTCACAGTGTTCAGCTAGATCCGTTCCTGCTATTTACATTTAGTGCAGTGCGTCCTGCTCACAGTGTTCAGCTAGATCCGTTCCTGCTATTTACATTTAGTGCAGTGCGTCCTGCTCACAGTGTTCAGCTAGATCCGTTCCTGCTATTTACATTTAGTGCAGTCAGTGCGTCCTGCTCACAGTGTTCAGCTAGATCCGTTCCTGCTATTTACATTTAGTGCAGTGCGTCCTGCTCACAGTGTTCAGCTAGATCCGTTCCTGCTATTTACATTTAGTGCAGTCAGTGCGTCCTGCTCACAGTGTTCAGCTAGATCCGTTCCTGCTATTTACATTTAGTGCAGTGCGTCCTGCTCACAGTGTTCAGCTAGATCCGTTCCTGCTATTTACATTTAGTGCAGTGCGTCCTGCTCACAGTGTTCAGCTAGATCCGTTCCTGCTATTTACATTTAGTGCAGTCAGTGCGTCCTGCTCACAGTGTTCAGCTAGATCCGATCCTGCTATTTACATTTAGTGCAGTGCGTCCTGCTCACAGTGTTCAGCTAGATCCGTTCCTGTTATCTTCCTACTGACAGGCAGGCTTGTCTGGTTACAGTATATAAAGCTACCTGAAGAAAATTACAGGTGTTCTATCCCAGCTTAGTGCAGCTACAGGCCATTAGTATGTCTGGAAGGCCAAGAAGGAGAGGCAGACAGTCACAAGCCAATAAGAGAGGGCAAGCAGGCTCTGTGTCTAGTGCTGGTCGTGGAGACGGTGCATCCTCATCAGCACGTGGCCATGGGACACGCTTGGCCTTTTTTTCGGCAGCTGGCCGTGTTGAGCCGCAACATGCAGAAAACTTGGTCGAGTGGATGACCAAGCCGTCCTCATCCTCCTCATCCTCTCTCACCCATGCCCAGGGTGCTTTGTCTGGCAAAGCAGCGGCCTCTTCCCTCAGCTCAATGTCATCAGTGACTCCTTCCCTAGCTCCACCATGTCCTCATGAGGATTCCCTCGAACTGTTTGACCACAGTGTTGGGTACATGCTCCAGGAGGATGCCCAGCGTTTGGAAGGCTCTGATGATGATACTGAGCTCGATGAAGGCAGTAACATGAGCACGGACAGAGGGGGTGCCCAAGAAGGACAGCAATCTGGCAGTCATGCTCCCCCTGCTGCAGCATACTGCCAGGTTTGCTCCAGTGATGAGGAGGGAGGGGATGATGAGGTCACTGACTCAACGTGGGTGCCTGATAGGAGAGAGGAGGAGGAGGAGGAGGAGGAGGAGGAGGCGGCACATCACCAACGAGGCAGGATGCCCTCCAGGGGCCAGCCTAAGGGCAGCACATTGACTGCATCACACCCCAAAGCTCCACATGTGCAGGGCGCTGCAGTCTCTGCGCGTTATTCAAAAAGTTCTTTGGTGTGGGCCTTTTTTGAGACGAGTGCATCAGATCGCACCGCTGCTATTTGCAACATATGTCTCAAGCGTATCTCGCGTGGCCAAAACATCTCCCGCTTGGGTACCACATGCTTGACCAGACATATGTTGACCTGCCATGCAGTTCGTTGGCAAGCATATCTAAAAGACCCACACCAAAGAACAAAGAGGATCTCTCCTTGCTCCTCATCAGCTGAGATTTCCAACCCCACTAGACCTTCAGTCCTCTCTGAGACCTGCAGTGAGAGGAATGAAGGTGTAGAATTAGGTGTGTCACAGCCAAGTACTTGTGGGCAATCTGCTTTTGGTACACCGACGCCAGATTGTACCAGGCAAATTTCCCTGCCCCAGCTGCTGCACCGCCGAAAGAAGTTTGCTCCCAGCCATCCACATGCCCAGCGGTTGAATGCTAGCTTGGCAAAATTGCTAGCACTTCAACTGCTGCCTTTTCAGTTGGTAGACTCTGCCCCCTTCCGTGAGTTTGTGGAATGTGCGGTTCCTCAGTGGCAGGTACCCAAACGCCACTTTTTCTCACGGAAGGCGATTCCAGCTCTCTACCGGCATGTGGAAGGCAATGTCCATGCCTCGCTGGACAGGGCGGTCAGCGGTAAGGTGCATATTACCGCTGACTCATGGTCCAGCAGGCATGGACAGGGACGTTACTTAAGTTTCACGGCGCATTGGGTGACTCTGCTGGCAGCTGGGAAGGATGCAGGACAAGGTGCAGTAGTGTTGGAGGTTGTTCCGCCACCACGCCTCCAAAATGCTGATTGTGACACACCTCTCTCCTCCACCCCCTCCTCTTCTTCTTCCTCCATGGCCTCTTCCTCGGAACCAGCGGTGCTCCGTAGGCGTTCAAGGGGCTACGCAAGTACGCAGGCCAAAAGATGCCATGCGGTGCTTGAGCTGGTGTGCTTGGGGGACAGGAGCCACACTGGGGCAGAGGTTCTGTCAGCTCTGCAGGGGCAGGTTCAGAGGTGGTTGACGCCACGCCAACTTAAGGCAGGAATGGTGGTTTGCGACAATGGCACCAACCTCCTCTCTGCCCTCCGACAGGGACAACTGACCCATGTGCCCTGTTTGGCTCACGTCCTTAACTTGGTGGTGCAGCGGTTCTTGGGCAGGTACCCGGGCTTACAGGATGTCCTGAGGCAGGCCAGGAAAGTCTGTGTGCATTTCCGCCGGTCATATAATGCCAGTGCTCGGCTGACGGACCTCCAAAAGGAGTTTAACCTGCCCAAGAACCGCCTAATCTGTGACATGCCCACCAGGTGGAACTCGACATTGGCCATGCTGCAGCGGCTGCACACGCAGCAGAGGGCCATAAATGAGTACCTGTGCGACTATGGCACCAGGACAGGGTCAGGGGACCTTGGTTTTTTTTCCCCACGCCAGTGGGCCATGATCAGGGATGCATGCACTGTCCTGTCACCATTCGAGGAGGCCACGAGGATGGTGAGCACTGACAGTGCATGCATCAGTGACACTGTCCCCCTTGTCCACCTGTTGGAGCACACGCTGCGTGGAATAATGGACAGGGCACTTGAGGCAGAACAGAGGCAGGAAGAGGAGGACTTCCTTAGCTCTCAAGGCCCCCTTTATCCAGACAGTGTTCCTGCGTGCCCGCCGATCACACAGGAAGAGGACGAGGAGGAGGAGGAGGAGGAGGAGGAGGAAGATTGTGTCAGTATGGAGGTGGAGCCTGGCACTCAGCATCAGCAGTCTTTAAGGGATCAGTCCCAAGGAACACATGGACTTGTACGTGGCTGGGAGGAGGTGGCTGCGGACGTTGTTGTCCTTAGTGACCCAGAGGACTCCAGACCGAATGCCTCAGCAAACCTACGCTGCATGGCCTCCCTGATCCTGCAAAGCCTGCGTAAGGATCCTCGTATTCGTGGTATCAAGGAGAAGGACCAATACTGGCTGGCAACCCTCCTTGATCCACGTTACAAGGGTAAGGTTGCGGACCTTATCTTGCCATCGCAGAGGGAGCAGAGGATGAAACATCTTCGGGAGGCCTTGCAGAAAGGTCTGTGCAACGCGTTCCCAGAGACTGGGAGGTTACAAACTCCTATTTCTGGACAACGTGTTGCTGAGGCTTCGGTCAGTCAAAGAAGGAGCGGTGGAGAAGGTGGCCGTCTGACCGATGCGTTCAGACAATTTTTTGGTCCGCAGCCCCAAGGTATGATCGGTTCCAGCAACCATCGCCAGCGTCTGTTTTACATGGTGCAGGAATACCTAGGGGCAAGATCAGACTTGGACACCTTTCCCACCGAAAATCCTCTGGGTTACTGGGTCTTGAGGATGGATCACTGGCCAGAGCTTGCACAGTATGCAATTGAGCTACTGGCCTGTCCTGCATCCAGCGTTCTTTCGGAACGCACATTCAGTGCTGCTGGAGGCGTGGTAACCGATCACAGGGTGCGTCTGTCCACTGACTCGGTCGATCGGCTGACCTTCATAAAAATGAATCAGTCTTGGATCACCACCAGCTACCAAGCACCTGATGCTGATGTAACTGAATAATTTTTTTCAGATCCCTTCAAAGACTGCCTATGCTGATGCTGAGTGACTATCCCTGAGTAATTATCCTCTTCCTCCTCAATCATCACGCTGATAGCTTGTAAGAACATTTTTGGTTCTGGGCGCCACCACCAGTGCCTAAGGCACAATTTTTCAGCCCCTGTATAACAGGGGCGTGTAATTACAATTTTTGATGTAATACTTTGCAGCAGGGCTCGTTCCTGCATTCCAACTAGAGTGTCTGTGAGGGGTTGCAGTGTTGTGGCACCAGCACCAGTGCCTAAGGCCCAATTTTTCTGCCCCTGTCTAACAGGGGCGTGTAATTACAATTTTTGATGCAATACTTTGCAGCAGGGCTCGTTCCTGCGTTCCAACTAGAGTGTCTGTGAGGGGTTGCAGTGTTGTGGCACCAGCACCAGTGCCTAAGGCCCAATTTTTCTGCCCCTGTCTAACAGGGGCGTGTAATTACAATTTTTGATGCAATACTTTGCAGCAGGGTTCGTTCCTGCGTTCCAACTAGAGTGTCTGTGAGGGGTTGCAGTGTTGTGGCACCAGCACCAGTGCCTAAGGCCCAATTTTTCTGCCCCTGTCTAACAGGGGCGTGTAATTACAATTTTTGATGCAATACTTTGCAGCAGGGCTCGTTCCTGCGTTCCAACTAGAGTGTCTGTGAGGGGTTGCAGTGTTGTGGCACCAGCACCAGTGCCTAAGGCCCAATTTTTCTGCCCCTGTCTAACAGGGGCGTGTAATTACAATTTTTGATGCAATACTTTGCAGCAGGGCTCGTTCCTGCGTTCCAACTAGAGTGTCTGTGAGGGGTTGCAGTGTTGTGGCACCAGCACCAGTGCCTAAGGCCTAATTTTTCAGCTCCTGTTCAACAGGGGCATGTAATTACAATTCTTGATCTAATATTTCACAGCAGGGCCCTGTGAGGGCTTACAGTGTTTTGGCCACAGCAACACCTAAGGCCCAAATTTCTGCTGAGTATATAGGGCAGGACCCTACTTTCAAACATCTAACTTACAAACGACTCCTACTTGCAAACGGAAGGAGACAACAGGAAGTGAGATGAAATCTACCCCTAGGAAGGGAAATTCTCTCATGTAAGAGTTAATATGGGAAAACAATTTCTCCTTTCCACTGATGCTTTCCAATCCTTGTTCCACAAAAAAACCCAAATTTTCAAAAAACATTTTTCATTGGGACAAAAAAGTGAGGTGAAATCTTCTGAAGAGGAGGAAAGACGCAAAACAAATGTCACAGGGGTGATAACCCTTCCCTATGTTTTCCAAAAAGCTTAGAAAAGATTTTTTGGCTGGAGCTAAACACGTTAAAAATGTTCAAAATTACAAACAGATTCTACTTAACAACAAACCTACAGTCCCTGTCTTGTTTGCACCGCCTGTATACTGCTGTTCAGAGTATATAGGGACCTTTCCTTATTTTAATTTGGGTGCGGGGTTCCCCTTAATATCCATACAAGACCCAAAGGGCCTGGTAATGGACTGGGGGGTACCCATGCCGTTTGTCTCACTGATTTTCATCCATATTGCCAGGACCCGACATGACATTAAACCCGCAAGCAGTTTTAAATGAGATTTTTTCCTTTAAAAATGACATTTGGTGCAGGGACTGTTCTAAACATGGGAAACACGCGTCACTTTACAGGCATACTATAGACACCCCCCAGGTACGATATTTAAAGGAATATTTCACTTTTTTTTTTTTACTTTAAGCATCATTAAAATCACTGCTCCCGAAAAAACGGCCGTTTTTAAAAGTTTTTTTTGCATTGATACATGTCCCCTGGGGTAGGACCCGGGTCCCCACACCCTTTTTAGGACAATACCATGCAAATTAGCCTTTAAAATGAGCACTTTTGATTTCGAACGTTCGAGTCCCATAGACGTCAATGGGGTTCTAACGTTCGTGCGAACTTGCGGTCCGTTCGCGGGTTCTGGTGCGAACCGAACCGGGGGGTGTTCGGCTCATCCCTAGTCACTAGCAATGACAGCTATCCTGAAGGACTTGATGCTACAAAAGGTGATCGTGAACGTGCCCCCTGGGGAATTAGAACAGGGGTGCTATTCACACATATTTCTTGTAAAGAAACCGTCGGGAAAATTCAGGCTCATCCTGAACCTGAAGATTCTAAACAAGACTATCAGGTACAAGAAGTTCAGGATGGACACAATATTCTCAGTGAAGAATCTCCTGACCCCGGGATGTTTTATGGCTTCCATAGACCTGAGAGATGCATACTTACATGTACCAGTAGCATCAACATCTCAGAAACACCTATGGTTTGCGATAAAACTGGGGGAATCTACCCTTCATCTCCAGTTCAGAGCTCTCCCTTTCGGGCTGTCATCCTCTCCGAGGATTTTTACGAAAATCCTGGCGGAGGCTTTGGCCCCACTCAGAGTAGAGGGGGTATCAGTCCTGCCCTATCTAGACGATCTACTAATTTTTGCCAAAACAAGGGACCTGTTAGTGAGAGATCTGGAAAAGACAATGAGACACCTGGTGGGTCTAGGATGGATAATCAACGAGGAGAAATCAAACTTGATTCCATCTCAGACCATACTATTCCTGGGCTACACGATAGATTCCATCCAGGAGAAAATTTTTCTCCCCGAGGAGAAGAGGGAGAAGCTTCAGGGGGCAGTGAAGAAGACGCAGACAAATATGGCAATCTCCATAAGAGCAGCTATGTCGGTCTTAGGGCTACTCACTGCGGCTATTCCAGCGGTGCAGTGGGCATGTCTACATGCAAGGGAGCTCCAGCAGACAATTTTAACGAGTTGGTCCTATGGAGAGTCCCTAGAAAAATTAATAAGGATACCTGCGCGGGTTCAGAGGAAGCTTTGGTGGTGGAGAAATCACTCAAACCTGAACAAGGGTCTGCTCTGGGGTTTTCCTTTGCAGAAAAGATTAACAACAGACGCAAGTTCCTGGGGTTGGGGCGCCCACCTGGACGAGCAGATGGCTCAGGGGAGTTGGACAGACTGGGAAGCCAGAAAGTCCTCCAATTGGAGAGAGCTGAAGGCTATTCTCTTGGGTCTATGGGCCTTCGAAAGAACAGTCCGGGGCCATCATGTTCAGGTCCTATCAGACAATGCCACAGCGGTGGCTTATATATCAAGGCCGGGAGGAACAAGGAGCAGGGCTCTGCTATCCTTGGCACTCCAGATTCTAGCCTGGGCAGAAAACAAGCTAAACTCCATAACAGCGATACATCTGAAGGGAGATTTAAACCTTCTAGCAGACTTTCTGAGCAGAGAAAGAATACTGGAAGCAGAATGGAGTCTGAATGCAGAGACTTTCCGACAACTAACAGAAAGATGGGGAGTGCCCCAAATAGATCTTTTCGCATCCCAAAAGAATGCAAAAGTAGAGGCCTTCTTCTCACTGAACAGACAGGATCAGGCAGAGGGATTGGATGCATTAGCGCAGCCATGGAAATTCCAGTTGTGCTACGCCTTTCCCCCCTTTCAGATGATCCCCTTGGTCTTAAGAAAGCTACAGAAAGAGAACACGAGTATGATTCTGGTGGCTCCTTTCTGGCCCAAACGGGCTTGGTTCGCTACAATACAGGGGATGGCGGTGGAACCTTATTGGGAGCTTCCGCTTCGGAAGGACCTCCTAACGCAGGGCCCCCTTCATCACCCAAATACCCAGCATCTCAGGTTGACAGGTTGGTTACTGAGGAGCAGATGTTAAAAAATAAGGGCCTTTCAGATAAACTGGTCTCTACCCTGCTGAATAGTCGTAAGGAGGTTACCAGGGCCATCTACTTCAAAACGTGGAAGCGATTTAATAGCTGGTGTGCGACTAGGATACTTTTGCCACAGGAAATTGCTCCAGTGCTAGAGTTTCTCCATGAGGGAATGGAGATGGGGTTGGCAGCTAGCACCCTAAAGGTGCAGGTAGCTGCATTATCGGTTTTCCTTGAGAGACAATTATCAAGGGAGCCACTTATTATTAGGTTTTTCAAGGCATTGGCCAGAGCTAGGCCAATACCTTTTAAGTTTCTTCCTAGGTGGGACCTGTCTGTGGTTCTGCGGGGTCTAATCAAAGGGCCTTTTGAACCTCCAGAGGAAGCATCAATCAGGCTATGGTCGTTAAAAATAGTCCTGTTAGTAGCAGTAACTTCAGCTAGGAGAGTAAGCGAG
Source organism: Lithobates septentrionalis (assembly GCA_037952835.1). Classification (NCBI taxonomy): domain Eukaryota; kingdom Metazoa; phylum Chordata; class Amphibia; order Anura; family Ranidae; genus Lithobates; species Lithobates septentrionalis. The sequence goes on along the minus strand of JBBDGP010003727.1, from coordinate 72,129 downwards.
TTACAAGCTCTTTCCATAAGAGAACCCTTTTGTTATATTTTTCCAGACCGGGTAGTGCTAAAAACTGACCCGGGTTTCTTGCCAAAGGTGGCATCAGCATTTCATAGGGAACAAGAGATAATTCTCCCTACCTTTTGTCCTAACCCGTCCAGTGCTAAGGAGAGGTCTTTCCATTCCCTGGACGTGAGAAGGTGTTTATTACACTATATAGAGATAACGAAAGACTTTAGAAGATCAGATTCGCTCTTTGTTCTCTTCTCTGGTCCACGGAAGGGGTATAGAGCATCCAAAAGCACCATAGGTAGGTGGCTCAGAATGGCCATCAGCGAAGCTTATAAAGCTTCAGGAGCAGAGCCCCCTAAGGGGGTAGTAGCCCATTCAACAAGGGCAGTAGCAACGTCCTGGGCAGAGAGGGCAGGGGCTTCCCCGGGTCGGATCTGTAAAGCGGCCACGTGGACAAGTTTCTCCACCTTCACCCGCCACTACAGGTTGGACTTGCTATCAGCAGCGGAACAGTCGTTTGGCAGGAAGGTCCTGCAGGCGGTGGTCCCACCCTAGAGTAAGTACTCTTTTATCATCTCCAGGTGCTGTCCTGAAAGACGAAGGGAGAAAACCCTAGTTAGACTTACCGGTAACGGTATTTCTACGAGTCTTTCGGGACAGCGCCGATGACCCGCCCTAGATTTTAAGGTGGTAAGATGTGTTATTGCTGTGTTCTGCTTATCTAATTTCAGCATGGCTGGAGGTACTCTATGAACAACTGAGGCCATGGTGGAAGTGTCCGGTCTTTAAAGAAACTGACTGCAGTGTTTCCTGGGAAAGTGGGTGGAGCTGCGCTCTCTCCAGGTGCTGTCCTGAAAGACTCATAGAAATACCGTTACCGGTAAGTCTAACTAGGGTTTTTTTAAGGATAATGCACAAGGCTGGTGCGCCCTTTCTTTCCTGTTTTTTGTCTGATTGTTAGGATATCCCTATCCTTGAGGGCAGCAAGGCTGAAAGCTTCCGTCCATCTTAAACTTTGAACTGTCGGGCCTACACACTTATGCGCAAGAGTTTTGTTGTATCAACTTACCAACCAGCCTGCAACCAACCAAATTAACCTGCCTAACAGTTTGCGTTAAAAACAGGGGTGATAGACTATGTAAAGCTAATCCAGTAAAAAGGGAGTTGTAGTAGTCGAGTCGAGAGATGACCAGGGAGTGAATTAAGAGCTTTGTTGTGTCATTGGTTAGAAAGGGGTGTATTTTGGAGATGGATATTTGGAAATGTATATGAAACAGGATCCATAACAAAGAAAACAATGTATGTATGTATTAGACGGTTAGGTCCATGAACTCCTACATGCTTGCTTGTCAATGCGTTTCGCAATTTGATAGCTTCCTCAGGACATGCTCGGTAGGTGCTGATACAAAATTAAAAACATACACATCTTTAAATTTAAAAGTCGATCTGCTGGAAGGATTAATCTTGATTCATATTGTGTTATATGTGATTTGACTCTATACCTGGCTGCAAGGCCCATCAGGCAAGCATATATGTGGTGCTTTTGTATGTTGTTTTCAGTCTCATTGTTTTCTAACCAATGACACAACAAAGCTCTTAATTCACTCCCTGGTCATGGTCATCTCTCGCCTCGACTACTGCAACTCCCTTCTCACTGGATTACCTTTTACATGGTCTGTTTTTCCAAAGATGCAAATCTAGAAGTACTATTGTTTAATGTTGCATACTTAAAAATGCAATACTATGGATACTCATTTTTCCTTTTTTCTGTATATTTTTAAGTTTGTATCAGCACCTACCCAATATGTCCTGAGTAAGCTATCAAATTGCAAAACGCGTTGACAAGCAAGCATGGAGGAGTTCATGGACCTAACCGTCTAATACATACATACATTATTTTATTTGTTACGGACCCTGTTTCATATACATTTCCAAAGATCCATACCTCCATGACTGGGTATCTGTTGACCTTGTCAAGCTATAGGATATTGTCTGTTTTGTCATAGGTTTTTAATGATTTTGTAATAAAGAGTATATTATTTTTAGAACTTACCGCCTCATGATATGCCTACAAAGTTGCACCATTTTTTTGATTAAGCCATTCTCCACTCTGAAAAAAATTACTCGAAGTCCGCAGCAACAAATTCTGTAGCTGCTGACTTTTGATAACCGAACAATTACCTATCCAGGAATCCAGGGCCGTCCTCACCCAGGCTAGTTCTTCACTAGTTTTCAGGTTCCCGTTGCTGGCACCCTAACTGTGGGCAGCTTGCTATAATGCTTTTGGCTGCCCACAGCTGCGCCCACTATATGCCCATATGGGGAAGATAAGACAGTTGCAGGAACGGAATATATTTGGTCAGCTCTGACTGTGGCTGTGTCTGTGAGGCAGAGAACAGGGAAGATATATAGGCTGGGCTGACGGGAAAGATCAGACAATGGAGGAATGCAAGAGTGAAGGACTGCAGGGAGACTGGCACAATCGGATATCGGGGAGAAGAATCGAAGCTTAAAGCTGAGTTCCGCCCATTTAAAAGTCAGCAGCTACAAAAAGTGTAGGAGAGGTGAACTTCCTGTGGCGCCAGGAGAGGAAGTGGGAGCTGGGTACCTGTGAAAACTAGGTACCAGCCCCCCCCCCCCCCCCAAAAAAGATTACATGCCAAACATGGAAAAATATCTGATAAATATATAATAGTGTGGATGTAAAAATATGTACTAAGAAATCATTTAAATCGTAGTACTCTAATTGGAAAGATGGAAAAAAGAAAAAAAGATCCACTCACTTCCATGGACTATAAATCTCAGGATGGCCTCTGTGTATCCGTCTGGTGGGAAAACCGCCAACACATGTCAAACAGACACGGACGCAGTTTTATATCATGGCAAGTTCTCCTAGGGCCGCCCATCAGGGCACGGTGTCCACTGATGCGTCCAGACAGAACACCAAGAGGGTGGTTTCCACATACACACAAAGGAGGGACATGGATCAGAAGTGTTAAAAAGAGGAGACAGCTAATATAATATCATGATTCATGAATAATATAATGGCAAAAAAATTAGTAATCAGTAAACATGTTTTATTTATATATCACGTAGAAGGAAAATATACACACCTTATTATCTATGAACTTTTTAGCATGCAGATTCTAGGTGACCTAAAGTGAATATTCATAAATCTTAACCTCCTCCCACACACGCTATAGTCAAATGACAGCTACAGCGTGGGCCTTAATTGCTGGGAGGCTGTCATATGACGTCCTCCCGTGCATGAGCTGCCTGCACACCCCCTGTGGGGCACACATGGCGCGCTCTGTGATCACCGTGTCTGAGACTCGGCTTATCAAAGATCGGAGTAAGGGGCCGATCCCATCCCCTTACCGCATGATCAGCTGTCAGCCAATGACAGCTGATCACATGATGTAAACAGAAAATTGGTAATCTTTTTTGTTTTCCCTCACGCTGTTAGCGCGAGGGGAAAAAAAGCCGTTCACCGGCTTCTGTCAGAGGGACATTGGTCCTTCACATAGAGAGTCGCGGCTGCCGTGACTGTGCCCACCAGTGCCATCTGCCAGTGCCCACAGTTCCACCTAACTTTGCCCAACAGTGCCACCTATGAATACTCACCAATCAGTGCCCATCAGTGCCTCATCAGTTCCACTGATCAGTGCTGCCTATTAGTGCCACCTCTGTGCCCATCAGTGCCACCTTATCAGTGCCCATAAGTGCAGCCTATCAGTGCAGAATATCATTGCCCATCAGTGCAGCCTATCAGTGCCCATGAATGAAGGAGAAAAATTATCTGTTTTCAAAATTTTATAACAAATTTTGAAACTGTAATTTTTTATTTATTTTTTTTTAGCAAAAAATAAAAAACCCAGCAGTGATTAAATACTATAAAAAGAAAGCTCTACGTGTGAAAAGAAATTATAAAAATGTCAATTGGTTAGAGCGCTGCAGGACCATGCCATTGTCAAAGTGTGAGAAAATTTGTCTGTGCAAGAGGGGGTTTAAGTGCCCAGTAAGCAAGTGGTTAAACAAAATTTACATTTACTAATATATATATATATATATAATGTGTGTATGTATGTATATGTATGTATGTATGTATATATATATAGCAAAACAAGGTACAGAGTGATGAAGATGTGGTAACAATCTAAATGCTGATTTTGTTTTACTATAAGGCGAGTGGCCAGAAAGTGAACCTGCTGCTTCCTGACCAAAAATATGTAGTGTAATAAAGCACACTATAGCTGTCTTGTCGAAATGTGTCTACTTACTGACTTGCTAGGTTTGGCTTCTTGCAACTGCCACTTTACCTGCTGCTTCTTCCTGACCCCAAAAATATGGAGGGAGGAGGTAGGGAGAGAGATAGGCCAAGAAACTGACACGAAGCAAAAACACCAATACACACAGGGGTTAAATGCAAGTTTATTATTGCAAGAATTAACAGCTTGTGAGCCCAAAAAAAAACAACATTGCAATCAGTGAGCAAGCAAGCAAAAGGAAGATTTTTTTTCTTGTTCTTAATTCTGTTTTTGGAAACTGCATAAGAGAGGGGTGCACCGGTCCTGGAGGTACTGCAATACCAGGTCGATGCGTGGAGTGGACAGAGCAAGCTCTTCTTCCATCTCCCTGTTCTAAAAATCCATTTAATATATGGTCCCCAGATAGGGGACGTATCAGATATTAAACTGATAAGAACAGATACTACACTTGATCTTAGCCAAAAGGCCGAGAAGCGATAACCCAATTATTCTCTTTTCCGAGCGAGCGGCGGCGACGACGACGATCAAAAAGGCAAAAGACAAAGTCTTGTTGGAATGATTATTCAACACAAATTTTGCACATAGTCCATGCCTAAACCATCTTTGAGGCATAATTTCACCCATACACTGCGATTTCTCAATTCATGCCATTCTACTTACGACGACTATCATCTCAAGGACTAAAATTATTAAACGATTTCTTAATCTTAAACCTATCTTTACTTTCAAAATTAATCTATCAACAATTACAGTCATTACATCATTTTTTTTTTTTTTTTTTTCCACATCAGTAAACAGTGTTTGGAGGGCTACATCAGTTTGATGTTCATTAACTGTCGCCTTCTCGTATTCACATCATAGTGGATTATACTTTTTCTCATTGCTTTTTATATCGCCATAATGACCAACGGATTCCATTACGCCTCTTTACCAACTAGTCCTCTGTCCCTTCCATCTCGTAAGCCCCACTAACTAGGACTCGATAACCGAAGGGACCCATCCTTTTCCAACTCAGTTTAGAGAAAGAGGGGACCCGTAAGAAGGAAGAAAAAGGACAAAAACACCAACAAAAAATACAAGAAGAGACCCAGCCTGTATTGTGTACCAAATTACCTATGCCCTAATACCCCGATCCCCCCCCCCCCCCACCTGCTCCCTATATGTTTATCCTATGCCCTACTAAACTATATATTTAACTAAAAAAGTTCATATCCAGAAACACTTTATTATAGCATCCTTTGCCTGCAAGGATACTAGTTGCCTATATACCTATATTAAGCCCATCCCTCAGTCTATTCCGTGTCTATGCAGATCCCACTATTAATGACTCTTCACTTTCTCTATCCACATCTTCCACATGCTTTCAAATTCCTGAAGATTGCCCCTTTTTATGTACTCCATTCTTTCCCTACCCAAGGTTTCATTCATTGTAGAGATCCAGTCTTTCACGGTGGGGGGCTCCTTTACCTGCCATCTAAGTGCTATCAACTTTCTAGCCTGAAACAGGGCCCGCGTGACAGCTAAGGTAGTACTCAACCTTTCTCCCATCACTCTTCTATGCCCCAGAATACAAGCCAAGGCCTCGTTTGCCACTGTCGTACCGAAAATATTTCCCAAGTTCCCAGTCACCTCCTCCCAGTATCTAAACAGCTTGGGACACCTCCACACCATGTGAATGAGATCTCCCGTCCTTCGACACCTGGGGCAGTTGTCATTGGGCCTTCTCCCAAATTTAAAAAGTCTTTTAGGAGTGTAATAGGCTCTGTTTAACAGCATTAAGTGTGAGAGTCTCTGTGAAGGGGTCACAGAAACCTGCGCTCCCAACTCCAAAATTCTCGCCCATTGTTCCTGGGTCATTCCTCCCACCTCCTCTTCCCATTTAGCCTTTACCCCAAGGAGTATTTCCCTGCTATTAACCGATTTGCTTAATTGGTCATAAATTCTTGAAATTACCCCTCTAGTGGGGGTTATTTGAATTATGCACTGAAATAGAGGCATCTCTTCCCATCTCGGAGTCTGGGCTTTAAATTGTGCTTTAAGGGCATGTTCCAACCGGACATATAGGAAGAAAGACCCCCGGGGAAGCTTAAACTCCCCAACCAGTTCTAAAAATTTCTTTAACCCAGAGTCGTTATATAATTGACTTAGCTTACTGAGACCAAGCTTCTCCCACTCTCTAAATATGCCTATCTTAAGAACTTCCTGCAAATTACGGTTGTTCCAAATAGGAGAGTAGACTGTTAAGGCTCCATACCCCATCTTTTTCTTAACTGTTTTCCAAAGTTTGATTATCAATTTAATTGTTGGAAATTTATCATGGAACACGTCCGCCTCTAGGGCTTCAATAATTGTATTATGTGTGGAGCTCAACAACAGTAACTTGCCATTAGGGGTGCCTCCTTTCGGTATTCCACAGCCCAATAATTGCTGCAACTGAGTTGAGTAAAAATAACTCTCGGGATGTGGGAGGGCAAAGCCCCCCTCCTGGGTAGGGAGCTGGAGCACTCCAAGACGGATCCTGGCTTGTTTCCCCTTCCAAATCAATTCCCTAAAGAGACTGTCAATTTTTTTAAACCACTTCTTACCTATCCAGACAGGGGAATTATGCAAGAGGTATAGCAGTTGTGGCATCCATATCATTTTTATTAAGCTACATCTTCCTGCAACTGATAGAGGCAGGCGTCTCCAAATTCCTATTTTTCGTTTAAATTTTGTTAATAGAGGGACAAGGTTTTTACTGATATATAGAGCAGGGTCCTTCGTCAGGACAATCCCTAGGTACTTCAGAGCTTCCACTGTTACCACTTGAGGCATACCAGGTGCTATTGTCTCATTTATGGGGTCTATCGGTAGAAACTCTGATTTCTCCCAGTTTATCTCTAAGCCAGAAAACTGCCGAAGTCCTCCACTATCCTCATTGCTCCCGGTAGCGATTTCCTTTTGAGTCTCCCAAAAATAACAGAATGTCATCCGCATACAATGCGATTCTTTCCTCGCCTGTTTTTCTCTGGAAGCCGGTTATCGCTCGACTTCCCCTTATGGAAATGGCCAGGGGTTCCATCGCTAGTGCAAACAACAGAGGGGAGAGTGGGCACCCCTGCCTCGTCCCCCTCTCCAGCTCAAACCAGTCCGACAATTCGTTGTTAATTTTTAATCTTGCCTTGGGTCGAGTATATAGCATTCTAATCCACCCTATAAAGGCAGGGCCAAATCCAAAGATCTCCAGCACGCGCCACATATAGCCCCACTCCACGCTATCAAAAGCCTTGGATACATCAAGGGTCATCAACGCTCTCGAACCCTCGTTCACCATTGGGGTCTGTACATTCAAAAACGCCCTTCTAATATTCAGGCTCGTGGATCTATTGGCTATGAAGCCCGCCTGGTCCTCGTGGATCAGCTTGTGGATAACCCCATTCAATCTTGCTGCCAGCACTTTGGCCAGAATTTTTACGTCCGTGCATAAGAGAGAAATTGGTCTATAGGCGGCCATATCCAAGGGATCTTTCCCTTCTTTCTGTAATACAATAATAGTTGCTTCTAGCATTGAGGCAGGTAATTGGCCCCCCTCAAGCGCCCCCCCCCAAAACTTTCAGCAGTTTGGGGATCAACACTTCACCATAGTGTTTGTAGGTCTCAATTGGAAGACCATCTGGTCCGGGCGACTTATGGGTTGCCATGCCTGCTACTGCTTGGTGTAATTCTGCTATAGATATTGGGGCATCTAATATATCTCTTTCTTCTTGTGATATGGTGGGGATGTCTAACCCCCTTAGGAAGTCCTCCATCTTAGCCTCCTTACCCCTCTTCTGGGAGGAATACAGTTTTTTTTATAGTAATCCCTGAAGGCTTGTACTATTTTTAAGGTGCTTGATACTACCTCACCGCTCTGGGATCTAATCGCGAGAACCGTGGATGGAGCTGCATTGGATTTTGCTAGCATAGCCAGTGTCCTTCCCATTCTCTCGCCCTCCACCATAGATTCCTGTCTTTGGAGTAACCGCCTGGTTTCTGCTTTCTGTATAACCACTGATTTATATACTTGTTGTTTCTCTTGCCAGATACTTTCCGTCTCCGGGGTTGGGTTGCAAGTATAGTTGTTTTCTGCTTCAAGAGCGTCTCTCAACAAGCTCTCCTCCTCCCTTCTAGCCTCTTTGTTGAATGTAGCTATCTGCTGTATCAGGATCCCCCTAAAAAAAGCCTTAAGGGCGTCCCATAGCGTAGAAGGGGACACCGTTCCCTGATTGATCTCAACAAACTCCCTTAAGGAGGAAAGTATCCCATCCGTCTTTTTAATAATTTCAAACCAGTACGGGCTTATACTCCAGTTCTTCCGGGGCCTAGGCTCCCCAAGATTTAAAATGACTACCATAGGTGAGTGGTCTGAGATGCCTCTTGGCCAGTATGTTATTTTTTCTACCATCTGGAGAGCCCTATCATTTCCTAGGGCTAGGTCTATCCTTGAAAGCACGGAGTAAGATGCAGAACAGCAAGTATATTGCAGCACGCCTGGGTTCCGTGCCCTCCACAAATCCATTAATCCCACTTCTTCCAGAAAGAAGCTTAACCGACTCCTTACTGAGTCCTCTGAGCTTTTTCGTAGTGGGAATCTATCCAGCCCTTTATCTAGAACCTCGTTGAAGTCCCCCATTGCTACAATCGGCACCTCTTTTTTATCTAGCAAAAATTCATGCAGTTTAAGCAAGACATCCAGATTAAAGGGCGGAGGGATATATATATTTGCCACCACATACCTGGCGTTTTCAATAGAACATAATAAGAAGATGTATCTACCCAACTCGTCTATCCTGACCTGGCTGCAGGAAAACTTCACCCCAGACTTTACCAAAACACTCACTCCCCTACTGTAGGAGGAGTGAACCGCATGAAATTGGGTTTGAAATTTTTTCATCTGTAGGTGATGAATAGTTTCCTTGGTTAGGTGGGTTTCCTGCAGACAGACCAGATCAGCCCCACAACTCTCCATCATAGAGAACACTGCTAATCTTTTAAGTGGTGTACCTAGGCCCCTGACATTCCAGGATCCTATTTTCAGAGTCTTAGCTAACATCTAAAGACTGAGGAATATCCTTTACCCCGACACATACAAACGTATATAACAGAAAGATATAAGAGAAATTTAATATATATAACCCTAACCCAAAACAAATTTTTCTCCTCCTAGTGGCTGTTATAACAGTTCCGTGTGTGTGCATACTTGGCCACTAGACCACGTATTCGTTTTGGCTATATTAGCCTTACTTTGGGCATAAATTTGCCATAGACAGTGCTTGCATGTGCGTGTAGAACAACCAAAAACCTATTTACTATAAAAAGTGCCTGTATGTGCAAAAATAATCTTAAGGAAGGTCTGGATACCTCCGTTATAATTTCTAGTGGTATAAGTGTTCGTAAGGAATGATTTACCCACCCTATTTCCCCTCCCTCCCATCTTCCCACCCCTTCCCTTCCCTTCCCTCCCCACCTAACCTCCCCTACCCTCCCACCCCATCCTCCTCCCCCCCCCCACCCGTACCCACCTATCTAGGTGTACCCCCTGGGGGTTTACCATGACCGTTGCCTCTTACACTAACACCAACCTTTTACACCAAATCTTCCACACACAACCCCACACCACCCTACCCACAAATAGCTGTGTGCACCCATCCCCTCCCATCCCCTTATAACAAAAAGCATTAACAGATGGCAGAAAGGGGTGGAAAAAAAAAAAAGCAAGAACAAGAGAAAAAACAAAAATACAGCCCCTGTACCTCCCAATGCCTTGTCGTGCCATCCTATTGATATCCCGGCCTATTATATCTTCCCCCATTCTCTACGTAAAATTCGTGATTTTTTCCCTTAACTTAAATTTTTGTAGATTGCGTTTTGCCTGGGTAAACTCTGCCCTACGCCTCTGCAAATCCGGAGAGAAGTCGGAATAAAACGATATTTTTGCTCCTTTAAAAAAAACCTCCCCTGCTTCCCTGATCTTCCGTAATAAGGTTACTTTATCCTGGTAGTTAAGAAATCTCAGGAGGAGGGGTCTCGGGTGGCCCCCCTCCGATGGTGCCCTGAAAGGGATCCTATGAGCTCTTATGATGGAAAACGAAGCCGAGAATGATTCTTTCCCGATTAGCTCCCCCAGCCATTTTTCTAGGAATGCAATTGGGTTGGCGCCCTCACTCCTTTCGGGTAAACCTATCAGCCTCACATTATCTCTTCTACTCCTGTTCTCCATCTCATCTAACTTAGAGGCTTGTTTAGATAGCTGTTCCTTCAGCCATTTTATTTCTTTGGTTATTGGGAGCACATTATCTTCTAGCCCACTGACTCTTTCTTCCAGGGCCGTTGTTCTCTCCGCCGTTTTCTGCAGATCTTGTCTAACCAATAACAGATCTGCTTTAACACCTTTCATCTGTTCACAAAGATCTTTAAGCGAGCCGTTACACACCCCTACAGCCATGTATACGTCCGTTATAGTTGGTTCTCTGTTCAAGGGTAGATTCGGGTCATTTATTAGCTCCGAGTTTACGTTTGTGTTTTGATCACTTAGCCCTGGGCCTTTTATTACATAAAGATTTGGAAGGCTGGGTAGCCGGCACAGCCCCTAAGGGCTGTAATTGAGGCTGGCCCTGGCTTTTCCTATCCGATGCCCCCCCTTGTTGACCCTTCTGCTGTGACCCCTTTTTCGGAGGGGTCAGAGCAGAGGCATGGGCATATTGCTCCAGTTTTGCTGCTGTTGATACTGCTGCCGCATGCTGCGGGTTTTTCTCTTTAGAGGAACGTAGATTCTGCATCATTTACACTTATAGGAATATATATACTCTAACAGCAACAAATTAGAGACTGACAGTTACCAACGTCCTCCACAAATCCAAAAGGAACTAAGGAGAGAGGGGGAGGAAAGGGAGGCCGCTGCACTCATCAACACTCAACTACCCGCTGTACAGAGCATATCCCATAAAGTGTATAAAGCGGAGTAAGTCTCTCCTCTCTACACTCTTATACACCCCTGTAAAGAAAAAGAGAGCTCACACAGAAGGAAGCCACAGTACCCTAGATGGCAGGTGTGGGGCAACTCCCTACCCACATAAACTCCACAGCTACAACTTAAATTGGTGCAGCCCCTCACCTACACCGTAGTTTTATACAGTTGGTTAAATGCCGCTGAGGCAGTCGCCATCAAAATACGGTTAGTGGGGTTCATACGCCGAGTATCCCAACCCCTACCTAAACCTCTCTCCTTGCATCTGTTGAGGATCCCAGGGGTCCCAGGGCTTTAGCTAGTCAACAGCACACAAAAAAAAAAAAAAAAAAAGGAGAATATACTTTGCTTCCTATATTAGCACACTCTGCTCCCAGACTTAGTATTACCCAAGCAGCAGGCAGGTCGACACACTGACTCACATAAATAACTCTGTTACTACACAGATGTCATATTACCAGGATTTACTTCTAGTCCGAGGATTGTCTAACAATTTTTAAAACAGCATCTAGCTACTATACTAGTGACTCCATACTGTACCAGCTCTGGCCGACTTCTATTCCATGACTAGTGTAGAGATGGGAAAGTGAAAGTAAAAGCTGCTTATCTCACAGCAGCGTGCAGGGGATGACGTCTCACCCAAAGGATTCCTCAGCACACCTTTAGCAGAGAGAGAGGAGGGGCAGCGAGGCTCCGAGCGATCAGGGAGCCAGAGCCATCCAGTATGCCGTTCATACGGCCAGGGGAGAGAGAGATGAGAATGGAGGAGGGACGGAGCACACAGCGTCCATGCTCACACTCACTCCATGCTGCCTCTCAACACACACCCGCCCATCCGGTCACGCCCCCCCATTACATCATTTTTAATTTTGACATTTACTACTAAAAATGGCATAAACATTGAAAAGACACACATTTTTCTATGCTACTTTACTAATACTATACCATATTGGTAAGTACCGGATATATATATTTATGCACAGTAACATAATGGCTTCTCTATGTGCATATATGCAGTATTTTAAAGGGACATATTTAGATAATTGTTTTTCCCCTTTTTCTTTTCGGGCTTATGTTGCTCCAATGCTCCCAGATACCATCCTAGGCACTCCTTGATCTTCCGGTCATCCTAGTTTCTCCCATTGTCCAGAAAGCGTGTTAAATCGACAGCAATTTTTATTTTTACTGTATTTGGTTTTGATTCCAGCCATATCTGGGGTAAGACACAGAAGCATATATATTTATCTTGCTTTGTATATTTACCTCTTTTTTTTTTTTTTTTCACGTATGGGGGTTATAATACTTACCAGCAGGGATTGTTTGGCTATGTATTTTTGCTTTATTAAACTTTCTTTTGTTTGTTTATTGATCTTTTTCATCTCTGCTTACTTTTCCTTTTTTTAATGGTATAGCTTTTTGGTCTTTCGGTAGGGGGGTTAAGCCCTTTTGTACATTAGGAGACTTGCGAGATTGCTTCCTCTCCTAGTATTTAGTTTGTTTTATATTATTTATTTTTTTTGGGTCCCTGAGAGGTTTTCGGACTTTATCCCCATAACTCAACATAACTCAGGTACTGCATTAAATTTTTACAGTATGATTTCTGAAATACTGTTTGCTTAGCGCATACTTTAGGCTGCAACTATTGAATGTCGCATGATTCGCTATTATCCTATTAGATTATAATAATATCAAGGCATCCTCACCTGTTTTTTTTTTTATCTTTTATTTTTGTTGTTACTGCCTATAGCATGTTAGAGGCATATTTGTTTGTGGTAGATATGTTGTCATTCTTCTTCCACTCTCAGCTACTGGCCTAGGCGATTGTTCACTGTTTTGTGAGTTTGTCCTAATTAAATAAAAATATTGTGAAAGAAAATATTTGCCCAGGGTCCCATCAATATCAAAGACGGCCCTAAAAAAAAGCATGAAGTGATATGCGACTGCATGATTTACAAGGGCAGGTTTTGGGTGTGCACCGTGACCGCGCGCTACCGACCCAAAACTAGCTTGCCCAGCACCCGGCAGGGCACTATGGCAGGAGAGAGCCTGGGGAGGGGGGTGACACCATGGTTTACCGCACCAGGTGTCACCAACCCTAGTAATGCCACTGCTGCAGTGAACTGAATGGCTTAATGTCATTTTCAAAATAAAAAACACCCCCATGTAAGTGGTGAAACTAGATTCCTATCAGGTTCATCAGGCTGTGAATTGACAGCATACTGCAGTGTGCAGATCCACAGCCTCTATTCTGTCCTATAGTGGCTTTCAAATCAGCCCAATGCCATGCACTGTCAATGAAAAGTATGTTTAACCTAATGGGGAACTAGTCTCTCAGTTCCCTATCCGACTCTGCTCAACTAGTGACACAATTAATTTCATTGCGTAGCAAATACCTTTTATTTTTAGCATTTATTCGCTTGCATTTTCTCAATTCTTGACTGGATGAGGATGACGAAACCCTGCAACCCTCCTGGGATACACACTAACTACACATCCAAGTTGGTTGCCAATGTTAGGGGCAACTCTTAAATAAGTTGCTTAGTTTATATTGCTTTGCCAAATTATTGCTTCTATAAGAAAGATGACACGGAGTCAGGTATGTCTGTATCACAGTTCTCAGCATAAAGGACTGCTGCCTTTACTCTTTCAAAGGCCTTTTATACAAGCAGTAATCTTATCGGCATTACCAAATGAGGTTAAGGTACAAAGAGTTTCTCATCAGCGAACATGTAATGATTATTCAGCAGTTCCAAATTCCATCTAGATACAGATTGATACGTACACAGAAGAGAAAAGCACAAACAATTTAAATAGAACAATTGATACGTACATAGGTAAGAAAGGAGCACAAACAATTTAAATAGAACAATTGATACGTACACAGGTAAGAAAAGAGCACAAAGAATTTAAATAGAACAATTGATACGTACACAATTACAGTGGAACTCTAAGTCATTATTTCAACCCTATCAATTTCCCCCTTTGACATCATCCTCTCCCTCCCCCTGGGTCCTCATTAGGGATGAGCCGAACACCCCCCTGTTCGGTTCGCACCAGAACATGCGAACAGGAAAAAAATTCGTTCGAACACGCGAACACCGTTAAAGTCTATGGGACACGAACATGAATAATCAAAAGTGCTAATTTTAAAGGCTAATATGCAAGTTATTGTCAATAAAAGTGTTTGGGGACCTGGGTCCTGCCCCAGGGGACATGGATCAATGCAAAAAAAAGTTTTAAAAACGGCCGTTTTTTCAGGAGCAGTGATTTTAATAATGCTTAAAGTCAAACAATAAAAGTGTAATATCCCTTTAAATTTCGTACCTGGGGGGTGTCTATAGTATGCCTGTAAAGGGGCGCATGTTTCCCGTGTTTAGAACAGTCTGACAGCAAAATGACATTTTGAAGGAAAAAACTCATTTAAAACTACCGCGGCTATTGCATTGCCGACAATACACATAGAAGTTCATTGATAAAAACGGCATGGGAATTCCCCACAGGGCAACCCCGAACCAAAATTAAAAAAAAAAAATGATGTGGGAGTCCCCCTAAATTCCATACAAGGCCCTTCAGGTCTGGTATGGATATTAAGGGGAACCCCAGCCAAAATTTTAAAAAAAAATTGACGTGGGGTTCCCCCTAAATTCCATACCAGACCCTTCAGGTCTGGTATGGATTTTAAGGGGAACCCCGCGCCCAAAAAAAAAAAAAAAAAACGGCGTGGGGTCCCCCTAAAAATCCATACCAGACCCTTATCCGAGCACGCAACCTGGCAGGCCGCAGGAAAAGAGGGGGGGACGAGAGTGCGGCCCCCCCCCCTCCTGAACCATACCAGGCCACATGCCCTCAACATTGGGAGGGTGCTTTGGGGTAGCCCCCCAAAGCACCTTGTCCCCATGTTGATGAAGACAAGGGCCTCATCCCCACAACCGTGGCCGGTGGTTGTGGGGGTCTGCGGGCGGGGGGCTTATCGGAATCTGGAAGCCCCCTTTAACAAGGGGACCCCCAGATCCCGCCCCCCCCCCTGTGTGAAATGGTAAGGGGGTACTTACCCCTACCATTTCACTAAAAAACTGTCAAAAATGTTAAAAATGACAAGAGACAGTTTTTGACAATTCCTTTATTTAAATGCTTCTTCTTTCTTCCTTCATCTTCTTCTTCTTCTGGTTCTTCTGGCTCTTCTGGTTCTTCCTCCGGCGTTCTCGTCCAGCATCTCCTCCGCGGCGTCTTCTATCTTCTTCTCCTCGGGCCGCTCCGCACCCATGGCATGAGGGGGGAGGCTCCCGCTCTTCTCTTCATCTTCTTCTTCATCTTCTTCTTCTTCTTCATCTTCTTCTTCTTCTTCTTCTCTTCTTCATCTCTTCTTCCTTCTTCATTTCTTCTGCGGGCCGCTCCGCATCCATGCATGGAGGGAGGCTCCCGCTGTGTGACGGCGTCTCTTTGTCTGACGGTTCTTAAATAACGGGGGGTGGGGCCATCCGGTGACCCCGCCCCCCTCTGACGCACGGTGAATTGACGGGACTTCCCTGTGACGTCACGGGGAATGCCACAGGGAAGTCCCGTCATGTCCCGTGCGTCAGAGGGGGGCGGGGTCACCGGGTGGCCCCGCCCCCCGTTATTTAAGAACCGTCAGACGAAGAGACGCCGTCACACAGCGGGAGCCTCCCTCCATGCATGGATGCGGAGCGGCCCGCAGAAGAAATGAAGAAGGGAGAAGAGATGAAGAAGAGAAGAAGAAGAAGATGAAGAAGAAGATGAAGAAGAAGAAGAAGAAGAAGATGAAGATGAAGAAGAAGATGAAGAGAAGAGCGGGAGCCTCCCCCCTCATGCCATGGGTGCGGAGCGGCCCGAGGAGAAGAAGATAGAAGACGCCGCGGAGGAGATGCTGGACGAGAACGCCGGAGGAAGAACCAGAAGAGCCAGAAGAACCAGAAGAAGAAGAAGATGAAGGAAGAAAGAAGAAGCATTTAAATAAAGGAATTGTCAAAAACTGTCTCTTGTCATTTTTAACATTTTTGACAGTTTTTTAGTGAAATGGTAGGGGTAAGTACCCCCTTACCATTTCACACAGGGGGGGGCCGGGATCTGGGGGTCCCCTTGTTAAAGGGGGCTTCCAGATTCCGATAAGCCCCCCGCCCGCAGACCCCCACAACCACCGGCCACGGTTGTGGGGATGAGGCCCTTGTCTTCATCAACATGGGGACAAGGTGTTTTGGGGGGCTACCCCAAAGCACCCTCCCAATGTTGAGGGCATGTGGCCTGGTACGGTTCAGGAGGGGGGGGGGGCCGCACTCTCGTCCCCCCCTCTTTTCCTGCGGCCTGCCAGGTTGCGTGCTCGGATAAGGGTCTGGTATGGATTTTTAGGGGGACCCCACGCCGTTTTTTTTTTTTTTTTTGGCGCGGGGTTCCCCTTAAAATCCATACCAGACCTGAAGGGTCTGGTATGGAATTTAGGGGGAACCCCACGTCAATTTTTTTTTTTAAATTTTGGCTGGGGTTCCCCTTAATATCCATACCAGACCTGAAGGGCCTTGTATGGAATTTAGGGGGACCCCCACATCATTTTTTTTTTATTATTTTGGTTCGGGGTTCCCCTGTGGGGAATTCCCATGCCGTTTTTATCAATGAACTTCTATGTGTATTGTCGGCAATGCAATAGCCGCGGGTAGTTTTAAATGAGTTTTTTCCTTCCAAATGTCATTTTGCTGTCAGACTGTTCTAAACACAGGAAACATGCGCCCCTTTACAGGCATACTATAGACACCCCCCAGGTACGAAATTTAAAGGGATATTACACTTTTATTGTTTGACTTTAAGCATTAATAAAATCACTGCTCCTGAAAAAACGTCCGTTTTTAAAACTTTTTTTTGCATTGATCCATGTCCCCTGGGGCAGGACCCGGGTCCCCAAACACTTTTTATGACAATAACTTGCATATAAGCCTTTAAAATTAGCACTTTTGATTTCTCCCATAGACTTTTAAAGGGTGTTCCGCGGCATTCGAATTTGCCGCGAACACCCCAAATTGTTCGCTGTTCGGCAAACTTGCGAACAGCCAATGTTCGAGTAGAACATGAGTTCGACTCGAACTCGAAGCTCATCCCTAGTCCTCATGAATAAGTTCTAGTCATTTTTTCCCCAGAGTCCTTTCCCTGACCGCGAGTTGTCAGAGGGGTAGAACCCATCCCCCTAGGTATTACCAACATCTTAAAATTCAAGAAGAGGAGTTTTATAGGAGTAGGGTGATGTCAATACACATTTATCGGTATGCCCTGTCTATTCTCCTAATTTTCCTATTTATTTTTCTGTATACACATATATTCGTGATTGTAAGTGATATTAATATTAGAATAATAATTACCATTGGACTTAACAACCAGTGAAAGGTATTGGTTGCTGTAGAAGACATTCCACTGAATATATCCCACCAATGTGGTGCAGTATCCTGTTGTATCTGTGAGGAAAGATGTACTAGTCTACCTTTGTCAATAATCATTTGCTACTTTAGGATCATCTATAGCCCATTCGAAAGTTGTTGTCTACTTCAAGTACATTAATACCAGGAGTCCATGCATATATTTGTAAAACAACAATCTTCAACAAAAAATATGTAAGTAGATATTTCATCATGTTGTTTTCTCGGGTTGTTTCTTGCAATGTGATGCGTGTATCCAGGTAGGTTTTCCTTCCAGCTTTACTGAGGTGGCTGTGGTCAAGAGTACTTGGTAAGGACCTTCAAACCTGGGTTCCAATGTCTTTCTGGTGTGTTTCTTTACATATACATAATCCCCTGGTAGCAGCGTATGTGTACCTGTTATTGAATTAGGGTCTGGAAGAGAAGAATACACACTTTTGTGGATGTTAGTTAGACGTTGTTGTAATTGTATCACATATGCAGTCAAACTATCACATTGCAATTGCATACTCTGTGGAAAGTATAAACTTAATCTAGGTGCATTCCCAAAAAGTATTTCGTATGGGGATAATCCTGTTTTTCCTGTTGGAGTGTACCTTATAGAGAATAAAGCCAGAGGCAGGCATTCTGGCCAAGGCTTGTTTAACTCTTGCGTGGCTTTTTGTATTTTTAGCTTTATTGTCCCATTTACTCTCTCCACTGATCCTGAACTCTGTGGGTGGTAAGGGGTGTGAAAACTTTGTTGAACCCCTAACATGGTCATCACATGCTGCATGATTTCTCCTGTAAAGTGTGTCCCCCTATCTGATTCTATGGTTTCAGGAAGACCAAACCTAGGTATTAACTCAGTGATCAGTTTCTTAGCTGTGGCTTTAGCTGTAGCCGATTTTACTGGATAACTTTCGGGCCAACCTGAGAATAAATCGATACACACGAGGACAAATTCAAAGGGGCCACTCTTAGGCATTTGTATGTAATCAATTTGCAGTCTCTGGAAGGGGTATTGGGCCCGGACCTGGTGTTTTCGTGGGGTTTTTACTCTCTGTCCTGGGTTATTCAGGAGACAGATTTGGCAGGCTGCACAGTAGTTTCTCGCAGTACTACTGAATCCAGGGGCGAGCCATCCTTGGTTCACAATCCTATACATGGAATTGGAACTGACGTGTGTGGGTAGGTGAACTGCCGCTGCCATTGCTGGGTACAGAGAGGCAGGTAGGCATATTTTGCCCCCTTCCCTCCATACATTGTCAAGGTCTGGTGCTGCTCCCATTCTGACCCACTTATCTTTCTCGCTCTCCCCTGCTTGCTCCTGTAATTTACTCAGCTGCTGCCATGTTGGTTCTGGGATACTCACCTCTACCGCTGCTAAGGTCTCAGGGCTTCCTTCCCCTAGAGCTGCCTGTTTTGCAGTCAAATCTGCAAATGCATTTCCTTTTGCCTCAATTGTTTTTGCGCTCGTGTGTGCCGCTATCTTCATGATGGCCACTCGTTTAACCTTTTGAAGATTGTTCAGGACTCTCTTAATCCCTTCTCCATGTTTTACAGGTGTACCTGCTGCTGTCAGATAACCTCTAGCCCTCCATATGTGGCCATAATCGTGCACTACACCATAAGCGTAGGCAGAGTCAGTGTAAATATTCCCTTCTCGTTCTTTTAAGTATTCTAGGGCTTGTTCTAAAGCTTTTAATTCTGCTTCCTGTGCTGACATGTGGGCTGGTAAGGCCTGTGCTTCAATTACCTGCGTATCAGTCACTACAGCATACCCTGTGTGATATTTACCCTTGTCATCAGCAAACCTACTGCCATCTATGTACAAAGTGTGCTCAGTATTTAAAATCGGTGTATCTGTAACGTGTGGGAATCCCATTGTCTCCTGTTCCATGAGCTGAAAACAATCGTGCTGATCTACTTCTTTAAACAAAAGAGTGTCAGTGTCCTCATTTCTTTTCTCACTAGTACTAATAGTACTATCATTCCCCCTTGCCAAATCTGGTGACTGAAGAGGCAAAAAGGTGGCCAAATTTAAGGTTGTACAGCGCTGAAAAGTAACATTTGGAGGTAAGAGTAAAGTACACTGTAACCTTAATTGCCTAGCCATTGAAATGTGTTTGGGCTGTACCTGAGACAAGATTGCATGTATGTCATGTGTGGTATGCACTACAACTGGATTGTCTAGAACAATCTCTGATGACTTATCTATGATAATTGACACTGCAGCTACCGCCGGTACACAAGACGGTGAACCTCTAGATACTGGATCTAATGCTGCTGAAAAGTAAGCGACTGGTCTTTGTTTTACATGTGCCTGTGTCAGAACACCTGTGGCATGTCCAGTGATCTCAGCAATGTACAGATTAAATATCTTGGTGTAATCTGGTATACCAATAGCCGGGGCAGAAATCAACAACTTTTTCAAAGTGATAAACGACTCATAAGCTACTTCTGTAAGCATATACGGTACAATTTTCAAACAATCGTATAATGGCTGCATCAAAGCGCTAGCATGTGGTATCCACTGTCTACAATATGACACGATACCTAAAAACATACGCAATTGTTTGAAATTCCGTGGGGGTAACATTCCCTTTATCACTTGAACCCTCTCCTCAGTGAGATGTCTCGTACCCTGTGATATACAATGTCCCAAAAAGATAACTTTTTCCTGACACACTTGTAACTTTTTCTTATTAACCTTGCAACCTTTTTCTGCCAAAAATCGCAACAAATTAAGGGTGGTGGCCAAACAAGTTTCCTTGTCAGGGCAGCATAACAATAAATCATCCACATATTGTAACAATACACAGGAATCTGGTGGTACCCATTCTCCCAACACCGTTTGCAATGCTTGCGAATACAAGGTAGGTGAATGCGCCATACCCTGAGGTAGGCGTGTCCAGGTTAGTTGCCGATTTTTGATTGAAAATGCGAACCAAAGTTGGCATTCTTCAGCAAGCGGGACGGAAAAGAAAGCATTCGCTAAATCTATAACCGTAAAGTACATACTGGTTGATGGTATTTGTGACAGTAATGTATGTGGATTGGGTACTAAAGGTGTCATCGGGGCTAGTATTTTGTTGACCGCTCTAAGGTCTTGGACCATTCTATACTTAACCGGACTACCGGCTACTGATTTCTTTTTAACCGGGTACAAGGGAGTGTTTGCCGGTGATTTTACCTCTTTTAGAACTCCACTTTTTAAGAAGGATTGGACCTGCATTTCTATGGCCGCCTCTTGAGGTGCACTGAGTGGATACTGCTTTTGTTGGGGAAACACTGCTCCTGGAATCAGCTGTAGGGTAACCGGAGGTATGGGCAAAAGTCCAACACCAGCTGGATGTTTCTCCCATAGTTCTCCTGAAAGGGACGACAAAATCTGATCTAAGTCTGAAGGAGGTGGGCCGGACAATTCCAATTCCTCCTCTAGGTATTGTATCAGGTTACACATCTCCATGTGTTCTTGATTATCCCCTATAGCTAAGGTGACAGTGCCATCTGGGTGATAGGTAATGTTAGCTCCTATTTTCTGCAAAATGTCAGCTCCTAACAAATTAGTGGGGGCTCCTCTGGATACCAGAAAGCGTGAAAGGAACATGTGGTTTCCTACTTTAACTTTCAGAGGTTTTGTAAGTGGGGCGTCGGCTAAAATGCCATCATATCCAGTTATTAGTAAAGTGTCAGGTGATTTTTGGCCAGGGAGTAGTTCAGAGTCAGAAAGTAACGAGCGTGAAGCTCCTGTATCGACTAAACAAGAGATTTTCTTATTACCAACCGTTATATTTGTCTTAAGCATTGTTGTTTTGGATTTTTCTAAAACCGGGGCGAGTCATGCTTGTGGACCATCTCCCTGCTGCCTGATATGACTATTTTTGTTGTCCCTGGGCTGGTTCCTTCTCTGATTAACTGGAGAATCAACACCTTCCTCTCCTTCATCCCTTATTCTTTTCCTACAGTTGCGTCTGATGTGACCAATCTTGTTACAGTAGTGACAGGTAAGGGGTTTGCTAAAGGAACCTCTACCTTGCTCTTGGGGACCCCCGAGTGCGTTGATAGCATGAGATTTCCTCCCTTTGGTTTCTGCTAAGTCCGCCTCTATGCCTTGCGCTTTTTGTAACAATGCCCCTCTATCTCTAGTTGCCCTCCACTCTGGTGTGCAGGCTTTCAGTCTCTCACTTATCTGTGGAATTTAATCCCTCCATAAATTGTCTATTGAAGGCTCGGATTGTGACTGGCAGGGCCAAGTCCAATCCCTCATCTGCCATCATACTTTCCATAGATAAGTAAAATTCCGATACAGTCTGTCCTGGCATTTGCTTCATGGGTGATATGGACCCCCTCTCCTGTTGTTTTGCCTGACAAAAAGCTTCTAATCTAGCAATAAAAGGGGCCCTTGAGTCTATATGTCTGACATGTCCTGTCTCTAAATTGCCATCCCCATCAACTTGTCCTGCAGGTCTGTGTGGACCTATTTCTGTCATAAACTGGTTAAACAGGGTCAGAGTCATTTTGTGTCTGCATAGATCCTCCCCATCCTGCCAGGTCGCTTCATGTGTATTCATTAACTGTGTCACAAATCTACAAAAAGCAGCTGGCTTTGCTACCGGGTCTGGGGCGCTCTGTATTAATGCCATAAGGGTGTCTGCCGACCATGGTGCCCAAGTCCTTATTTGCATTCTACGAGTGACAGTAGGTGGGGCATTTGGATGGGCTGCTTGTCCAAATTCTGGATTGTTTACCTGAACAATGCGTGTATCAGTGCGTACGGGAGCTACAGTTTCTGGATGAGGTTTTTTGTGCCCCACAATGCACACATTCTACTGCCCATTCTGGGTTTTGTGCTCCACAATCCTGACAAACCCATCCTCTCCCCTCAAGTACAGGATATATCTTGTGTGGCTTGCGTTCTACGTCAGTGTATGGGGGTGGGATGGCTGAGCTGGGAGCCTCGACATTTTTTGTTCTTCTATCTTTCATATCCCAACCATCACAATCTGGATTATATTTCCACCCCTCTTCTTTCGCTCTATTTGAGACCTTAATTAAGCATTGAACCTGACGCATCCATTGCTTCTCTAACACCTCTCCTTGTCTGTCCCTTTTTATTTCACTCCATACATCCGGGTCTAAGCCCGCTGCTCCTTTCACCTTAAATTTACGAAGGACATCCTTTAAGTCCTGTGCTTCGGTTTTCCCATAAATGTTCTTAATTATCTGTGGCACCGTATAGTGCGCCACAATTCCCTGATGGGGTTTTGTGTTCCTCTGGCCCATTCTAACAGTCCTGCCTAGGTAGCGTGTGGGACACTTAGTGTACAATATAATGCATCTACAACATATACAAGAATGAATAATTACTTTATATGCTAGCCCAATAACAAACCAGCTAAGTTACACTAGTTCCTCGTTGCCTTCCTCCTAGGGTGCTAGAATACTAGAAACCTCTTCCGGAATGAGATTTCTGAAATCGAATTACTTTATATGCTAGCCCAATAACAAATAATTACTTTATATGCTAGCCCAATAACAAACCAGAATGCGGCTACAACATATACAAAAATGCGGCTACAACATATACAAGCATTCCTTTAAGTGGCCAGGTATCCGACTAGATCTCCGGACTTTTGGAGATCTTATTCCCTCCCCGTATCTGGGAATCCCTCTCATACACTCTTATCCCTGCTTTATGGAGCAGACAGGGCTTATACTCTCAACCCGTCTATGGTTTATGAGTTAGATGTGAGGTTAAGCATAAGCGTCAGACCCCCAAGCTCACAAGCCCTCAAGTTCCCAATCGTGAGGTAAGGCGCATTCCGTTGCTTAGTTCGGCAATCCCCTTCTAACTCATACCATCCTTGACAAGGCTCATTCACTTTCTCAACAAGACAGACAAGACAGACACAGACAACAAAACAAACAAATAATTCCAGCAATATAAACGAAAATATGCAGTAATTCTAGACTCACCACTACAGAGGCTGGTGTTTTAAAACCAGGAGAACCGTAACTGACAGAACGGATAGGCACAAATCAGGGGAGCACAGAATATAAGAAAAATAAAGCTTTTTCTTACCTGGCCAGGTTTTTTGATCTGTGGTTCCCGGAATGCCTGTCCTTTGGTTCCGTCAGCGTAGCTCAACCACCTCTTGTAGCAACTTGGTGGGTCCCTGTTGTTCGGGCACCAAATGTTAGATTCAACTTTTAAATAAGTTGCTTAGTTTATATTGCTTTGCCAAATTATTGCTTCTATAAGAAAGATGACACGGAGTCAGGTATGTCTGTATCACAGTTCTCAGCATAAAGGACTGCTGCCTTTACTCTTTCAAAGGCCTTTTATACAAGCAGTAATCTTATCGGCATTACCAAATGAGGTTAAGGTACAAAGAGTTTCTCATCAGCGAACATGTAATGATTATTCAGCAGTTCCAAATTCCATCTAGATACAGATTGATACGTACACAGAAGAGAAAAGCACAAACAATTTAAATAGAACAATTGATACGTACATAGGTAAGAAAGGAGCACAAACAATTTAAATAGAACAATTGATACGTACACAGGTAAGAAAAGAGCACAAAGAATTTAAATAGAACAATTGATACGTACACAATTACAGTGGAACTCTAAGTCATTATTTCAACCCTATCACCAACATCAAGTAATTGAGAATGGAAGGAACGTTCCACAACTGATCGTTTTTTTAATAAAAATCTACACATACAGTATATACCAGCTATTACCAGTAGAGATGATCTTGGTTGTCCTTCAATCTCTATTTCCCATGACATACTTAAAAAAGGGCTGGATTTTGTTGTTCTTTTGGTGGTATTTGATCATCTCTGCGTTTTTTTTATTTTTTGCGCTGTAAACAAAAAAAACGACAATTTTGAAAAAAAACACAATATTTTGTACTTTTTGGTATAATAAATATCCCCATTTAAAAAAAAACACATTTTTTCTCAGTTTAGACCGATATGTATTCTTCTACATATTTTTGGTAAAAAAAATGCAATAAGCGTATATTGATTGGTTTGCGCAAAAGTTATAGCGTCTACAAAATAGGGGATAGATTTATAGCATTTTTATTATTATTTTTTTTTACTAGTAATTGCGGCGATCTGCGATTTTTTTATTGTGATTGCGACATTATGGCAGACACATTGGACAATTTTGACACATTTTTGAGACCTACAGCGTATTGGGACAATACAGCGATCAGTGCAATAAAAATGCATTGATTACTGTAAAAATATCACTGGCAGTGAAGGTGTTAACCACTAGGGGGCGATCAAAGGGTTAATGTGTTCCCTAATGTGTGTTCTAACTGAAGGGGGGAGGGGAATGACTAGGGGAGATGACAGATCACTGTTCATACTTTGTATGAACAGACGATCTGTCATTTCTCCCCTCAGAGAACCGGGGGCTCTGTGTTTACTGAACTCTGTGGTTCTCGCCGTGTTACGAGTGATCGTGGGATCCTGGCGGTCATCGAGACCGCCGGGCACCCGCATCGGCTCCGGGGGCGAGCAGCGGCCGCGCGCCCCTAGTGGCTGCCTTAGGACCCGACAGAACATGACGGTGATTCGCCTGCCTGTGCCATTCTGCGGCAGTATAACTGCAGCGGCTGGTCGGCAAGCGGTTAATATACTCAGCTGACTTAGGCAAGTTAGAGACTAACCACCATTGCACCTCCTATGTTTATATGTCAGTTCCTCTCATCTTAGATTAAGATTAATTGCTGTAAACCATTGACCTATCGTTGGCGGGTAGTTTGATATCCATTTTTGTAATATGAGTTTGCGAGCCACATCCACATCACTTGCATTTCAACTGGGATTGTATTTTCCGGTATAATCCCTAACAATGCAATTTTTGGGTCAAGCTGTATTTGTGTAAAACACAGGGAATTTAAAGTGTCAAACACACCCTCCCATTAGCAATGCAGTTTTGGACATCGCCACAGCATATGTATAAGTGTATATGCTAGAAGTGCATCTTGGACAATTTGGTGTATTTGCTTTACCCCAAGAGTACAGTTTTAAAGGAGTATAATGGACTCTATATATGATAAATAACTGGGTCAAACACTGTAAAATACATTTTTTCAAGCTTGCCCCCACTCCTCATCACTAAGTGTAACTAAGTCTCTATTGTTCTCTAAGTCTCCAAAAAACTACCCTCTTGTGAATTAGTTCTAGTTATTATTTGTATAGAAGACTATATACTTCCTATGAGCCCCTGTTTAGCACGTCTTACCGACACTGCCAAAGCTAGAATTGAAGAAAAATATCTTAAGAAAAATGTCTTTGCTTGACTCTGCAAAGCATGTCATAACTGTAAATATTTAAAAAATAATTTATTGGACAAATGATACTTCTCTGCCAACTTATCAAATCATTGCAAAACATCATTATCATAGAGTTGGCTGAGAAGCAAAATGCCAAACTTTTTCCATAAATCAAAATTTACAAGTTTCGACACTTCAGGAAATTGTAAATGATTCCATATGGGCATATATTGAGTGTATCCCTCATGAGTTTCTTGTTGAACAGTAGTGCAAATCCTATGTATCAAATAAAATGTAGGATATATACGTTTATTATAGAAGTGGTGGGCTACTATTAACTGCACTAATGGATTTATTGGCAATTGAGAAAATATAATTTGTTGTATGGGATCCTCGCAATCTATAGTATTCCATTCATATAGTTGTAGAAGTTGGGATGCCAGATAATACAACCTGGCATTAGGAACAGCCAAGCCTCCTTCATCCTTAGGTGACTGCAAAGCTTCTAATCTAATCCGGGGATGTTTATATCTCCAAATAAAATCCCTAAACAAGGTATATATTTGTTTAAAAAAATTCAGTGGTAACCATATGGGGCAGTTATATAACAAGTATAGTAATTGTGGCATCAATATCATTTTTATCAGATTAGCTCTACCTATTATTTTTAAAGGCAACTTACTCCAAATTTTCCCCACTTGCCCAAACCGCTTGAGTAATGGGGCCAAATTCCTCTCCACATATGTACGCACTTGTGATGTAACTTGTACCCCTAGATCAGTGGTTCTCAACTCCTGTCCTCGAGACCCACTAACAGGCCAGGTTTGCAAGATAACCGAAATACATCACAGGTGATATCATTTGCTGCTCAGTGATTGCAGTATTCTAGTCTGCATCTCACTAAGGTAATACTTAAATTCTGGCCTGTTGGTGGGTCCCGAGGAACGGAGTTGAGAACCACTGCCCTAGATCTTTAAATACAGACACTACAACAAGTTGAGCAGCAGAGGTGGGCAGTTTGGTCACCAAGTGATCAACAGGCAAAAGAACTGATTTGTCCCAGTTTATCATGAAGCCTGAAAAAGAGCCATATATTTTAGGGACATCACTGCACTGCCTCCACAGAAGACAAGGTATCGCCCAGAAATAACAGTGTATCGTCAACATATAGCGCAATCTTATCCTCTCCCAAAGATCTACGAAACCCAGTTATATTCAATGATTGTCGGACAGATGCAGCTAAGGGTTCAAGGGCCAAGGAGAACAGCAAAGGTGATAGTGGGTAACCCTGTCTTGTACCTCGTTGTAGTGGAAAAGGTTTCGATTATATGACCATTTACCTTTACCCGTGCCACTGTATCAGCATAGAGAAGTTGTACCCATCTTATAAACTGGGGTCCAAAACCAAATTTTGGACCCCAGTGCCAATGCCACAAGAAATCCCATTGTATACTGTCAAAAGCTTTTGCCGCATCAAGTGACAATATAACTCTATTACCCAAATTTTCAGACGGGACCTGCAAATTAAGAAATAAACGCCTTATATTCATTGCAGTAGATCTGTTTGGAATAAAACCAGATTGGTCTATATGCACTATCTTGGATATTACTTTAGTCAATCTAGCAGCTAATACTCTTGCTAATAGCTTGACATCGGAGTTAAGTAGTGAAATTGGGCAATATGATTCAGGATTATTAGGACTTTTATCTGATGGTAACAAAACTATTTTAATTGCTTAATTCATGAAGGGTGGGAGGTAACCACTTTCCAATCCTATATTAAAGACTTCCAACAATTCAGGCAACAAATCATCTCCATAAACCTTGTGGACCTAGCCCCCCCCCCTCCCCGTAACCCGTCTGCTCCTGCAGCTTTATTTTTAGGCAATTTGAAGTTCCCCTGTCAAAGGCTGATCCAACATTTCCCTATCAACCGCTGCTAATTCTACTAACTTAACGGAGATGCAATTCAGTCTCCTTATAGGATACTTTATAGATTTTAAAAAAATCAAAAAATACTGATAATCTCCAATGTAGTTTGCACATTTTCAGTTAGAGATTTGTAATTCTACTAGCTGTGTCATTGGTTTCTGAGATTTTACTATTGCTGATAAAAGATGACCTTTGTTTTCCCCATCCTCAAAATGAGGTTGCTGAAGGAAAAAAATGTTTCTGCTCTGCTTTTTTACGAGAGATATCAGCATATATGTCACGTACCTTGTGGACGAGCCCGACTTGCAGGGGATGGCCTCTCTTGCGGCTCCGACTCAAGGGTCCTGGTAGGATATTTAGGAAGCACAAGAGTCAGGAGTGGCACGGGTGCCTGACAGGATCAACAGCAGGAAGTGGGTCTGGAACTCCGGGAGCATGGTGCAGCAGAACTTTAGGCTGAGCTGGAAGGTAGACTGGAACCTGGAAGAAGCTGGATCAGCAGACTAGAACACAGGATAGTAGGCTGGAACACTGGTGCAGTAGACTGGAACCACACAGGAGACTGGAACCGGATAGCAGGCTGGAAGACTGGTGCGGCAGACTGGAAGCACACAGCAGACTGGAATTGGATCGTAGACTGGGATACCGGATAGCAGGCTGGAACACTGGTGCAGCAGACTGGAACCACACAGCAGACTGGAACTGGATAGCAGGCTGGAACACAGGATAGCAGGCTGGAACACTGGTGAGCAGACTGGAACTGAAGTCAGTGTACAGCGCTGGAGGGTCAGACAAGCCAGATCGATAGCCAAGCGTACTGTGGATAAGCCAGAGGGTCAGGCAGAAGAGTGGTCAGACAAGCCGAGGTCGGATGCAGGCAGAAGACAGGGATGGTCGGAGACAAGCCAGGATCAGATGCAGGTAGATAGCTAGGATAATCAGGAACAAGCACGCGTAACACTGTAGAGCAGATAGCAAGATTCCCGTGTGACAGTTCAGTTTAGATCGCCCGCCTGCAACTGTACGCACAGGGCGCCTGTTACTGGCAGGATCTTCCTGACAATATATCTGTTGTTTTTGTATCCACTTCTGCTGTGTTTCTGTGGTAGGGTTTGCTATATATTGGAGTTCGGCATTTAAAACTTCTTCAGTCACTGAGCTTTCCCTGGCCCTAGATCTTTTTTTATCGTTGAAATTTGGGAGATAAACAAACTCCTCATATACGCTTTTAGCGAGTCCCAATATATATGTGAGGATACAGTGGCCATGTTAACCGTACAATAAGCTAGAATGTCAAGCATTATTTTCTGTTTTGAAGGAAACAAATCAAACCAATAAGGATTGACCTTCCATCAAGTGCAAATCTGGGTTGAATTTAACCCTAATTTAAGAACTAATGGAGAATGGTCGGACAAACCCCTGGCTGCATAAGCAATTTCAGATATCGCAGGCAGCATCGTTGGTGTAACTAATGCCAAGTCTATTCTGGATAAAGTTCCGTGGGTGTTAGAGAAGCAAGAAAACACTCTATCATTATAATGCAACATTCTCCAGACATCCATAAGACCTATCTCCCGAATATAGCCAGCAAAAGGAGGAATTACTTAAAAGTTACTGGAGTCGAGGCCAAGGCATATCTGTCTAAGGAAGGATCAAGATAATTAATAAAATCTCCTATTACTAACCAAGGAATATCCGTTTTATCTGAAGTAAAATTCAACAGTTAAGTATGGAATATGGGGGTGGTGTGTGTGTGTGTGTGTGTGTGTATATATATATATATATATATATATATATATAAGTGGCTAGCACATATGATTTTCTGAGCACATATGATTTTCTGTACATTGTAAAAAATAAAAAAATATAGCGACCTTTGGTGTCCGTTTGTACTTGCCTGCAGTAGAAATCTACTTAATTTGCTATCAATATAGATACACCTCTAGAGTATGTAGTATAAGTAGAATGATATTGCCTACTATATTCTGCATGCTTCAAATAATTTATGTGTATTCAAATGAGTGTCTTGCAGACAAATAAGAGTCAGAGAAAATTGTTTCAGTGTAGTAAACATAGCTTGTCTGTTTACTGGATCACTAATACCCCTAATATTCCAAGATACTAATGCTTGTATTAATGTTGGCATATTACTGCAATGTCAATTTTTTTCCCAGTCTATTGTCCAATTTAATACCATCAAACTGATGTCTTTTAAGCTTATTTGTGCGGAGATAATTTCTATAATCATTTTACCTTTCTGGTGAGAGCATATAATATATTATTATTAATATTATTATACAGAATGTATATAGCGCCAACAGTTTGCGCGCCGCTTTACAGACGGTACAATTACAATATAATTCAATACAGGGGGGAATCAGAGAGCCCTGCTTGTTAGAGCTTACAATCTGGGATGGAGGGTCAAGTTATACAAAAGTGTAATAGCTGTGAGGGTGAGCTAATGGAGAAAATAGTGCAGTTGTTAGATGGAGGCAGGATAGGCTTCTCTGAAGAGGAAAGTTTGTAAGATGGATGAGTCTGGCAGCAGCATTCATGATGGACTGAAGGGGGGATAGTCTATTTAAAGGTAAGCAAATGAGGAGGGAGTTGCAGTAGTCAAGGAGAGAGATAACCAGGGAGTGAATCGGGAACTTTGTGGTTTCATTGGTTAGAAAGGGACGTAGTTTGGAGATGTTGCGGAGGTTGAGGCGGCAAGCTTTGGAAAGTGATTGAATGTGTGGCTAAAAGGAGAGTTCAGAGTCCAGGATAACACCTAGCATGTTGACATGTGGGGATGGGTGGATGGCTGTGCCATTGCTCTTGACAGATAAGTCAGGGGAAGAGGAGGAAATGTGAAATTATAAGCTCGGTTTTGGACAGGTTGAGTTTGAGGAAGTGGTGTGACATTCATACAGATATGTCTGTTAGAAAGTTAGTGATGCGTAAGGAGACTGATGGAGTGAGTTGAGGGGTGGAGAGATAGATTTGTGTGTCGTCAGAGTAGAAATGATATTGAAAGCCATGAGAGGCTATCAGCTGACCCAGGGAAGAGGTGTAGATTGAAAAGAGGTCCAAGAACAGAACCTTGGGGGACCCCAACAGAGAAGGGAAGAGGAATGGAGGAAGTAGAATTGTAAATGACACTGAAGGTGCGTTGGGATAGGTAGGATGGGAGTCACTGAAGAGCACAGTCACGGAGACCGAGGGACCAATGTTTTTTGCGGAGGAGGGGGTGGTCAACTGTGTCAAAGGCAGCTGAAAGGTCCAGAAGTAGGAGTACAGAAAAGTGTCCGTTGGTTTTTGCAGTTAGTAGGTCATTTGTGAGTTTTAAAAGAGCAGTTTCTGTGGAGTGTTGAGGGCGAAATCCAGATCGAAGGGGATCAAGAAGGTTATTCTTTTTTTTTTTTTTTAAACAAGATTTTTATTGAGCATATTGACAAGTTACATCACATTCTTTAACCAATAGGTTGTTGTACATCTCATTAAAAATATCATAATATCTCTACACACAAAACATATCCAGTTTCACTTGTTTTGTAGTTATTCCTTGCAATGGTAGAGATGCCTTTACTTCATTCAACCTGAGTGTTTTGCTCTCTTTTTTTTTTTATTATAATAATTATATATGTATATATATAATATTTTATTGAAGAACCACTCAAAAAGAAGAGCGTCGGAACAGTCAACATGAACATTAGAAACTTAGTTTCAACCAAGAAAAAAAACCCTAGATGTTAGGAGAAGCAGAAGAGTAAGGGGGGTAATATGAGAATACGATTTGTATGGGGGGACATGCTTCAGTATCCTGGGGGGTTTGTTAGCAAGTGGGCTTAGAGTTAGAAATAGGTGATGAGTGCAGTAATAGGGGGAAGGGAGAAGTGAGGGTGATATGTACAGATTGTGGGGTGGAGAACAGGGGTGAAGAAAAGAGAGTTTGAGGAGAGAGGCTGCAGGAGAGAGGCTGCAATTGTGAAAAGGAGGAGAGGTAAGGAGGAGAGGTAAAGAGTGCATGTATTAGAGAGGATGGTGAGATCATTTGGAATTGAGGTCAACTGCAGTCTGCTGTGGTTTGCTTTGTGCAAATCACAGAATTGCCACTTATTTAAAGAACCCCACTTCTTTGGAAGAACCCCCTGCATGTGCAGCCCCCTGCATGTGTTCCCCCGTAAAGAATGCCTTGTTTTTATACTGTGTTGGGTGTGGATTGAATCTGGCAATTAATCAATCAGGAGGTAATATTGAACACACAGCAGAGCAAAACTTTCACACCACAATCAAACTGCAAGAGGACCAAAAGGCCAAAATGTTCAGTTTAAGGTAGATGGGGGTATAAACACAGATTTACCAACTATGCATTTGAGCAGTCAGTCAATGTTCAGTTTATATCTATATATCTATATAAAAATAAAACAACCACCACAATAAAAAAGAGAAAATTCCCCAATCTTGTGGGAATCTCATATAGATCTTTGAGAGGCTATCATCCCCCCCATACTAAACACCTCCCCAGGGGTATGGAAAAAACAAGAAAATGCTAAAAACTAACAAGTCTTTTTCCCACAGGAAAAAAGTATAGAGTCCCTACAGTTATTTAAACTGGACTCTCTCCTCCGACCAAAAGAAAAAGAAAAGAGAGATGGATAAAAAAAGAAAAGTTCTCTCCCTCCCTCCCCCTCTCTCTCTCTCTCTCTCTCTCTCTCTCTCTCTCTCTCTCTCCCTCCCTCTCTCTCTCTCTCTCTCCCTCCCTCCCTCTCTCCCTCTCTCTCTCTCTCTCTCTCTCCCTCTCTCCTCTCTCTCCCTCTCTCCTCTCTCTCCCTCTCTCCTCTCTCTCCCTCTCTCCCTCTCTCCTCTCTCTCCCTCTCTCCCTCTCTCCTCTCTCTCTCTCCCTCTCTCTCTCTCTCTCTCTCCCTCCCTCCCTCTCTCCCTCTCTCTCTCTCTCTCTCTCTCCCTCTCTCCTCTCTCTCCCTCTCTCCTCTCTCTCCCTCTCTCCTCTCTCTCCCTCTCTCCTCTCTCTCCCTCTCTCCCTCTCTCCTCTCTCTCCCTCTCTCCCTCTCTCCTCTCTCTCCCTCTCTCCTCTCTCTCCCTCTCTCCTCTCTCTCCCTCTCTCCTCTCTCTCCCTCTCTCCTCTCTCTCCCTCTCTCCTCTCTCTCGCTCTCTCCTCTCTCTCCCTCTCTCCTCTCTCTCCCTCTCTCCCTCTCTCCCTCTCTCCTCTCTCTCCCTCCCCCCCTCTCCCTCTCTCTTCTCTTCTTTACGTCTTGAAATTTAGCACGTTGTTTTTGTAAATCAGGAGAAAAATCCTGAAAGAACATGACTTTAGTTCCATTAAATGTAACTTCCTTTAATATTCTAGCGCTTCTCAGATTAAGGTCTCTATCTCGCTGATTACCATATAAGCTGAGTTTTTCAGCACTTTTTTGTTTTTTGGTTCCTAGCACCACCAAGTGGCCCCGAAGTTGGTTCGGAAAATGTCATTCTCTGCTGCAGAAAAGTGCTTGACATTTTCCAAACCGAATTTGGGGCCCCGTATCTGGGGGCCACTCAGTGCTAGGAACCCCAGCTTTGGATATGTTCTAGTGCTAGTTTCACTGGGTTTGCACACCAAATTTTGGGTTCCTAGCACCAAGTAGCCCCGAGATACAGGGCCCCAAAATCGGTCAACTGTGTCCATCTGCAGCAATGTCATTTCGGGACCCTTTGGGTCCAGAGACCCCAAATTTTGGCTGCAGCTAGGGGGCATCTAGGAACCCTTAACTACCGAGTTTGAAGTTCGGGTGACCTATGGCTGCAAATGGGCACAGTGAGGCATGCAAATGGTCACAGTGAGGCTGCAAATGGGCATTGTTGACCCTCTTTTCCACTTACAGTAGATGTGCATTTCTCACCCTAGGCTTATACTTGAGTCAATAGGTTTTCCCAGTTTTTGGTGGTAAAATAAGGTGCCTTGGCTTATATTTGGGTCGGCTTATACTCGAGTATATACGGTAAGTAGTCGAATTTAGAAATGGTTGTGGGAAGCACCTGCTGGTAAAGGCCTACTAGGTACTAGATGTGCTCTTTTATCTGAGAAGGACATAGATTAATATTCCTTCCCAAGCATCTCCCATAGCCATGTTTCTGCAAATTCTGTAGGGCTTACTTCCTCTGAGTGCTCTGGGAGAGTCACAAACCTTATATTATTACATCAAAAATGTTTTTTGAGAGAAATCTTCCAGCTTACGAGCAATTAGTATCTGATTTTTTCGTTGCTTCTTTAATATCTTTGCCTAGTGGCTGTGAAGTAACTTCTTTAACATCACTTTCCAAAGCAGACGTTCTTTCCCTGATATTCTGTACATCCTGACACAAAAAAAAATTCTTTAAGTCCCTGCACTTTTTTTATTTATATAATTTTTTTATTTATATTTTTTTTTTATAGCAAGAAGTACAAAATATTGTGTGTTTTCAAAATTGTCGCTCTTTTTTGTTTATAGCGCAAAAAATAAACGACTGTGCAATTGTCAGTTAAAGCAAAGCAGTGCCGAATCGCAAAAAATGGCCCGGTCATTCAGCAGCCAAATCTTCCGGGGCTGAAATGGTTAACCTTCTCTTTGTAGATTTTTTTTTTTTTTTTTAAATTGTTTATTTAGGTCAAGAACACGGCCCACATGGGCTCAAAGATACATAAATATATATTCGTTTGAACATACACATGGTATAGTATCGTAACATAGATTCTTACAAAACTCTTATTCAAACAGATCTACATCCAGCTTGTTAATCTGAGCCCATACATTGACATTTGTATAGTAATAGCAGTTTAGACTGTAGGGTCGAAATGTATATGTGATAACTTCCAGTGCTGGTTCCCATTGCGCCGGTCCTCTATTTTCTATATAACTTAAAAATAGCAATTAGAAGAAATTAAGGGTATAGTGACAGAAGAGAAAGGAGGGAAGAGGTGCAGGGGAATATAAGGGGGGTGGAGAGGAAGGGGGAGGGAGTTGGGTGGGGGGGTGGGATAGGGGAAGGGGAAGGTTCCCGCGAACATGGAGGCGCAAAGAATACACAGAACCCGAACAACCACGGCTCCATTCACAGGGTGCCGACGGCTTATCTATATAATCACCGGGCCACGTCTGCGCCTCTCAAAGATTGGCCTGCCACCGAGTATATAAACATCAGCCATAATTGCCATGTTTTAGAGAATGCTTCTTCCCTATGTTGAGCCGTGTGGATCAGGTCCTCCATTTGCCTTATGTCTTCCACCTTACCAAGCCACATATCAATAGACGGTGGTGTGGTAAGTTTCCAGCAAAGAGGTATGCAAGCTCTGGCTGCGTCTATTAGGTGTCGTATGACTGAGCGTTTGTACACTTTGTCTGGTATGTCAGTGGCGTGTAGGAGAAAAACTGCTGGATCTTTTGGAATTATCCTGTCTGTAAACAGTTGTATCGTCTCGTGTACTACCTTCCAGAACCGTGAAAGCTTAGGGCATGACCAAAATATGTGTAACAGGGTTCCCTCGTCTCTCAAACATCTCCAACACACATCAGATACAGTAGGAAATATTTTATGTAAGATTGTTGGGGTTCTGTACCATCTAGAAAGAATTTTATAGTTTGTTTCTTGTGTTTTAGCGCAGATGGATGACTTGTGAGTGAAGCGAAGTATACGTTGTCTCTGCGTGAGGTTGAAGCTGCAACCCAGCTCCTCTTCCCATTTGGACAAACCCGGGGGTATGTGGTCTGAGGGAGGTGTAATCAAGAGACTGTACATTAGTGAGATAGTATGTGGTAGAATACCTGTGTTAGTACAGATTTCTTCTAAGGTCGTGAGTCCTTGGTCTGCGTCTGCGGGGGGTGTAATAGAGTGAAGGAAGTGTCCTAGTTGGAGAGTTCGCATGAAGTCTAGGCGGAACATCCCTTGCGGGTTAGATAGTTCCGCGTATGTTTTCCAAACTCCACCTGAACTGAAATGAGAGGCCGAGTGTAGTCCTGTTTCCCCTAGTGTCCGAAATACTCTATCCTGTAGTCCAGGGGTGAATAGGGGATGTCCTATAATTGGGAATAGGGGCGAGTTTCGAGATGAAATGTGTGGTTTAGGGATTAATTTAGCACAGATTTTGGCTGTAGTGCCTATCAGAGGATGTTGTTTGAGTTCCCTAGGTAGGCTAGAGTAACACCATGGTGTACCACCCAACGGGATTCTGGTGTGGGTTTGCTCAAGTTGGGTCCATAATTTAGTCTCTCTGTGTCTACGCCAGTCGATGAGTCTACTCAGATGTACTGCTTGGTGGTAAACGCGTATATCCGGTATCGCTAGCCCTCCGTGTGGTTTGTGGAGGACAAGTAATTTGTTTGGTAGTCGGGGTTTTTTCTTAGCCCATACAAAATCAGTAAATATTGTTTGAATTTGCTTGAAGAAATCGGGAGGAATACGTATCGGAATGGCCTGCATTAGGTAAAGTATTTTTGGTAGAATTGACATTTTCAGGATGTTACCTCGCCCCATCCAGGAGTGGAGGCCTGATTGCCAGGTATTTAGTAGTGTTTTTATTTTTGTAAGTAGTGGTGGGAAATTCATTTCGTACAGCTTTGCCATAGTCTGGGGGATGTACGTGCCCAGATATTTTAGGGCTTTGTCTGTCCATTTCAGTTTGAAACTGGCTTTAAGGGGCGTGAGCATTGCAGCAGGGATTCCTATACTCATAGCTTCTGATTTGGCCCAATTAATTTTCAGGTAGGCTAGGGAACCGTAATCTGAAAATTCTTTTAGTAAATTTGGCAGGGATATCACTGGGTTAGTTAATGAAAACATCAAGTCATCAGCGTATGCTGAAATTTTATAATGAGTATTGTCTATAATAAGGCCGGTGATGTCCGGGCTCAGTCTTATGTGGCAGAGGAATGGTTCCAGTGATAATGCAAAAAGGAGGGGGGAGAGTGGGCATCCCTGTCTTGTGCCATTCGAAATCTGGAAGGTATCTGACATTACTCCGTTCACCCTTACTCTAGCCGTCGGTGCTGCGTATATTGCTGAAATCCAATTTAACATGGATTCCCCTAGGCCAATGTGTCTTAACGTTGAGAGCATAAAGGACCAGTTAACCCGGTCGAATGCTTTTTCAGCATCAGTACTGAGCAAGACCATTGGCGTGGCTGTCTTAGTGGCGTGATAGAGCAGGTTCAGGACCTTAGTAGTGTTGTCCCTCGCCTCTCTGGTAGGGACAAAACC
Source organism: Lithobates septentrionalis (assembly GCA_037952835.1). Taxonomy (NCBI): domain Eukaryota; kingdom Metazoa; phylum Chordata; class Amphibia; order Anura; family Ranidae; genus Lithobates; species Lithobates septentrionalis. The sequence continues at coordinate 35,031 of JBBDGP010003727.1, read as the reverse complement.
TACCTGGTCTAGGTGTATTAAGCTGGTTATGTGTTGTTGCAGTCTAGTGGCCAGGATTTTTGTGAATAGCTTCAGGTCTGTGTTTAGTAGGGATATAGGCCGGTAGCTACCGCATTGGGTCGGGTCTTTTTCTTCTTTGTGGATTACAGTTATTTGGGCTTGTAGAGTGTTATTGTGTAGTAGTTTCCCTTTGCCTAAGTCATTAAATAGTTTGGCAAGGTGTTGGCCTAGTGATGGGAGAAGCGTCTTGTAATATTGGAGTGTGAGTCCGTCAGGTCCGGGAGCTTTCCCTTGCTTGGTATTTTTTATCGCTATTTGTATGTCTGTCAGAGTAATGGGTTCATCAAGTAGGTCTCTCGTCTCAGTCGATAGGGATGGCATTTTGGAGTCTGCTAAATATTCTGCTATTTTCTCTGGGGAGGGTTGTGTCATGTTTAAATTGTATAGGTTTTCGTAGTATGATCTAAATTCTTGTGTGATTTGTTGGGGCAAGGTAGCTCTTTGTCCCGTAGGAGAGATAATGTGCGGGATATATGATGCCGTGTTTTGTGATTTGAGGGATTGGGCTAGAAGTCTGCCACACTTGTTGCCCGATTCGTAGATCTTTTTCCGGGATATCTGGAGAGCCGCCTTAGCCTTGAATTGGAGTAGGTCTGTTATTTGCATACGTATCGTGTCTAATTCGCTACCCAGGGATCTAGATGGCCTAGTTTTATGGGCGGATTCAAGTTTATGGAGTTTGTCAAATAGTGATGCTAATTGGGCTGACTTTTGTTTTTTAACTCTTGAACCGTGCTTAATAAGCACTCCGCGGATCACCGCTTTGTGAGCTTCCCATGTAAGGCCAAAGTCCCCGTCTTCTGAGGTGTTAGTGTGGAAGTAGTGTGAGATTTCTTTTGTGATGTCTGCAACTATGACTGGGTCTTGTAAAAGACTTTCATTTAGTCTCCAGGGTTTCCTTTGACCTTTGAAAAAGTCTGTGAGATCGTATTGCATGGACACTGGGGCGTGGTCGGACCATGTAATGGAACCGATGGCTGTGTTTTTGACCGCCCGAAGTTGGTTGTGTGGGACTAAGAGGAAATCAATACGAGAATACACCTGGTGTGGGCGAGAGAAGAAGGTGTAGTCTCGTTCCCCAGGATGAAAAAGGCGCCAGGTGTCTATTAGCTGTGCCGCATGGAGGGCCAAAGACATTTCCCTGTGGGTGCCACGTGTGATGGAGGAAGAGCCTGTCGAGGTGTCTTCTGTCGGGATTAAGGGGATGTTAAGATCGCCTCCTACAATCAATTGGCCCTCAGAGAAATTCTGTAGTGTTTTGAGATGACGTTTCATGAATGTGTCTTGATGTTCATTTGGGGCATAAAAATTTGCGATGGTCACTTTGGTGCCACCTATCAGGCCTTTTAAAAAAAGGAACCTGCCTCCCGAGTCTGATTTTTTGTCCACTAATGTCCACGGTACTGATGCGGAAATCTGGATAGATACCCCTCTGGATTTAGCGGCTATGTGGGTGGAGTGGTATGCAGTCGGGTAATACCTATTTTTTAAAATTGGGAACTTGTCTTCCCTGAAGTGTGTCTCTTGTATTAGCACTATGTCGGCTTTCATATGTCTCATGTCATTTAGAAGCATTCTCCGCTTTTCCGGGACATTCAGTCCCCTTGCATTGAGGGTGACCACATTGAGAACCCCCATGCTCACGAGAACCAATTAAAGGTAAGGGGGGGGGGGGGAAGAAAAAAAAAAAAAAAAAAAAAGGGGGGGGGGAGGTGTGGGGAGGGGAAAGGTAGTTGACCAGAAATAGGGGAAGGGATTAGAAAGAGGCAAAAGCCCACCTTGTTTGCAACGGGTGTCGTGAAGGATAGACTCCCCGATCACCCAAAACAAAAAGTGGATGATTTCTATTGACTGAAGTAGTACTTCAACGCACACCAGTGTTATCTGGGTGTAATCGTTTTCCTATGTGGGGAAGTGTCAAGCTAAGGCCTAGGAGGGAGGGCTATGTCCTCCCCGAGCCCTCGGATCTATGGTAAACTTGGTACTCCAGGTAAACAATACTTTAACTCTCGGAACATATCTAAAACTGAATTCGTGGTGTTATGTATGAATATACATTCTGTGTAACATGAGCAACACTGTATACAAATTAGGTTAACTGTGAACAAGCAATCTATAGCTAACCGTGCAATACCACCATATCTACTCAACTAGTTGGTTGACATAAATACTTAACCAGCAAACACACCCAGCATATATGTAATGTTGAAAGTATGGCCCTTCTGATGGGCTTCAGCATAGCTTTTCTAAGTGTTATTTCTACAGGTGGTGGCTGCCGGTAATATTCCAGCGATGCAAAGACTGCGCGTGGGGCCGTCGAACACGGATGCAATAAACTATTTATATTCTGCGCCCTCACTGCAGTCAGTGCACCGCACAACCTTTGTCTCTCCATCCCACTCACTACCCATTCTGTTCGAGTTTAATTCTACTTACAGAATATATGTGCCCCCCTACTTAGTAGCACTGCTGTACTCCCCATCCAACCCCCCTAATGCCCCTCCCCCTACCTCCCAAAAAACCAACTAGGAGACTCCGTGTCCCCCAGGATCGCCAGATAGCATTATGAGGAGACCGAGCTTGTCCGTTGCCATTAGAACCTGCATCACAATAATAACAACAACGTTCCCAATGCAGCAACTCGCATCCCTCCAAGCTGGTCAGGGGTATCAGATATGTCATTTCTTCCCCTCTGCTCTTATTTCAACATCAGGGTGGGCGAGAGGCAGGGGGGGGGGGGAGGAAAGACACATCTCCCCGGCATTCCGTCTGCACAGATGAACATCCAGGACAAGGGGGGGGCCGCCAAGTAGGCTCCAGGCACTCCTCAGACACCCCGCAGATCCCTCCCGGACTAGTTTGTCTCTAGCTGTGTCCAACCGGGGTGGGCCAGGTGGCTCAAGAATATGCCTGGCAAACATGTGGACGGAACACTCTATGTCACAAGGTGCAGGGGAGCACACACAGTCTGACGGTGAGTAGAGGTGCAGGGGGCGGCTGGCGGCTTACAAGCCGCCTGGGTAGGACAGAAGTGTCAGCTGATTAAGGGACCACCAAGTAAACGGGTGTAGAAAGCCCAACTGTAAATGTCAAAAGGAATAGGTGTATGGTAGAAACGATGTGCACGGTTACTTACAGCAGCCTCATGACTCACGTGCACCGTTATCTGAGCTGGCACGGGATCTTCCTCGGGACCTCTGTGGGCGGTTGGACTGGCTGATTCTGCTCGTGTTCAGGCCCGATCGGCCGGTCGGTCGTGGAATCCTCGATAACCAATTCGGGATCTGGATCGGTGCCGCCCCCATGAAGTCGAAGAGGTCCGATAGATCTGCTGGGGTGCGTAGTGTGTAGTGGGCTCGTTCGTTACGGAATGTTACTGCCAGCGGGTAGCCCCATCTGTACGTGCATCCGTGTCTCCTTGCCAATTCCAAGATGGGCTTCAGCATGGTACGGCGCTGTAGTGTAGCTCTCGACCGGTCAGGCAGAATTTGGATGTGGGCCCCGTCGAATTCTATCTCTCCCTGGTCCCATGCTTTTCTGAGCAGAGTCTCCTTCTGTGCAAAGCGGTGTATGCGGCATAAAACATCCCGCGGCCTGGCAGGATCTGAGGATTTTGGGCCTAGGGTGCGGTGGATCCTGTCAATCTCCACATGCGGCGGAGGGTGATCCATTAGACCTTGGAAGATCGCCGTCGCCGTCGCCGCCAGGTCCTCCGGGCCCGTGGCTTCTGGTATCCCCCGCAGCCGCAGGTTGTTGCGGCGACTACGGTCCTCCAATTCCTCCAGGTGGAGCTGCATTTCTTGTGATTCCATAATATGTGTCTGCTGCAAGTGCTCCATTGCCTGCATCCTCTCCTCCAGGGCAGTAATCTTAGTTTCGCCAGAGGTGACACGGGTTTCCACAGTTTGTAAGTCATCCCTTACTTCTTGGATGTCTTTCCTGTGTGCCTCCTCAATCCGCAGGATCATGGTCTCAAAGTCCGCTCTCGTGGGCAGGGCCTCCAGGTCTGCTCTTGTGGGGAGAGCCCTGAGCATGCTGCGGAGATCATCTTCCAGGATGTTTTGGCTGCTCGGGTGTCTCTCCCTCTCCGTGCAGAGCAAGGCTGGCGTGCCCGTAAGAAGTAAGGGCGTCTGTGTAGGAGAAGCCATCAGGGTTTCCGTGCAGGACGGAGGAGTATTGGGCCCACGTGGTGCGGCCGCTATGGCGCCGGGAGATAGGTCCGCCTGACCTCTGAAGAACTGTGGGATGCCCGTTTGTGTGGTCCGGTGTTGGGTTCCCCGGGACGACGATCTCGTTCTATATCGTTTGGGGTTGCTCATGCCGTGTTCATTGGAGTAAAAAGGCGTCTCGTGATCCGTACAGGCCGAGTTGGACAGGGAGCTCCTCCAAAACACGTCTTCACTCGGCCATTGCTAAGCCACGCCCCCTTCTCTTTGTAGATTTACCACTTTGTGTTTTCCCACTTGTGAAAGACAGACTATCTGCAAGGTGATTAGAGACAATGACATTATGGAGTCTGTTCCTGGCTTATCTCTAGCCACTTGCAATGTGCTTTGGAGGAATGTTTCTTCAAAGAGACTCGCCAACAGGTACAAAAATCTGGCATGAATAGAGATGCAAGGGGGCTTGCCATTAAAGCGGGGTTCCACTCAAATTTTTAACTTAATCTTACCCCCTTCAGTTAATTCCATAGATGTTCAAATGCCACACGAAAAAAATTTTTATCGCTGTAATTACCTTTATATTGTACTTTATTGTGGCACTTCCTGTCTCTCCTCCCATGGGAGTAGGCGTGTTTATTGCCTTTCCCCGGCGCCGCACTGTCTCCTGTGAGCTTAGTGTCAGGCTTCCCAAGATTCAGTGCGGGAACAATGATCATGCGTGTGAACAAGCTGTGAATGAACAGCATTCACCGCATCCAGGAAATCAATGCTTGTGGGCTTCACATGCCCACAAGCAAGATAGAAACAGCCAGCATCACATTTTTAAAGTTATAGTATGTATGTATATAGTATGTATTAATTATACTAAAACAGATCCTTGTTTTTTTTTTAGCCAGAAAGTAGTAGTGTCCGTCAACTCAACTGGTCACAGTATATGAACCTGCCAAAAAAAAAAAAGAGAAATTATTCCTCCTCAACTTTTAAGTTAGAAGAATTCTGTTGCATTACCTGTAGGTAACAAGGGAATTTATGTCTTTGTGATCCAGCTTGGGCCAGTGTTACTCTACTAGTGGGATTAGCCAGGAGCAACACACTATCTGGTGCTGTGCTGAAATCTCCTGCAAAACAAGTTACCATTAAGTCTAAATTTAAATTTCTATCTTCACAGGTGTTGTGACATATATAATTGTCTCCAATTTAAATGTAAACTCAGCCAATTCTAGATACTATATAGCAAAGGTTATTTATATGAATAGACTGTGTGAAACGTACTGTACAAATCTGTCATCTAATCTGATGAATGGCTTCCTGTGTGGGTGTGACCTCGTTGTCAAGATTCCACATCTTCTCTACTAGGATATAGCAAACAGCTTGGCACCATGAAGTTAGAATCAGCTAATTTCGTTGATTATTGAAGTCCACAAACGATATAATAAGTACAATCTAATAGGAATAGGCTGTGTCTTGACCCTGTTTGCTTAGACTGTTAGTTCCTTATTGGCTTGTTAGTTCCTTATTGGCTTGTTAGTTCCTTTTTGGCTCTGTGCTCTTAACTGGACCCTGGGAATCACTATGTGTGTTCTGTTCCTATGATCTTATTTATCTTTACTCTGTGTTTTTTTGTTTTTTTTTAAAATCAAGAAAGCTTTTATTGCTCATAAAACATACAGTATCACAATACATTTAGGTTATCACGTTCTGTACAGTCAGTTATATGGTATGCATACATTCAATTAAGCCTGTTTTCCCTTGTTAATAAGTTCACATTTACGTGTACCACTGAAAATCAACGAATATAGCTTTAATAAATTTCTTTTTAACCATTATATCTGTTGTTGTCCTTCTCCTTCTCCTCCTCCTCCCTTATTCCACTATCTCTTATCATTAACATCCGTGCCATTACTCCATGATTCACATTGTATCTCCTCTGACCACATTCCCAAACATCTCTATATACCCCTAAGCAATCTCATTTGTACCAGCTCTACAGGACTTATACCTGGGGTATCCAGCCATGCATCCCATAGCTTATCAAATTTCCCTGGGGTCCGGTCCCCCTTTGCTGATATATGTACTTTTAGATAACCAGGGTACTTCCCATCTGTTGGATCCACATTTTAACTACCGTTGGTGTGGCTGATTTCCAGTGTAAAAGTATTGTTTTTCTTGCCTGAAATAGTGCTCTGGCAAAGGCCATTACTCCCAGAAGGCATCTCAGTGAGTCGAGGGTAACATTCGTTTGAAAAACCCTATTGAGTAAGGTCATGACGCCTGTCCAATATCTATGGAGTTTGGGGCAACGCCAGAGGAGATTAATCAAATCGCCTGGCGCATTTCTGCATCTGTTACACAATGGATCTTGTAATCTCCCCATTTTGTGCAATTTTACCGGTGTATAATGCACTCTCAGCAAGATATATAGTTGGGAAACTTTTTGTGATACGTTTAATGAGCATGTATTGACAGCTTGAAGGGCCTCCTCCCATTGCTCCCCTGTAATGGGTCCTAAGTCTTCCTCCCATTGTGACACTGCTTTCATGGCATGCCCCTCTAGAAAGGAGGACAGAAGCATGAGGTAGCATTGAGATATTATACCCTTTGTGTCTGTTGCCTCTTGTAATATGTGAAAAATAGGGGTGGGTGACTGTACCCACTCCCCTGCCCCTGCCCTGCGCCTGTACTGCATGCCGGAGTTGTAGGTAGCAAAACAGCATAGTAGATGGTAAAGCATATTCAGACTGCAAAGTCTGCAAAAGATAGCAGCTTCCCATTCTGAAATATGTGTTTTAAGTGAGTAATTCCCAGAAGGCCCCATCTAGAACCCTGCTTCATTTTGGCCAGTTCCTCATAGGAGTTATTTTCCCATATTGGGCTGTAGGTGGTAAATCCCATGACACTTTGCAGTTGTTTAACCTTGTTCCATACTTTTTGGAGAAGTGCGTAAGTTGGCATCTGCTTATTTGGTTTCTGAAATCTCTGAGCCTCTAATCCCTCCGGTATGGAATCCACCCCTGCTCCCCTCAGCAGAAGCTTGGCTGACGAGCCTGCAGGGGATGGAGCCATAGCCCCTATTAAATGTTGTAATTGCGGCGCTAGATAGTATATCCAAGGATTGGGGAGTGCAAGACCTCCCCCCTCCTTTGGATATTGCAGTTGCTCCAACTTGATTCTAGGGTGCTTATTGTGCCATAGCAATGTTCCGAATAGTGTATTGACAACTCTAAATATTTTGAGGGGGATGACTATCGGTATATTATGCAGCATGTATAGGAGCTGAGGCATCAGAATCATCTTAATGAGATTTGTCTTCCCAGCTAAGGACATTTTAAGTCTGTTCCATATGTTGATTTTGTCTCTAAAACGTGTCAGTAGGGGGTATATGTTTAGTTTGTAGTAATCATTCAAATTAGGGGATATGTAGACGCCTAAATATTTAAAGGAGGTTTCTACTGGGACCGGACATGGGAGACTCGCCTGCAAGACCGGAGTCTCGTCCAAAAACATTAATGCAGACTTGGACCAGTTAATCGTAAGACCTGAATAGTGGCCAAAGTCTGCAATCATGGACATTGCATGGGACAATGAGGCGTTCACGTCCTCCAAAAAGAGGAGCATATCATCCGCATAAAGCATTATCTTCTCATGCAATTCACCATATCTAAATCCCCTAATCTGCTGACAATCTCTGACCTGTGCTGCAAGCGGTTCAATGGCCAACGCAAATAGGGGGGACAAGGGGCACCCCTGTATGGTCCCCCTACCCAGTGCGAAGACCTGTGACATCCTATCCGTTATGCGCACCGCTGCCTGCGGTGAAGCATACAGCAGCCGTACCCATGCAATAAACCTAGGACCAAACCCGAATCTGAACAGTACAGCCCACAGGTATCGCCAGCTAACACTGTCGAATGCTTTATTAGCGTCAAGAGACAACAGTGCCCTACTGCCAGTTCCCTCTGTTGGGGGCTGCATGTTCAGAAAGATTCGTCTCAAGTTAGTGGCGGTTGACTTCTTGGGCATAAAACCTGCCTGGTCAGGATGTATAATGGAAGAGATAACTCTATTAACCCTTAGGGCCAGAGTTTTGGCCAGTAATTTCACGTCACTCTGCAGTAACGAGATAGGCCTGTATGAACTGTGATCTACAGGGTCCTTACCAGGCTTAAGTAGTAGTATAATATTAGCCCTAGTCATGGATGTTGGTAACTTTCCTGATTTAAAGGATGAGTTGAATACCTCCAGCAATTTCCGTAAAATCGCCTCCCCGTATTGTGTGTACACCTCCATTGGGAGCCCATCATCCCCTGGCGCCTTGCACGTAGAAAAGGAGGCAGCCGCCTCCCTCAATTCGTCCAGCATAATTGGGGCCTCTAACTCCATGTGCGCCTGACACGACAAGGCAGGCAGGCAGATCTTGTCTATGTACTCCTGTAATGCTGCATCTGTATAGTTCTCACATGGCTTATATAAATTCTCATAGAAAGACGCTAGTTCTTTAATAATTGATTCAGTGTCATTTACTAATCTCCCATTTGAGCACCTGATAGCTCCTATAGTCGGTGACGACTGTTGGGACCTCGCAATTCTGGCCAGTAGCCGACCAGTCTTTTCCCCTTCCTCATAAAAAGCTTGCTTAGTAAAAAATCGTTTCCGCTCTGCAGTGGAGGATCTCAACCGGTCCAGGGAATCCTGTCCCGATATCCATGCCTCCCTTGCAGATTCAGAAGGATCCGTAACATAGGATAACTCAAGCCGCCGCACCTGGTCTTCAACCTGTTTTACGAGGGCCGATGAATTATGTTTAATGGTTTTTTAATGGTTTCTATTTCTGTTATGAATGTGCCCCTAAGACACGCCTTAAAAGCATCCCATTTAGTTGCACTATCATGATGAAATCGGTTCTCATAAAAAGTATTGTTCAATTTGCTTCATTACCCTTTCCTGGGAGGTGAAAAGCTTTAGCCAAAAGGCATTAAGTTTCCAAGGGGCCTTTGGCAAAGAGACCTCAGGGCGTGTTATCAGGTGCGTTACTATTGGGGAGTGGTCCGACACCCCTCTAGGAAAATACTAAATTTTGGTAATTAGGTTTATGACATGTGAGGACCCCACACATAGATCAATGCGTGAGAGCGAGCTATGTGATATTAGAGAAACATGAAAATTGTTTGGATGTTGGGTTTTTCGCTCTCCAGACATCTATCCAGCCCACCTTCACCAGCAGGCGGCTCAAAATAGTGCCTCTTCCCCCTAGTGGAGCCTGGACCGGAGGATGCCTGTCAAGTTTTGGGTCAAGATACCCGTTAAAATCACCCATAATTATGGTGGGTATATCAGGTTTGTCAACCAGGTACGTCAGCAGGAGCTGCAATATCTCTAGAAAACGGTGGGGGAATGTAAACAAAGGCAATAATCAGGGTCAGAGTAAACCACGTGCAGTAAATGAATACATATCTACCTAGTGGATCAATAGCAGAATCTAATTCCTGGTAGGCCAGGGACTTATGAACCAACACACTCACTCCACGAGAAAACGCAGAGTGTGTGGAGTGATAAGCCCTGCCCACCCAGTAGTACTGTAGGAGTCCCACTGTATCCTTTGTAAGGTGAGTCTCCTGCAACCCTACAATAGCAGGTTGAAACTTCTTTAAACATTAACTTATCATCATGTACACCTTGGACATTCCAGGACACCATTATTGTAGTAGCCATGTCCAGTAGGTTGGGTTCTTATCCGGGTAGAGCAAGAGCCAGCCGGCTTCGCATCTGGAAGTTGAAGTGTCCCATGTCCGTGGGAATGTAGGCAGTTCCTTTGGGTAGCCCATGGACATAAACTGACCAAGATTTAAATTTAGTGATACGATGTAGCATAGAGTGTAACTTAGAATAAGGCGCAACAGAGATGAAACGGGGGAAACAGTCCCTGGTGTTATTGTGGCCATCCTTGGCCCATCGATATAGGATGAGAGTGAACCGTCCCCTTGCTTCTTTAGGTTCATAACAGTCAGTCAAACTTGTGCCAACCGGGCAACTGTTAACCTGTCCCTGAGTCTGGGACCTATCGGTGATCTGTAAGATCTTGTGGGTGCGACTCACCCATTGTGGTATTGAGCTCAGTTCAGTGATTTATTTGAGCCCGTTTAAAACGCTGAAATTGGCTTAATGTGAAATGTCCCATTAAACACAGATTGTAACCATCCGCCAGCCACTTACCCACCTTATCAGGGTTATACTCCAACCTTCAGTCACCCCTTTCATTTTCTCGGCGTCTCCGTAGGTCTTGTTCATTGTGATCTAACCATGAAGTCGCTTCCATTGCCGAATCAAAAAAAGTAGCCTGGCCTCTAGCGGTAATGCGTAGCTTCGCTGGGAACAGCATGGCATATGTAACTTGAAGTTTTTGCAGGCGTTTCTTCACCTCTGCAAATTTGGCCCTTTTTCGCTGCACCTCAGCAGAAAAGTCTGGGTAGAATGAAATTTTTGTCCCATTAAAATGGACGGAGCCTATTTCCCTCACTAGCTAAAGTATGATCTCACGGTCTTTGTAATTCAGTAGACGCGCCAGCATGGATCTTGGCGGGTTGCCTGGGGGGTGGGGTCGCGGCAGTGTGCCCTCTTCACTGCAAATAGTGGTGTAAAGGCCTCCTTGCCAAAAGTGTCCTGCAGCCATTGCTCTACAAATGCCGTTGGGTCTCTACCCTCCACCTTTTCTGGAAGTCCCACAATGCGAACATTATTCCGTCTAAGACGGTTCTCAATGTCGTCAGTTTTGGCGTTAGCTTGCGTCGCCTGCTGTAGTGCTGTTCTGGTGTCTCTAGTTAGTGGGGGCATCTGGTCCTCCACATCGCTGATTCTGCCCTCCACTGCTGTGGTTCTCTCCCTGATTTTCTGGAGGTCTTGCCTCAATAAAGAGACCGTTTCTGTGAGTCCCCCAAACTGCTCCTTTAAGCCATCCACTGAGGCAGTACAGCGGTGTACAGCGCGCAATATATCATTAAGCGTGGGTTGCTCGGGATCTTCCTGCAGCATGTCAAACATATCAGGTGTAGAGATCAGGGATGATTCCAGTGGCACTGTGTCATCTAATGCTGGAGGGCTGCGGCCTCTGCTAGTGTCATGGGGAAGGGCCTGCATGGATGGAGGATTCGAGCAGCCTGCCCCTTGCAACTTCTGTGCATAATGCAGCATGTCTGGTAGTTGCTTATTGTCTGTGCTCTCTGGCTGCACCTGTCTGGACCATGAGATTGTAGTCATGTGTATTTCTGTGTTGACTGTGTGCTGATGCCTGTACACTTGTATTGCTGGTACTTGTAGAATTGTATTTTCTGGCTTGCTCTTACCAACACCCTGGGATTGCTGGTATTAGTGTTCACTTCAGTCTTTCTAACCAGAAATGATACATGATCCTTGACGGTGTCAAATTCTTGTCCCTCAGTTTGTATTGTGAATTGATTGAACTCTGACCAGAATGTATTTATATTTTTTTCTTCTGTTCTAATTTTTCTCCAATGTATTTGTTACTTGTGTATTTGGTATTTACAGTATAATAGGGTCACATCAATCAATTGATCTCAGTAAATATGATGCCTATCCAGAAATTTATTTTGTAGCACTACCCTTGTAAGGGCCGCTGATAGAATCTGTACCCCCCCCTCCCCCCCCCCACTGGTTGGTCGCCTCGAATCTGCAAATCACCCCACCTATTGACAGCTTTGGTTCAGTACCAACTGTTATCAATAACATATATCAATAATAAGAGACTTGCAGAATATCAATGAAACAGTTGACTTTTTTTTTTTTTTTTTTACATTTGAAATTGCAAAAATTTACACAGTAGATTATAGAGCTATTTTTATGTTATATATAATGCTGTGATAATTGTACAGCACTAAAATTTGTAGCTCAAATTCAATTAAAATTATGCGATTATGTAAACCTATGTGAACACTCTATTTTCTATGTCAGATTCACTCACCCAGCTTCTCAATCCACAGGACATCAATACTACCTAACAAAAAATCACAAAAATAATGTGTCTAAACTGGCTTTAAATAGAGTTCCAAAGGAATGTGAACAGACCCTTTGTGCTCAATAACTTTAGTAGTTACTAGACATGTAAATTTGTTTTTGTTTGTCCGAATGCATTTCTGTCCGAATTTCAGGTATTTTCGTTATCGTTTTAACAAATGATAACGAAAGTGACTGGAAAGCGAAAGATCCAATATAAACAAATGCTTTATTTTCATTGCGACAACAACAGTTCGATATAGATAGGAGATTCGACATGACACGGACAATAACAATCTGTGTCCATCAAACCTGTGGTGGAATGTGCCTAACCTTAGCTCTATTAGTCCAAGATTATTCTACATAGAGAGAGAGAAAAGATTTGACATCATCGAGAGAAAAGATTGATTGCTGCTTATCAATTAAGCATAAGCACAGCGGCAGAACAATAGTGAAGCAAGCTACAGTTCATCTTAACTTTTTCATAATAATCTGCTGCTATTGTGTTAGTGTTGTGAACTTGATAGTGATACTAGTGTTGCGATTCTGGTCTGATCATTCTGGTAGTTGTAGTTCAGGCCAGTCCTGGTGTATGAAACATCTTCATTCTGAATTGAACTACACATTCCACGATGCTTTGCGCCTCTAATTTCTGTATAAAATGAAATTCTGTATAAAATGAAATGACACATGCAGTCCATAATGCTACATACTCTCCCTGAATTGCAGGCATGTACAATAGCAGCTTCAAGCTACACCATTAGGGTCCTTTCACACTGGGTCGGTTTGCAGGCGCTATTGCGCTAGTAATAGCACCTGCAAACCGACCCGAAAGTGCCGCTGCTTTAATTCCAGTGTGAAAGCCCCGAGCGGTGCGCTGGCAGGACGGGGGAAAAAAAGTCCTGTTAGCAGCATCTTTAGAGCGGTGAAGGAGCGGAGTGTATACCGCTCCTTCACTGCTCCTGCCCATTGAAATCAATGGGACGGCGCGGCTATACCGCCGGCAAAGCGCCTCTGCAGAGGCGCTTTGCGTTGGTTTTAACCCTTTCTTGGCCGCTAGCAGTGGGGTAAAACCCCCCCCGCTAGCGCCCGAATACCGACGGTAAAGCGCCGCTTACAATAGCGGCGCTTTACCGCCAATGCCCCACCCCAGTGTGAAAGGGGCCTTAGTACAGTATTAATACCTATTATGTAAATGGATTCAATTCATAATTTTTCCAAAAATTTGTAAACAATCCATTATGCCAATGTCTTAATTGCTAATTTAATTCCTTAAAAAAAAAAAAAAAAAAAAAAAAAAAAAAACTATGTATTTTTAGACTTTCTTACCTTATAATTTTTTTAAGCATCTTTGGCACCAATTACAGTCTTGAGTGTTTTTGAGCATGATGCTACAAGTTTGGCACAATTATTATTGTGAAGTTTATTGCATTCATCTATTTCAGGATCTCTCGGGACCTCTCAAGCACCAACAGGTAGCATGGCGAGGATGTGTGTGTGCGCGCGCGCGTGCACATACATAGCCATTTTCCAATTTCTCAGGTGATGTTTAATCATTTTAAATTCTTTGGGATGGTGTGTCACTCAAGCATATTAATCGAGGATTTTTCCTGCAGCCAAGATTAAGCTTTGGCTCAGTCAGTGGTCCATAGTTATGCAAGCAGGTTTTAATCAATTATGGTTGTAAATTGCTGCATTCATTTTTACCTTGATCATCATTATTCTCCTAGTTAGTTCCTGCTGTTGAAAAACTTACCCACAGAATGATGGTGCAACTAACATGGTTCACTTTAGGGATGTCAGGTATTGTTAATGAGTGGTGCCTGGTCTCCTCTTTCTGATCTGATGCTTGCCATTCAGGCAAAAGTGTTTTTTTCTTTTTTTGTTATACCAGATCAGAGAATTTGTGCCAAATCTAGGAAGAGTCATTGTGGTTTCCATCTTTTTCTATTTCCGAAGGAAGGGGGCTACCCTTAATGCTGCTGAACTTACCCTTTTGCAGATGTGTTCCTTGATATAATCTTCTTCTCTCAGAGGTCTGCACACAAGTTACAGACAAGTTGTTGTACTTCATGTCATTGCTTTGTTTGTGCTCTGACATGCACTGTTAATATTTGAACTTATTTACACAGGTTTTTTTTTATTTCTTTCCAAATTGTCTATTTTTTTAAAATTTAGTCCAATTAACTTTTTTTAAATTTAATTTGTGTTTGTTCCCTGTTCAAATTAAGTCTATTAACTTTTATTAAGAGATTGTAGTCCTCATGTATTGCAGACAGCGTGACTCATTACTCAGTGTTGTGAAAACCCTTAGTAGTTGTTGTGAAAACTCTTTTGAGCTGTTGTGAAATCCATTTTCATTGTATTGATACTACACTCAACTAAGATGCATGTTTTTTTATTTAGTAGTAGTAGTAGTAGTAGTAGTAGTAGTTCAGTAAACATGCATGCCATCGATCGCCAGAACAAAAAGGAGAGGCGAGAGAGGGCATCGAGAGAGGGCATCATCCCTGCCTGTTTCCTTTCCTTATCTGTATAAGATCTGACTTGTTTCCATATGTAAGAATGTTGGCCGAAGCATTAGAGTATAATGTGCCAATAAGGCTCATAAATGTAGGTCCGCAGTTCCACTGTTTCAATGTATGGAAGAGGAAGGGTCAGGAAATGGAGTCAAAGGCCTTGTGAAGGTCCAATGACAGAAGCATTCCTTGCCTAGCGCCCATCCCATCCCTCCCCTCCCAATTAGAGCGTAAAATAGAAATCAGATCAGTGGCCCGTCAGATCTGGTCAGCTGCTTGACAAATCCCACTTGGTCTATATGGATATATTGCGTCAGAAATGTATTAAATCGGTTTGCATAGATTTTTGTGAGTAGCTTCAGGTCGCTATTGATCAGTGATATCGGGTGATAGTGTGCCACTTCACTATGATCCTTGTCTGGCTTGGGGATCAGACTGAGGTGGGCTCTATTAGAATCTGTATCAAGTTGCTCCCCGTCGTGAAGGGCATTAAAGAATTTTAGTAGCTGAGGTGCCAATAGTGGAGCAAATTTCTTATAATAAGAGGCTGAGAAGCCATCCGGCCTCGGAGTCCTGGACGTGTTAGCCTGCCTGTTTTATTGCAGCCAATATTTCTGTTACGGTGATGTCTCCTCCCAAGAGGGCCACGTCTTTAAAAAAAGTCATCCAGGGCTCTGGGAGGGGGGGGAGGCCCTCCTGTGTGGAGTATAAGGAAGTATAGTAGGAGTGGAACAATTTTGTGATGATTTGCGGGTTCAGTGTCCAGTTTCCATTAGGCTGTCTGAGTTTTGGGGGTACCGTCCGACGGGTCCTAGGAGTAAGTCTGCGAGCCATCATAGTACCAGGTTTATCCTTCAACGTATAGAAGGAAGCCTGGGTCCATCTAAGGCTTTTTTCGGCTTTAGGAAGGGTTGCTCAGAGGAGAATCATTTTATTCTCCAGGGAGCTGGACCTCTAGTGTCTCGTAAAGAGTCACACGTGGTCCAAAGCAAGGAGTGATGTGACCAAGTCACTTCCCCTATTTTACTGGGCCGAAAAAGAGGAACACTTGTGGTGTTTGTGAAAAAGTGGTCTATTATGGAGCAGATATTGTGGACATGGGAAAAGAATGTGTAATCTTTCCTGGATGGGTTTAACTCTCTCCAGACGTCGATCAAGTTGTGATAATATTTAGATCCAACTTTAGGGAAGTGTCGTGGAGCCGATGAAGATGATCTGGTTTTGTCAAATATAGAGTCTAGGGCCACATTGGAGTCTCCTCCAAAGAACAATTCCTCCTAGGTCAGGTGACACAGTGTGCAGTAGTTTACGAAAAAAAGGTAGTTGGCCTATGGTGCATAGTAAGAAATTAAGGTAACGTGGGAGCCCTCTAGGTGTCCTATTAATGCTTGGTATCTGCCCTCTGGATCACTAATTAGTTTCTTCTGTGAAAAGGAGACCCGCTTGGAAAAACATATTGCCACCACCAACCCCCACCCGC
Source organism: Lithobates septentrionalis (assembly GCA_037952835.1). Taxonomy (NCBI): domain Eukaryota; kingdom Metazoa; phylum Chordata; class Amphibia; order Anura; family Ranidae; genus Lithobates; species Lithobates septentrionalis. The sequence goes on along the minus strand of JBBDGP010003727.1, from coordinate 18,805 downwards.
CCACCCACCATGGTTCGCCATGGTGCACTCAAGAAGCAATAAACTCACTCACCTATGCCCCAGAGGATGGTTGCAGGATTGTCCAACTGGTGAAGTTCACGTGTACGGTGACAGGTGAGATGTTGGCAAAATCTGGATAGAGTGCTCTCTCAGGTGTAAGTCTGCGATCTCCCTTGCTTTAGCCATCACTTTTTCCTTCACTTCGTAGTAGTGAGGTTTTACAATGATATCTCTTGGTAGACCATCGGGCCGGGGAGCAGTCAGGGCCCTGTGGACTCGATCTAGTTCCATTCTGTGGGGAGGTATATCTGGAATAAGGTATGAAATCAGTTCCTTGACAATAGCCTCAGAGTCTGTGAAACTTTCAGGGATGCCGCGAACCCGAAAGTAGTAGCGGCGAGAACGGTTCTCTAGGTCATCAATCTTGTTTAAGGTGTCATCGAGCCTCTTGTGGATATTCTCTATACAGTCAGTGTTTTGGTTGGTCCTCGTAATAGTATCATCCAGCGTGTTTTCTAATGTTCCTAAGGGGGATACCGAATTCTTGAACTTCACGTTTTATGTCGGAGGTTATGCGTGTAGTGGCCTTTTCCAGGCCTTGATAATGCTATGCAAAAAATCTGGCTAAAAGTATAGGATCCCCAAAATATTCAGCGGGTGGTGGAGCTGCCTGCACATTGGATAAATAGCTAGGGCTATTATCTGTGCTCCCCTGGCTGAATAGCATGTCCCCCAGAGCCTTGTCCACATCAGATTGTGAGGAGAACATGTCCTGTTCTGGTGATAGTGAAGCTGCTTGGGAGGTCGCCTCATTTGCCTCCCCTGCCAAGCTGTGGAATAAGGCATTCTCGGGTTGTGTCTGTGGGGGGGGGGGGGGGGGGGGGGGGCACGCTGCTGTTTATTTGTGAGCCCCGCTGCTGCCATCTTGGTGTTTCAGGCCCTCTCTGGCCTGTGTCAGAGCGGCAGCTGGGGGGGGGGGGGGGGGTGTGGGGTTGTGGGTGCTAATCTGGCCTACCTCAATCTGTGGTTCTGATTCTCAGGGCTGCAGGTGTCCGAGGGCTGCTCGTTGCGATGGTCAGGGATACTGGAAGCCCACGTGAGGAGGAGCGAATGGGCTGGCGGGTAGTGTAACTGAGGCTGTGACTTCCTGCCTTCCCTAGTCCTCGCTTCAGCGGCTCTGTTGGGGACAATTCCTGTTCCATCCTGGCTGTGGATCAGATCCCCGGGGGTAGTCTTAGCAGGGTTTTTTCACCGGCGGGCGTGATCGCTAACTGTCCAGGTGAGTGACGAGCAGGCTGTTGGGGAGCCGAGACTTCACACGTCCGCCATCTGAGCCTTGTGCATGCGCCCAAATTATCTCTATCGAAAAGCCAGTGGCGTGCAAAACACACCTCAAAAACTTCCACCCGGTGCCAAAAAAAAGTGCCCACACATAGAGAGTGAAACACAAAAACGTGCAACGGGTGTACAGAGTCCTCCACTAGGGAAGGACCTTACCCTGATCCCCTGGGGCGTTAGGCTCCAGACAGGGACTGAGGTACTCAGACAAAGGGTCCATCCGGCCGAAACCAGGCGGACCCCCACAACTGGAAGGACTGCCGAAGCAGACCAACCCAAGTACAGTGGGGCTCTCCCGAAGAGAGACCCCTCTAAGGAGAGGGCGATCCAAGCCAAAAGGCCTATGTCCACCCCCTCCCAAGACTTTCAGAGTAGGCCCGAGGACCCACACCCTACTCGCCACACAGTGACAAACGTGTATACAAGACAACCAAAAAAATACAAAAAAGTGACAAACAGGGGTAAAAGAAAGAGTGGGGAAGATAGTGAGATGGGAGAGTGAAAGTGGCCATTGTGCTATACAATGGCCGGCCCTCCAGCCAGGCATAAAAATTTCCCCTGGTCCTGGCCAAAAGGCCCGGCCCAAGAGGCAGAAAAACGTGTGTTGTGGTGAAGTGACCATGGTGCCATAAAATCAAGTGCTTTCACACCGTGACTATATGGCACCCCTGAACTGCCACTTCAGGGGCACATTCACCACTGGCTTTTCGAAAAAGCCCTGACCCACAGCCCAGACCACAGCAGCCCCCACCCCAGGCAGAAAGGTATGGAGTTCTGGAAGCTTGGAGAGAGCCCTTGCCATCAGGCTTCACCGTCGTTCTGTCCCTCCTACCTAATTACATTTGGGAAATACTGGCCGCTCCCCCGGTGGGGGAAAGGGGAGCCAGCGTTCTCTCCCAAATAGCTGTCCAGAGCTAGAGCTGCCCCAATCTAGGCCAGAAGGCCAGGATCCCGACCCTCTGCCAAGACCAAATGGTTCTCCGTCCCCATCAGAAGGCTTCCCTTTCGGCTATAAACCGCTCCGGTTTACCTTCACTCCAGCAGGTTTTGCATAGCAACCGCAATCCCATCTCTATCTCGCCATAGATCAGGGACAGAAGCAAGCGCCACCTCCTGGAAACTGATAAGAACAGATACTACACTTGATCTTAGCCAAAGGGCCGGGAAGCAATTAGCAATAATCACGCCTCAGTTGAACCTCATTGGCTATGATACTGCCACTGCGCAAAGCGTAGTGCATGCGCCCAAATACTTAAATTTCTAAATTTAGTCCAAAATATATACTGCTACATATCTTTGGTACGAATAACACAAATTAGTGGATATTATTTAGTCTGTGTGAAAGTTATAGAGTGTATAACATGTAAATCAATGAAAATGCATCACATCTTATCAATTGTGATGTATTGATGTATATCTCATTTCTTGAGACCCTAAGAACTCAGGGAAGTACAAATACACACAAAATGACCCCTTTTTTGAAAGTCGACATTCCAAGGTATTTAGTAAGCGTTATGGTCATTATTTTTTCACCTCAATTTTTATCAAAATGAACATGTTTATTTTTTTTTCACCTCAAATTGTCATTATAAACAGGGTATTTCTCTCACATGGCATGTATATTCTGTAAATGACACCCCAAAATATATTCTGCTACTCCTTATAATTATGGCAATACCACATTTGACACTTTTATATGGATGGCCTGGCCATATACAAAGGACCAACATTGAAGTAGAACATTCAGGGGGGTATTTTTTTTTAGCATAAATTACACATCTAATTTCTCAACCACTTATTACACATTTGAAGGCCAGGAGCATGAAGACAATGTAAACACCCATAAAGTGACCCCATTTTTCAAAAGCAAAACACTCCAAAAATAAAAACAATGAGGTAGGTATAATGACTCTTTTGAACGTTTCATTTTTTCCATACGATTAACTCAGATTGGCTAAGCATAGCTCTCCTTTCCTATCACTCAGTATTGGTGTGAGTAGAGTAAAGTAGAGTAAGTGAACAACTCCTGAAGACCGCCATTGTATGGAGCTATCATGTGTTAAAAGCCCTTTTTCGTTGACCCTTTATAGGGATGATCCCATGTGCGTGCACACCCCAGGGAAGCACTCAGGAACAGTCTTTCTGAATAATAGAACTGTACAAACTCCAAGAGTTATCCAACTCCCCTGTCGCCATCATTATCATATAGACCATATATGAACTGGTTAATTCAAAATGAAAAGTGTGTTAAAGGGTCATTTGTCCCAAATCATTTTAAACATAAAGTGATTTTAAAAATCAATCTATCTATCTATCTATCTATCTATCTATCTATCTATCTATCTATCTATCTATCTATCTATCTATCTATCTATCTATCTATCTATCTATCCACCCACAGTTGTCATTTGTGAAAACCAAAAATAATTTTAGACAGTAAAATAAAAACATTAAATCATTCATGTTCATCATGTAGTGAGTGTAACTTTGAAAATTTCAATAAATTAAAATATGTAAATGTAATATTCTATGTTAAATATCTATATTTCTTTATAAATGTTATAATTTATTTCATGTCTTAAATGTCAAAATTAAAAATGATGTAATGACTGTAATTGTTGATAGATTAATTTTGAAAGTAAAGATAGGTTTAAGATTAAGAAATCGTTTAATAATTTTAGTCCTTGAGATGATAGTCGTCGTAAGTAGAATGGCATGAATTGAGAAATCGCAGTGTATGGGTGAAATTATGCCTCAAAGATGGTTTAGGCATGGACTATGTGCAAAATTTGTGTTGAATAATCATTCCAACAAGACTTTGTCTTTTGCCTTTTTGATCGTCGTCGTCGCCGCCGCTCGCTCGGAAAAGAGAATAATTGGGTTATCGCTTCTCGGCCTTTTGGCTAAGATCAAGTGTAGTATCTGTTCTTATCAGTTTAATATCTGATACGTCCCCTATCTGGGGACCATATATTAAATGGATTTTTAGAACAGGGAGATGGAAGAAGAGCTTGCTCTGTCCACTCCACGCATCGACCTGGTATTGCAGTACCTCCAGGACCGGTGCACCCCTCTCTTATGCAGTTTCCAAAAACAGAATTAAGAACAAGAAAAAAAATCTTCCTTTTGCTTGCTTGCTTGCTCACTGATTGCAATGTTGTTTTTTTTTGGGCTCACAAGCTGTTAATTCTTGCAATAATAAACTTGCATTTAACCCCTGTGTGTATTGGTGTTTTTGCTTCGTGTCAGTTTCTTGGCCTATCTCTCTCCCTACCTCCTCCCTCCATATTTTTGGGGTCAGGAAGAAGCAGCAGGTAAAGTGGCAGTTGCAAGAAGCCAAACCTAGCAAGTCAGTAAGTAGACACATTTCGACAAGACAGCTCGCTCATGTTCTATCAAGCTTTCTCCCAAGGCCCCAAACAAAGCCTTCACTGCCAGGGTCGGTCAGTTTAGAGAAGCAGCAGGCAGGCCCAGGCCATTTCCATAGGCCTGACTTTGCTCCATTTCAGCCCCTTGATGCAGCTAGCTAAAAGTCAGTCCAGGCATTCTCTCACTCCCTCGTTTTCGCTGCCTGTGTCTCCCTCTAGTGGGTCCTCGTCTCGTCTTCCTCGCTCATGTTACAAGGAGGCGGGACCATGCAAATGATTCCCCTTGTCGGGCATTAACGAGGAGCACCTGGATGTGTGCAATTAGTGCTCAGGGCTGCCTAATTGACACTTTTCAGGTCAGAATGGGCTGCAGGTGTGTTAAGGAGGTGTTAGGCAGGTGTGATGAGGGATTAGGCCTCAAGCCCGGGTAGGTGTGAAAAGTTGTTGCTGTGCCTGTGGCTGCGGCCAGCCTAGACCAGGGGGAAGGAAGGCTGCTAGCCAGACAGGCACCTCTCAGCGAGCTCTTCGTTTCTGCCAGGCCGCCGCTCGCTCGGAAAAGAGAATAATTGGGTTATCGCTTCTCGGCCTTTTGGCTAAGATCAAGTGTAGTATCTGTTCTTATCAGTTTAATATCTGATACGTCCCCTATCTGGGGACCATATATTAAATGGATTTTTAGAACAGGGAGATGGAAGAAGAGCTTGCTCTGTCCACTCCACGCATCGACCTGGTATTGCAGTACCTCCAGGACCGGTGCACCCCTCTCTTATGCAGTTTCCAAAAACAGAATTAAGAACAAGAAAAAAAATCTTCCTTTTGCTTGCTTGCTTGCTCACTGATTGCAATGTTGTTTTTTTTTGGGCTCACAAGCTGTTAATTCTTGCAATAATAAACTTGCATTTAACCCCTGTGTGTATTGGTGTTTTTGCTTCGTGTCAGTTTCTTGGCCTATCTCTCTCCCTACCTCCTCCCTCCATATTTTTGGGGTCAGGAAGAAGCAGCAGGTAAAGTGGCAGTTGCAAGAAGCCAAACCTAGCAAGTCAGTAAGTAGACACATTTCGACAAGACAGCTCGCTCATGTTCTATCAAGCTTTCTCCCAAGGCCCCAAACAAAGCCTTCACTGCCAGGGTCGGTCAGTTTAGAGAAGCAGCAGGCAGGCCCAGGCCATTTCCATAGGCCTGACTTTGCTCCATTTCAGCCCCTTGATGCAGCTAGCTAAAAGTCAGTCCAGGCATTCTCTCACTCCCTCGTTTTCGCTGCCTGTGTCTCCCTCTAGTGGGTCCTCGTCTCGTCTTCCTCGCTCATGTTACAAGGAGGCGGGACCATGCAAATGATTCCCCTTGTCGGGCATTAACGAGGAGCACCTGGATGTGTGCAATTAGTGCTCAGGGCTGCCTAATTGACACTTTTCAGGTCAGAATGGGCTGCAGGTGTGTTAAGGAGGTGTTAGGCAGGTGTGATGAGGGATTAGGCCTCAAGCCCGGGTAGGTGTGAAAAGTTGTTGCTGTGCCTGTGGCTGCGGCCAGCCTAGACCAGGGGGAAGGAAGGCTGCTAGCCAGACAGGCACCTCTCAGCGAGCTCTTCGTTTCTGCCAGGCCGCCGCTCGCTCGGAAAAGAGAATAATTGGGTTATCGCTTCTCGGCCTTTTGGCTAAGATCAAGTGTAGTATCTGTTCTTATCAGTTTAATATCTGATACGTCCCCTATCTGGGGACCATATATTAAATGGATTTTTAGAACAGGGAGATGGAAGAAGAGCTTGCTCTGTCCACTCCACGCATCGACCTGGTATTGCAGTACCTCCAGGACCGGTGCACCCCTCTCTTATGCAGTTTCCAAAAACAGAATTAAGAACAAGAAAAAAAATCTTCCTTTTGCTTGCTTGCTTGCTCACTGATTGCAATGTTGTTTTTTTTTGGGCTCACAAGCTGTTAATTCTTGCAATAATAAACTTGCATTTAACCCCTGTGTGTATTGGTGTTTTTGCTTCGTGTCAGTTTCTTGGCCTATCTCTCTCCCTACCTCCTCCCTCCATATTTTTGGGGTCAGGAAGAAGCAGCAGGTAAAGTGGCAGTTGCAAGAAGCCAAACCTAGCAAGTCAGTAAGTAGACACATTTCGACAAGACAGCTCGCTCATGTTCTATCAAGCTTTCTCCCAAGGCCCCAAACAAAGCCTTCACTGCCAGGGTCGGTCAGTTTAGAGAAGCAGCAGGCAGGCCCAGGCCATTTCCATAGGCCTGACTTTGCTCCATTTCAGCCCCTTGATGCAGCTAGCTAAAAGTCAGTCCAGGCATTCTCTCACTCCCTCGTTTTCGCTGCCTGTGTCTCCCTCTAGTGGGTCCTCGTCTCGTCTTCCTCGCTCATGTTACAAGGAGGCGGGACCATGCAAATGATTCCCCTTGTCGGGCATTAACGAGGAGCACCTGGATGTGTGCAATTAGTGCTCAGGGCTGCCTAATTGACACTTTTCAGGTCAGAATGGGCTGCAGGTGTGTTAAGGAGGTGTTAGGCAGGTGTGATGAGGGATTAGGCCTCAAGCCCGGGTAGGTGTGAAAAGTTGTTGCTGTGCCTGTGGCTGCGGCCAGCCTAGACCAGGGGGAAGGAAGGCTGCTAGCCAGACAGGCACCTCTCAGCGAGCTCTTCGTTTCTGCCAGGCCGCCGCTCGCTCGGAAAAGAGAATAATTGGGTTATCGCTTCTCGGCCTTTTGGCTAAGATCAAGTGTAGTATCTGTTCTTATCAGTTTAATATCTGATACGTCCCCTATCTGGGGACCATATATTAAATGGATTTTTAGAACAGGGAGATGGAAGAAGAGCTTGCTCTGTCCACTCCACGCATCGACCTGGTATTGCAGTACCTCCAGGACCGGTGCACCCCTCTCTTATGCAGTTTCCAAAAACAGAATTAAGAACAAGAAAAAAAATCTTCCTTTTGCTTGCTTGCTTGCTCACTGATTGCAATGTTGTTTTTTTTTGGGCTCACAAGCTGTTAATTCTTGCAATAATAAACTTGCATTTAACCCCTGTGTGTATTGGTGTTTTTGCTTCGTGTCAGTTTCTTGGCCTATCTCTCTCCCTACCTCCTCCCTCCATATTTTTGGGGTCAGGAAGAAGCAGCAGGTAAAGTGGCAGTTGCAAGAAGCCAAACCTAGCAAGTCAGTAAGTAGACACATTTCGACAAGACAGCTCGCTCATGTTCTATCAAGCTTTCTCCCAAGGCCCCAAACAAAGCCTTCACTGCCAGGGTCGGTCAGTTTAGAGAAGCAGCAGGCAGGCCCAGGCCATTTCCATAGGCCTGACTTTGCTCCATTTCAGCCCCTTGATGCAGCTAGCTAAAAGTCAGTCCAGGCATTCTCTCACTCCCTCGTTTTCGCTGCCTGTGTCTCCCTCTAGTGGGTCCTCGTCTCGTCTTCCTCGCTCATGTTACAAGGAGGCGGGACCATGCAAATGATTCCCCTTGTCGGGCATTAACGAGGAGCACCTGGATGTGTGCAATTAGTGCTCAGGGCTGCCTAATTGACACTTTTCAGGTCAGAATGGGCTGCAGGTGTGTTAAGGAGGTGTTAGGCAGGTGTGATGAGGGATTAGGCCTCAAGCCCGGGTAGGTGTGAAAAGTTGTTGCTGTGCCTGTGGCTGCGGCCAGCCTAGACCAGGGGGAAGGAAGGCTGCTAGCCAGACAGGCACCTCTCAGCGAGCTCTTCGTTTCTGCCAGGCCGCCGCTCGCTCGGAAAAGAGAATAATTGGGTTATCGCTTCTCGGCCTTTTGGCTAAGATCAAGTGTAGTATCTGTTCTTATCAGTTTAATATCTGATACGTCCCCTATCTGGGGACCATATATTAAATGGATTTTTAGAACAGGGAGATGGAAGAAGAGCTTGCTCTGTCCACTCCACGCATCGACCTGGTATTGCAGTACCTCCAGGACCGGTGCACCCCTCTCTTATGCAGTTTCCAAAAACAGAATTAAGAACAAGAAAAAAAATCTTCCTTTTGCTTGCTTGCTTGCTCACTGATTGCAATGTTGTTTTTTTTTGGGCTCACAAGCTGTTAATTCTTGCAATAATAAACTTGCATTTAACCCCTGTGTGTATTGGTGTTTTTGCTTCGTGTCAGTTTCTTGGCCTATCTCTCTCCCTACCTCCTCCCTCCATATTTTTGGGGTCAGGAAGAAGCAGCAGGTAAAGTGGCAGTTGCAAGAAGCCAAACCTAGCAAGTCAGTAAGTAGACACATTTCGACAAGACAGCTCGCTCATGTTCTATCAAGCTTTCTCCCAAGGCCCCAAACAAAGCCTTCACTGCCAGGGTCGGTCAGTTTAGAGAAGCAGCAGGCAGGCCCAGGCCATTTCCATAGGCCTGACTTTGCTCCATTTCAGCCCCTTGATGCAGCTAGCTAAAAGTCAGTCCAGGCATTCTCTCACTCCCTCGTTTTCGCTGCCTGTGTCTCCCTCTAGTGGGTCCTCGTCTCGTCTTCCTCGCTCATGTTACAAGGAGGCGGGACCATGCAAATGATTCCCCTTGTCGGGCATTAACGAGGAGCACCTGGATGTGTGCAATTAGTGCTCAGGGCTGCCTAATTGACACTTTTCAGGTCAGAATGGGCTGCAGGTGTGTTAAGGAGGTGTTAGGCAGGTGTGATGAGGGATTAGGCCTCAAGCCCGGGTAGGTGTGAAAAGTTGTTGCTGTGCCTGTGGCTGCGGCCAGCCTAGACCAGGGGGAAGGAAGGCTGCTAGCCAGACAGGCACCTCTCAGCGAGCTCTTCGTTTCTGCCAGGCCGCCGCTCGCTCGGAAAAGAGAATAATTGGGTTATCGCTTCTCGGCCTTTTGGCTAAGATCAAGTGTAGTATCTGTTCTTATCAGTTTAATATCTGATACGTCCCCTATCTGGGGACCATATATTAAATGGATTTTTAGAACAGGGAGATGGAAGAAGAGCTTGCTCTGTCCACTCCACGCATCGACCTGGTATTGCAGTACCTCCAGGACCGGTGCACCCCTCTCTTATGCAGTTTCCAAAAACAGAATTAAGAACAAGAAAAAAAATCTTCCTTTTGCTTGCTTGCTTGCTCACTGATTGCAATGTTGTTTTTTTTTGGGCTCACAAGCTGTTAATTCTTGCAATAATAAACTTGCATTTAACCCCTGTGTGTATTGGTGTTTTTGCTTCGTGTCAGTTTCTTGGCCTATCTCTCTCCCTACCTCCTCCCTCCATATTTTTGGGGTCAGGAAGAAGCAGCAGGTAAAGTGGCAGTTGCAAGAAGCCAAACCTAGCAAGTCAGTAAGTAGACACATTTCGACAAGACAGCTCGCTCATGTTCTATCAAGCTTTCTCCCAAGGCCCCAAACAAAGCCTTCACTGCCAGGGTCGGTCAGTTTAGAGAAGCAGCAGGCAGGCCCAGGCCATTTCCATAGGCCTGACTTTGCTCCATTTCAGCCCCTTGATGCAGCTAGCTAAAAGTCAGTCCAGGCATTCTCTCACTCCCTCGTTTTCGCTGCCTGTGTCTCCCTCTAGTGGGTCCTCGTCTCGTCTTCCTCGCTCATGTTACAAGGAGGCGGGACCATGCAAATGATTCCCCTTGTCGGGCATTAACGAGGAGCACCTGGATGTGTGCAATTAGTGCTCAGGGCTGCCTAATTGACACTTTTCAGGTCAGAATGGGCTGCAGGTGTGTTAAGGAGGTGTTAGGCAGGTGTGATGAGGGATTAGGCCTCAAGCCCGGGTAGGTGTGAAAAGTTGTTGCTGTGCCTGTGGCTGCGGCCAGCCTAGACCAGGGGGAAGGAAGGCTGCTAGCCAGACAGGCACCTCTCAGCGAGCTCTTCGTTTCTGCCAGGCCGCCGCTCGCTCGGAAAAGAGAATAATTGGGTTATCGCTTCTCGGCCTTTTGGCTAAGATCAAGTGTAGTATCTGTTCTTATCAGTTTAATATCTGATACGTCCCCTATCTGGGGACCATATATTAAATGGATTTTTAGAACAGGGAGATGGAAGAAGAGCTTGCTCTGTCCACTCCACGCATCGACCTGGTATTGCAGTACCTCCAGGACCGGTGCACCCCTCTCTTATGCAGTTTCCAAAAACAGAATTAAGAACAAGAAAAAAAATCTTCCTTTTGCTTGCTTGCTTGCTCACTGATTGCAATGTTGTTTTTTTTTGGGCTCACAAGCTGTTAATTCTTGCAATAATAAACTTGCATTTAACCCCTGTGTGTATTGGTGTTTTTGCTTCGTGTCAGTTTCTTGGCCTATCTCTCTCCCTACCTCCTCCCTCCATATTTTTGGGGTCAGGAAGAAGCAGCAGGTAAAGTGGCAGTTGCAAGAAGCCAAACCTAGCAAGTCAGTAAGTAGACACATTTCGACAAGACAGCTCGCTCATGTTCTATCAAGCTTTCTCCCAAGGCCCCAAACAAAGCCTTCACTGCCAGGGTCGGTCAGTTTAGAGAAGCAGCAGGCAGGCCCAGGCCATTTCCATAGGCCTGACTTTGCTCCATTTCAGCCCCTTGATGCAGCTAGCTAAAAGTCAGTCCAGGCATTCTCTCACTCCCTCGTTTTCGCTGCCTGTGTCTCCCTCTAGTGGGTCCTCGTCTCGTCTTCCTCGCTCATGTTACAAGGAGGCGGGACCATGCAAATGATTCCCCTTGTCGGGCATTAACGAGGAGCACCTGGATGTGTGCAATTAGTGCTCAGGGCTGCCTAATTGACACTTTTCAGGTCAGAATGGGCTGCAGGTGTGTTAAGGAGGTGTTAGGCAGGTGTGATGAGGGATTAGGCCTCAAGCCCGGGTAGGTGTGAAAAGTTGTTGCTGTGCCTGTGGCTGCGGCCAGCCTAGACCAGGGGGAAGGAAGGCTGCTAGCCAGACAGGCACCTCTCAGCGAGCTCTTCGTTTCTGCCAGGCCGCCGCTCGCTCGGAAAAGAGAATAATTGGGTTATCGCTTCTCGGCCTTTTGGCTAAGATCAAGTGTAGTATCTGTTCTTATCAGTTTAATATCTGATACGTCCCCTATCTGGGGACCATATATTAAATGGATTTTTAGAACAGGGAGATGGAAGAAGAGCTTGCTCTGTCCACTCCACGCATCGACCTGGTATTGCAGTACCTCCAGGACCGGTGCACCCCTCTCTTATGCAGTTTCCAAAAACAGAATTAAGAACAAGAAAAAAAATCTTCCTTTTGCTTGCTTGCTTGCTCACTGATTGCAATGTTGTTTTTTTTTGGGCTCACAAGCTGTTAATTCTTGCAATAATAAACTTGCATTTAACCCCTGTGTGTATTGGTGTTTTTGCTTCGTGTCAGTTTCTTGGCCTATCTCTCTCCCTACCTCCTCCCTCCATATTTTTGGGGTCAGGAAGAAGCAGCAGGTAAAGTGGCAGTTGCAAGAAGCCAAACCTAGCAAGTCAGTAAGTAGACACATTTCGACAAGACAGCTCGCTCATGTTCTATCAAGCTTTCTCCCAAGGCCCCAAACAAAGCCTTCACTGCCAGGGTCGGTCAGTTTAGAGAAGCAGCAGGCAGGCCCAGGCCATTTCCATAGGCCTGACTTTGCTCCATTTCAGCCCCTTGATGCAGCTAGCTAAAAGTCAGTCCAGGCATTCTCTCACTCCCTCGTTTTCGCTGCCTGTGTCTCCCTCTAGTGGGTCCTCGTCTCGTCTTCCTCGCTCATGTTACAAGGAGGCGGGACCATGCAAATGATTCCCCTTGTCGGGCATTAACGAGGAGCACCTGGATGTGTGCAATTAGTGCTCAGGGCTGCCTAATTGACACTTTTCAGGTCAGAATGGGCTGCAGGTGTGTTAAGGAGGTGTTAGGCAGGTGTGATGAGGGATTAGGCCTCAAGCCCGGGTAGGTGTGAAAAGTTGTTGCTGTGCCTGTGGCTGCGGCCAGCCTAGACCAGGGGGAAGGAAGGCTGCTAGCCAGACAGGCACCTCTCAGCGAGCTCTTCGTTTCTGCCAGGCCGCCGCTCGCTCGGAAAAGAGAATAATTGGGTTATCGCTTCTCGGCCTTTTGGCTAAGATCAAGTGTAGTATCTGTTCTTATCAGTTTAATATCTGATACGTCCCCTATCTGGGGACCATATATTAAATGGATTTTTAGAACAGGGAGATGGAAGAAGAGCTTGCTCTGTCCACTCCACGCATCGACCTGGTATTGCAGTACCTCCAGGACCGGTGCACCCCTCTCTTATGCAGTTTCCAAAAACAGAATTAAGAACAAGAAAAAAAATCTTCCTTTTGCTTGCTTGCTTGCTCACTGATTGCAATGTTGTTTTTTTTTGGGCTCACAAGCTGTTAATTCTTGCAATAATAAACTTGCATTTAACCCCTGTGTGTATTGGTGTTTTTGCTTCGTGTCAGTTTCTTGGCCTATCTCTCTCCCTACCTCCTCCCTCCATATTTTTGGGGTCAGGAAGAAGCAGCAGGTAAAGTGGCAGTTGCAAGAAGCCAAACCTAGCAAGTCAGTAAGTAGACACATTTCGACAAGACAGCTCGCTCATGTTCTATCAAGCTTTCTCCCAAGGCCCCAAACAAAGCCTTCACTGCCAGGGTCGGTCAGTTTAGAGAAGCAGCAGGCAGGCCCAGGCCATTTCCATAGGCCTGACTTTGCTCCATTTCAGCCCCTTGATGCAGCTAGCTAAAAGTCAGTCCAGGCATTCTCTCACTCCCTCGTTTTCGCTGCCTGTGTCTCCCTCTAGTGGGTCCTCGTCTCGTCTTCCTCGCTCATGTTACAAGGAGGCGGGACCATGCAAATGATTCCCCTTGTCGGGCATTAACGAGGAGCACCTGGATGTGTGCAATTAGTGCTCAGGGCTGCCTAATTGACACTTTTCAGGTCAGAATGGGCTGCAGGTGTGTTAAGGAGGTGTTAGGCAGGTGTGATGAGGGATTAGGCCTCAAGCCCGGGTAGGTGTGAAAAGTTGTTGCTGTGCCTGTGGCTGCGGCCAGCCTAGACCAGGGGGAAGGAAGGCTGCTAGCCAGACAGGCACCTCTCAGCGAGCTCTTCGTTTCTGCCAGGCCGCCGCTCGCTCGGAAAAGAGAATAATTGGGTTATCGCTTCTCGGCCTTTTGGCTAAGATCAAGTGTAGTATCTGTTCTTATCAGTTTAATATCTGATACGTCCCCTATCTGGGGACCATATATTAAATGGATTTTTAGAACAGGGAGATGGAAGAAGAGCTTGCTCTGTCCACTCCACGCATCGACCTGGTATTGCAGTACCTCCAGGACCGGTGCACCCCTCTCTTATGCAGTTTCCAAAAACAGAATTAAGAACAAGAAAAAAAATCTTCCTTTTGCTTGCTTGCTTGCTCACTGATTGCAATGTTGTTTTTTTTTGGGCTCACAAGCTGTTAATTCTTGCAATAATAAACTTGCATTTAACCCCTGTGTGTATTGGTGTTTTTGCTTCGTGTCAGTTTCTTGGCCTATCTCTCTCCCTACCTCCTCCCTCCATATTTTTGGGGTCAGGAAGAAGCAGCAGGTAAAGTGGCAGTTGCAAGAAGCCAAACCTAGCAAGTCAGTAAGTAGACACATTTCGACAAGACAGCTCGCTCATGTTCTATCAAGCTTTCTCCCAAGGCCCCAAACAAAGCCTTCACTGCCAGGGTCGGTCAGTTTAGAGAAGCAGCAGGCAGGCCCAGGCCATTTCCATAGGCCTGACTTTGCTCCATTTCAGCCCCTTGATGCAGCTAGCTAAAAGTCAGTCCAGGCATTCTCTCACTCCCTCGTTTTCGCTGCCTGTGTCTCCCTCTAGTGGGTCCTCGTCTCGTCTTCCTCGCTCATGTTACAAGGAGGCGGGACCATGCAAATGATTCCCCTTGTCGGGCATTAACGAGGAGCACCTGGATGTGTGCAATTAGTGCTCAGGGCTGCCTAATTGACACTTTTCAGGTCAGAATGGGCTGCAGGTGTGTTAAGGAGGTGTTAGGCAGGTGTGATGAGGGATTAGGCCTCAAGCCCGGGTAGGTGTGAAAAGTTGTTGCTGTGCCTGTGGCTGCGGCCAGCCTAGACCAGGGGGAAGGAAGGCTGCTAGCCAGACAGGCACCTCTCAGCGAGCTCTTCGTTTCTGCCAGGCCGCCGCTCGCTCGGAAAAGAGAATAATTGGGTTATCGCTTCTCGGCCTTTTGGCTAAGATCAAGTGTAGTATCTGTTCTTATCAGTTTAATATCTGATACGTCCCCTATCTGGGGACCATATATTAAATGGATTTTTAGAACAGGGAGATGGAAGAAGAGCTTGCTCTGTCCACTCCACGCATCGACCTGGTATTGCAGTACCTCCAGGACCGGTGCACCCCTCTCTTATGCAGTTTCCAAAAACAGAATTAAGAACAAGAAAAAAAATCTTCCTTTTGCTTGCTTGCTTGCTCACTGATTGCAATGTTGTTTTTTTTTGGGCTCACAAGCTGTTAATTCTTGCAATAATAAACTTGCATTTAACCCCTGTGTGTATTGGTGTTTTTGCTTCGTGTCAGTTTCTTGGCCTATCTCTCTCCCTACCTCCTCCCTCCATATTTTTGGGGTCAGGAAGAAGCAGCAGGTAAAGTGGCAGTTGCAAGAAGCCAAACCTAGCAAGTCAGTAAGTAGACACATTTCGACAAGACAGCTCGCTCATGTTCTATCAAGCTTTCTCCCAAGGCCCCAAACAAAGCCTTCACTGCCAGGGTCGGTCAGTTTAGAGAAGCAGCAGGCAGGCCCAGGCCATTTCCATAGGCCTGACTTTGCTCCATTTCAGCCCCTTGATGCAGCTAGCTAAAAGTCAGTCCAGGCATTCTCTCACTCCCTCGTTTTCGCTGCCTGTGTCTCCCTCTAGTGGGTCCTCGTCTCGTCTTCCTCGCTCATGTTACAAGGAGGCGGGACCATGCAAATGATTCCCCTTGTCGGGCATTAACGAGGAGCACCTGGATGTGTGCAATTAGTGCTCAGGGCTGCCTAATTGACACTTTTCAGGTCAGAATGGGCTGCAGGTGTGTTAAGGAGGTGTTAGGCAGGTGTGATGAGGGATTAGGCCTCAAGCCCGGGTAGGTGTGAAAAGTTGTTGCTGTGCCTGTGGCTGCGGCCAGCCTAGACCAGGGGAAGGAAGGCTGCTAGCCAGACAGGCACCTCTCAGCGAGCTCTTCGTTTCTGCCAGGCCGCCGCTCGCTCGGAAAAAGAGAATAATTGGGTTATCGCTTCTCGGCCTTTTGGCTAAGATCAAGTGTAGTATCTGTTCTTATCAGTTTAATATCTGATACGTCCCCTATCTGGGGACCATATATTAAATGGATTTTTAGAACAGGGAGATGGAAGAAGAGCTTGCTCTGTCCACTCCACGCATCGACCTGGTATTGCAGTACCTCCAGGACCGGTGCACCCCTCTCTTATGCAGTTTCCAAAAACAGAATTAAGAACAAGAAAAAAAATCTTCCTTTTGCTTGCTTGCTTGCTCACTGATTGCAATGTTGTTTTTTTTTGGGCTCACAAGCTGTTAATTCTTGCAATAATAAACTTGCATTTAACCCCTGTGTGTATTGGTGTTTTTGCTTCGTGTCAGTTTCTTGGCCTATCTCTCTCCCTACCTCCTCCCTCCATATTTTTGGGGTCAGGAAGAAGCAGCAGGTAAAGTGGCAGTTGCAAGAAGCCAAACCTAGCAAGTCAGTAAGTAGACACATTTCGACAAGACAGCTCGCTCATGTTCTATCAAGCTTTCTCCCAAGGCCCCAAACAAAGCCTTCACTGCCAGGGTCGGTCAGTTTAGAGAAGCAGCAGGCAGGCCCAGGCCATTTCCATAGGCCTGACTTTGCTCCATTTCAGCCCCTTGATGCAGCTAGCTAAAAGTCAGTCCAGGCATTCTCTCACTCCCTCGTTTTCGCTGCCTGTGTCTCCCTCTAGTGGGTCCTCGTCTCGTCTTCCTCGCTCATGTTACAAGGAGGCGGGACCATGCAAATGATTCCCCTTGTCGGGCATTAACGAGGAGCACCTGGATGTGTGCAATTAGTGCTCAGGGCTGCCTAATTGACACTTTTCAGGTCAGAATGGGCTGCAGGTGTGTTAAGGAGGTGTTAGGCAGGTGTGATGAGGGATTAGGCCTCAAGCCCGGGTAGGTGTGAAAAGTTGTTGCTGTGCCTGTGGCTGCGGCCAGCCTAGACCAGGGGGAAGGAAGGCTGCTAGCCAGACAGGCACCTCTCAGCGAGCTCTTCGTTTCTGCCAGGCCGCCGCTCGCTCGGAAAAGAGAATAATTGGGTTATCGCTTCTCGGCCTTTTGGCTAAGATCAAGTGTAGTATCTGTTCTTATCAGTTTAATATCTGATACGTCCCCTATCTGGGGACCATATATTAAATGGATTTTTAGAACAGGGAGATGGAAGAAGAGCTTGCTCTGTCCACTCCACGCATCGACCTGGTATTGCAGTACCTCCAGGACCGGTGCACCCCTCTCTTATGCAGTTTCCAAAAACAGAATTAAGAACAAGAAAAAAAATCTTCCTTTTGCTTGCTTGCTTGCTCACTGATTGCAATGTTGTTTTTTTTGGGCTCACAAGCTGTTAATTCTTGCAATAATAAACTTGCATTTAACCCCTGTGTGTATTGGTGTTTTTGCTTCGTGTCAGTTTCTTGGCCTATCTCTCTCCCTACCTCCTCCCTCCATATTTTTGGGGTCAGGAAGAAGCAGCAGGTAAAGTGGCAGTTGCAAGAAGCCAAACCTAGCAAGTCAGTAAGTAGACACATTTCGACAAGACAGCTCGCTCATGTTCTATCAAGCTTTCTCCCAAGGCCCCAAACAAAGCCTTCACTGCCAGGGTCGGTCAGTTTAGAGAAGCAGCAGGCAGGCCCAGGCCATTTCCATAGGCCTGACTTTGCTCCATTTCAGCCCCTTGATGCAGCTAGCTAAAAGTCAGTCCAGGCATTCTCTCACTCCCTCGTTTTCGCTGCCTGTGTCTCCCTCTAGTGGGTCCTCGTCTCGTCTTCCTCGCTCATGTTACAAGGAGGCGGGACCATGCAAATGATTCCCCTTGTCGGGCATTAACGAGGAGCACCTGGATGTGTGCAATTAGTGCTCAGGGCTGCCTAATTGACACTTTTCAGGTCAGAATGGGCTGCAGGTGTGTTAAGGAGGTGTTAGGCAGGTGTGATGAGGGATTAGGCCTCAAGCCCGGGTAGGTGTGAAAAGTTGTTGCTGTGCCTGTGGCTGCGGCCAGCCTAGACCAGGGGGAAGGAAGGCTGCTAGCCAGACAGGCACCTCTCAGCGAGCTCTTCGTTTCTGCCAGGCCGCCGCTCGCTCGGAAAAGAGAATAATTGGGTTATCGCTTCTCGGCCTTTTGGCTAAGATCAAGTGTAGTATCTGTTCTTATCAGTTTAATATCTGATACGTCCCCTATCTGGGGACCATATATTAAATGGATTTTTAGAACAGGGAGATGGAAGAAGAGCTTGCTCTGTCCACTCCACGCATCGACCTGGTATTGCAGTACCTCCAGGACCGGTGCACCCCTCTCTTATGCAGTTTCCAAAAACAGAATTAAGAACAAGAAAAAAAATCTTCCTTTTGCTTGCTTGCTTGCTCACTGATTGCAATGTTGTTTTTTTTTGGGCTCACAAGCTGTTAATTCTTGCAATAATAAACTTGCATTTAACCCCTGTGTGTATTGGTGTTTTTGCTTCGTGTCAGTTTCTTGGCCTATCTCTCTCCCTACCTCCTCCCTCCATATTTTTGGGGTCAGGAAGAAGCAGCAGGTAAAGTGGCAGTTGCAAGAAGCCAAACCTAGCAAGTCAGTAAGTAGACACATTTCGACAAGACAGCTCGCTCATGTTCTATCAAGCTTTCTCCCAAGGCCCCAAACAAAGCCTTCACTGCCAGGGTCGGTCAGTTTAGAGAAGCAGCAGGCAGGCCCAGGCCATTTCCATAGGCCTGACTTTGCTCCATTTCAGCCCCTTGATGCAGCTAGCTAAAAGTCAGTCCAGGCATTCTCTCACTCCCTCGTTTTCGCTGCCTGTGTCTCCCTCTAGTGGGTCCTCGTCTCGTCTTCCTCGCTCATGTTACAAGGAGGCGGGACCATGCAAATGATTCCCCTTGTCGGGCATTAACGAGGAGCACCTGGATGTGTGCAATTAGTGCTCAGGGCTGCCTAATTGA
>JBBDGP010003726.1:600000-833616 GCA_037952835.1 Lithobates septentrionalis | reverse complement strand
CCCCTCTCTCTCTCTCTCTCTCTCTCCTTTCACTCTTGCTCCTCCCACTTTTCAGTCCCCAATTTCTCTCTCTCCCCCTCCCTCTCCCCCTCTCTCTCTCTCCCCCTCTCCCTCCCTCTCCCCCTCTCCCTCTCCCCCTCTCTCCCTCTCTCTCTCTCTCCCCCTCTCCTCCCTCTCCCTCTCTCTCTCCCCTCTCCCTCCCCCCCCTCTCTCTCTCTCTCTCTCTCTCTCTCTTCCCTCTCTTCTCCCCTCTCTCTCTCCCTCCTCTCCCTCTCCCCTCTCCCTCCCCTCTCCCTCTCTCTCCCCCCCCAGCGCCCTCCCATTTCTCTCTCTCCCCCCCTCTCTCCTCCCCCTCTCCCTCTCTTTCCCCACTCTCTCTCCCCCCTCTCTCTCCCCCTCTCCCCTCTCTCTTCCCTTTCACCCCTCCCTTTCAACCCCCTCTTTCCCTTTTCCTTTCACCCCCTCTCTCTTTCTCACTCCGCCTCAACCCCTCTTTCCCTTTTCCTTTCACCCCCTCTCTCTTTCTCACTCCGCCTCAACCCCTCTTTCTCACCCCTTTCCCTCTCCTCCATTTCTCTCAGCATCCTCTCTCTCTGACTTCCCCCTCACTCCTGACTTCCCCCCTCACTCCCCCTCTCTCTTTCACTCCCCCTCTTTCTCTTTCACCCTCTCTCACTCCTCTCTCTCACCCCTTCTATCTCTCAACCCATCCCCCTCTCTCTTTCACTCCCCCTCTCTCTCTTTTACTCCCCCTTCGCTTTCTCTCACTTCTCCTCTCTTTCTCTCACTCCCCCTTTCCCTCTTTCCCACCCTCACCCCCCCCGGTCTCTCTTTCCTGTGAACTGGATTAGGTAACTCCTGGAGGGGGTAAAGGGTTAATTCATTAACAATGTCATTAGTCAGTAAAGTACAGCAAGAAAGGATTAATATCTTTTTTTTTTCCCCACAAAATTGTTATTTCTCTCACATGGCATAAGCATACTTACAATTACAGACATTCCTCATCCTGAGTATGCCGATACCACATTTGTGAGACTTTTTTACAGCCTGGTCACATATAGAGGTCCAACATGCACTCCTAGGATTTTTTCAGACGGATGTTGGCTCAAACTTGTCTTGCATACACACGGTCACACAAAGTTGTCAGAAAATCCGATCGTCCTGAACGTGGTGACGTAAAACACGTACGTCGGGACTATAAACGGGGCAGTAGCCAATAGCTTTCGTCTCTTAGTTTATTCTGAGCATGCGTGGCACTTTGTGTGTCGGATTTGTGTACACACGATCGGAATTTCTGACAACGGATTTTGTTGTGGGAAAATTTTATAGCAAGCTCTCAAACTTTGTGTGTCGGAAATTCCAATGGAAAATGTGTGATGAGACTACACATGGTCGGAATTTCCAACAACAAGGTCCTATCACACACTTTCCATTGGAAAATCCTATCGTATGCACAGGGCATTACACTTTTGAAGGCCCTGGAGCACCAGGACAATGGAAACGCCCAAAAAATTACCCATTTTGGAAAGCAAACAGCACATAATCTAGGAGGCATTATGAGTCTTTTAAACATGTCATTTTTTTCCACAAGTTTTAGGAAAATGTGGAAAGAAAATGAAACGCACATTTTTTTTTACACAAAGTGTTCAATTCATAAGATGTTTCTAACACATAGCATGTACATAGCAAGAATCACACTCAAAAAATACATTCTGCTACTCCTCCTGACTATGGTGATACCACATGTGTGAAACTTTTACACAGCCTGGCCACATACAGAGGCCCAACATGCAGGGTGGTCAGGTGTCCTAGGACATAAAATAGACATCTAGTTTAATGACTACCTATGACACTTTTGTGAGGCATTGTGGGGCATGGATGAGCACTGTAGTGGTACTGATGAGCACTGTGATGGCACTGATGTGGCACGGATGAGCACTGATGTGGCACGGATGAGCATTATTGTGGCATGGATGAGGCATGGATGGGCACAGATTAGGCATGGATGTGAGCACTGATGTGGCACGGATGAGCACTGATGTGGCACGGATGAGCATTATTGTGGCATGGATGAGGCATGGATGGGCACAGATTAGGCATGGATGTGAGCACTGATGTGGCACGAATATGCATATATGTGAATATGATGTGAGCACTGATGTGGCATAGATATGCACTGATGTGGCATGGATGAGGCATGGATGGACACAGATGAGCACTGATGTGGCATGGATTAGCACTGATGTGGGATGGATGAGGCATGGATGAGTACTGATGTGGCACGAATGAGCACTGATGTGGCATGGATGAGGCATGGATGTGGCACGGATGAGCACTGATGTGGCACAGATGAGGCATGGATAATCACTGATGTGGCATGGATGAGCACTGATGTGGGGTGGATGTGCAATGGATAAGCACTGATGTGGCATGGATTAGCACTGATGTGGGATGGATGAGGCATGGATGAGTACTGATGTGGCACGAATGAGCACTGATGTGGCATGGATGAGGCATGGATGTGGCACGGATGAGCACTGATGTGGCACAGATGAGGCATGGATAATCACTGATGTGGCACAGATGAGCACTGATGTGGCATGGATGAGGCACAGTTGAGGCATAGATGAGCACAGTTGAGGCATGGATGAGCACTGCTGTGGCACGGATGAGCATGGATGTGGCATAGATGCGGCTTGGATGAGCACAGATTAGGCATAGATGGGAACAGATATGGCATGGATGAGGTAGGGGTGAGCACTTATGTGGCATGGGTGAGGCACGGATGGGCATGGATGAGTACAGATGAGGCATGGATGAGGCACGGATGAGCATTGATAAGGTATGGATAGGCATCAATGAGGCATGGATGAACACTTATGAGGCATGGATGAGGCATTGAAAAAATAAACTCCCATGAATTGACGTGAGATTTGCCACCATCCCTAAACAGTACAAAAGGAACCTCAGAAAATGGGATTTTAAGGGCAATAATAGAATTAAATAGAGAAATTATATAAAAGAATTATATTGATTTTATTAGTACAAAAAAGTTTAAAAACCAATCTTCTAGAAAGACAAACATAGGATAACACAATGCAATATATTACAGTGATGGCAAAAAAAATCCCACTACATAGATGTTCCTCATCCATGAGTGAGAGTCCGACACGTTTTGAAATAATTAAATATATAATCTTCCTCAGGGACAATTTGCCATTTCTGAAAAGTACAAGATACAATATAAGTATATAAAATACAGAAATATATCTTATAGCATACATCTGAAACGATATATAAAACTTATATCAAGGTATACAAAAAACTTACATATCAAAAAGCGGTGATTTGAATAAAAGGTTCCTATACCCCATCAGACATCCACAGAGCTTGTGTTAGCCTTTCAACATACAAGAAAACCCCGGGATGTTGTAATCCAAAAGAGGCACCAAATTAGTAAGGCAGAATACCGCCTTAAAAACAAAGGCTGAGGGCAGCAATAATAGGGGGACCTATGAGAAAAACATACAGCATGTGGTGAGGCTCATGTCTAAATAAACATATATATATATATAGTTGTCATTAGGCAAATAAACCTATAGTCCAAGCTTGGGCAGGATATAGGGTTAACCCCCCATGAATCCCTCAAAGCTGAAGGGTCAGAGAGGTTAAATATCCCCAATGCCAACAAGTATGGAAAAAAAAAAAGAGAGAAAAAAAAACACAACCAAAAATACTTACAAAATATGACGTCCGAATCAAAATCTCTGAGTGGAATTTGCCCAAAATGAGGAAATCCAGATCACCACCAGAAGGATGGAAATAAAAGTTCCCAACCCTAAGGGGTAATAGGGGGAAAGATACAAGGACCATCTAAAAAATAAAACACAAGATGGCCATCAAAAAAGGGGATTCCAAAGCCATAATTAACATGAAAAAAGGGGAAATAAACTCCACAAGGTTAAAAACATACAGTGGGCATAGTATCACTCCCAAAGAGGAGCCCAAAGCGCTCCCCTCCGCAAGTGAAGCCCAGAGCCTTAAACCACAGGAGTGGAGTAAATAGAAAAAATATCCAAAAGAGCCAAACTTACGAACATTGCTGAAAATTTTTTCTCTCACAGATCAACCCAAAGCTACCCAAAAACAAAAGAAGAGGAGCACCGCTAAGTAAACTGATTTATTTACCAATAAACAATAAAAATATCCACTTACATATAAGAGTGGTATGTTGAACAAGATAGTATTATCCAAGGTGAGAAGGAAAAGGACAATCAGCGATTCCCAGGGACGCCACCAAACCAATCGCAATCTGACGGGAAGCCAGGACGGACCAATGTCTGTCTCTGCGGAGGAGCGGAGCGGCAGCTCAGGAAGCAGCTGGTGATGTGTGCAGTGGGGAGAAAACACAACGCGTTTCTGAACATGCGCAAGGTCTGTACGGCACATGTGCGCTCCTTTTTCAAGTGTGGGGTAAGGGAGAGATGGGAAGCTATTTATAACAGGCATCCGCCGATTAGAGGACGCTCGCAGCTGATAGAGATAATGGTTAGTGAACGGAGCTCTAGCTAAAAAAGGATGTCGGTGTGTGACATACAAAAGAATCTATACATATGCATATACATTTAAAAGGGCAAAAACTATATATATATATATATATATATATATATATATATATATATATATATATATATATATATATATATATATATATATATATTATACTATATCTCTATAAAGAGAAGGGGCTACCAAGAGGAACTATTAAAAATTAATGACTGATTAAAAAGAGGTGATATTAACCATAATTAACCTATTATGTTGGTATATTATGAAAAGAGAACAACAAAACATAAAATAGATAATAATGAGATGGAACAGAAATTATTGTTACCAGAATAACCTAGAAAATGAAAATATGAGTGACAATAAATATAAAAATATAAATAAAAAATATTAAATAAAATAAAAAATAATAAATAATAATAATGATGTGCACAATATACTGGATATCAAGCACTTGAACTACATCACAAATGGTTGGTGCAAAATATATATATATATATATATATATATATATATATATATATGTAATATATACTAATAGTGTGGAAATGCGACTTGTGCATGCACCCATAATCGCATGCAGAGGGGTATATCACCAGAGTACGGGAGTAAAGTTAATACTAAACATTAACAAATCACCCATTGTAAACAGGCAACATAAGCAAGGGTAAACACAGGAGAAACCATTCTGGATGTTTAAAGGATAGTGTTAATTTCAAGTTCCTCATTGAGTCCATTAGGGGCAAGCGTGTCAAGGGTATAAATCCAGAATGTTTCGCGCTCGCATAAACGCGAAAAACGCTCGGCTTCAGATAAACCCTTTGGTATGGATTCAATTACCCAGACTTGAAGGCCCATAGTGGAGCGAGCGTGATGCTTTAAAAAGTGGCGTGGCACACTGTGTTTGTCACAGCCTAATTCAACCAAACGGCGGTGCTTACCAAAACGCTGTCTTAATGGGCAGATGGTCTGGCCTACATACAAGAGTTTACAAGGGCATATGAGACAATACACCACATAATCGCTGGAACAATTATGGAATTTGTCAAAGGAAAAGAGTCTGCCTTTGTGGGTAAAGCTCTTTTGTCCATGATTCACGAAACCACAAGTCAAGCACAGTGGTTTGTTGCACCTGTACATTCCTACTATAGGAATAAGGCAGAGAGAATTATCTTTAGTTTTACACTTTAGTTTGCTGGGTGCTATTTTATTTTTCAATGTAGGAGCTCTTCTGTAGGTGACCTTAGGTCTTTGGCACAAGGAGGTGTTCAAGTGGGGGTCTTGCTTTAAAATGTTCCAATGTTTATAGAGTATGTGTTCCATCTTTCTGTATTGGCTATGAAACCCCGTAACAAAGCGTACCTCTGATTCTTCCAGGGGTTTTGTGGTCTTGGGTTTCTTACCCGGAAGATACTGGTTATAGGCCTGTTCTATCAATGGTGTGGGATAACCTTTCTCTATAAACTTATTTTTGAGGTGTGTGCTCTGAGTGACATAATCGCAAGCTCTTGTTCAATTTTGCCTGAATCTGCAGAACTGTCCTTTTGGAATGTTATTCTTCCATAGTGGATGATGACAGCTGTCATAGTGCAGGTAAGAGTTTCCAGCAGTGGCCTTAGTGTAATTACGAGAAAAGATTTTATCACCTTCATGGTTGAGTTCTAAATCGAGAAAGGCTAAACTGTCCTTATTCCAAACTGCTGTAAAGGAGACCCCCAGGTCGTTGGTGTTACAATGGATGACAAAGTCATCAATCCGGGAGGGAGAACCATCCCAGATGATGACGATGTCATCAATGTAACGACCAAAGAAGACTATGTGTTGGGCAAAGGGACTGTTGTTCCAAATGAATAAATTTTCCCAAAGGCCCATGGTCAAGTTGGCATAAGATGGGGCGAAATTAGCGCCCATGGCAGTACCATGGGTCTGAACAGGAAATATTTAAATCTGTGACGTGTTGCTAGTGCACTGCACCCCACGTGAAGAATTAAACCGTGGCGCTATCTCCAGAACTACTCCCACCTCTTACAGTGAATTAACTAATCTAGTGAACACCCCTTTGCAGGTGTATATTAAAAAATATATAAATAAAATAATATATATAAATGTATATAATAATGTAATGATATTAATGAATATCAATGATGAATATAAAACACTAAAAACACAGTACATAAAGTGACTACGTGCCAATACTGCTCATATAGTAATATACATCAATCCCTGTGCAGTGACTACACAAAAACAATGTATAACATCAAAGCTAATGACAGTCTTTGAGTGTCACACAATACCTATGTGACTATATCAAATAAAACTCTGTGAAAAATACACACACGTGTGCAAAGTGTCCGTGATCGTGGTCAAAAAAACATATCAAATGTGCCACAGCAAGTCCTTTTTAAATTCCAGGAGTGTAATTATCTTCTATCAAGTCCTTCCACCACACCTGCGTGTTCAGTGACCCCTCTCCCAATGGACAGCCACTCAACAGCTCCTCATGCCTCCACTCTCGTATGAGGCTATAAAGCATAGATGTTTAGGGCTACTGGCATGGGTTAAACAATTTCCATCCGGAGGTTCGTTCCATATGTAAATTAAAAAAGACTCCCAATAGTATGATAACGTAACAATTTAATAATACACACTACAAATCACACTCCAAAAGTTCCACTCACATTGTGTATACAATTTAAAAGCACAGCAAATTCCACAGCAATCTGTATAACGTACAGGGGGTATGCGGTCACGGCGGACCCTACCACAGCCGGCGTCTAAGAAGTATCTCTCACCCTCTCCTCGCCTGCCTGTCAGATGGACCCACCGTCTCCCCCGATAGGTGAACCACAGAGCTCGCTTCCTCCTGTCACTAGTACGTGGTGTTATCCTTCGCTTGGCCACGCCCCCACAAAGTCATGAATCCGGGAGGGAGAACCATCCCAGATGATGACGATGTCATCAATGTAACGACCAAAGAAGACTATGTGTTGGGTAAAGGGACTGTTGTTCCAAATGAATAAATTTTCCCAATGGCCCATGGTCAAGTTGGCATAAGATGGGGCGAAATTAGCGCCCATGGCAGTACCATGGGTCTGTAGATAAAACTGATCTTCAAAATGAAAATAATTGTGAGTAAGGCAGAATGAGGTTGCATCCAGAATAAAGGTGGCCTGTTTAGTATTGAGCATAGGGTCTGTTAATAGGAAATTCTGCACAGCTAATAATCCCACAGAGGTACGCTTTGTTACGGGGTTTCATAGCCAATACAGAAAGATGGAACACATACTCTTTAAACATTGGAACATTTTAAAGCAAGACCCCCACTTGAACACCTCCTTGTGCCAAAGACCTAAGGTCACCTACAGAAGGGCTCCTACATTGAAAAATAAAATAGCACCCAGCAAGCTAAAGTGTAAAACTAAAGATAATCCTCTCTGCCTTACTCCTATAGTAGGAATGTACAGGTGCAACAAACCACTGTGCTTGACTTGTGGTTTCGTGAATCATGGACAAAAGAGCTTTACCCACAAAGGCAGACTCTTTTCCTTTGACAAATTCCATAATTGTTCCAGCGATTATGTGGTGTATTGTCTCATATGCCCTTGTAAACTCTTGTATGTAGGCCGGACCATCTGCCCATTAAGACAGCATTTTGGTAAGCGCCGCCGTTTGGTTGAATTAGGCTGTGACAAACACAGCGTGCCACGCCACTTTTTAAAGCATCACGCTCGTTCCACTATGGGCCTTCGAGTCTGGGTAATTGAATCCATACCAAAGGGTTTATCTGAAGCCGAGCGTTTTTCGCGTTTATGCGAGCGCAAAACATTCTGGATTTATACCCTTGACACGCTTGCCCCGAATGGACTCAATGAGGAACTTGAAATTAACACTATCCTTTAAACATCCAGAATGGTTTCTCCTGTGTTTACCCTTGCTTATGTTGCCTGTTTACAATGGGCGATTTGTTAATGTTTAGTATTAACTTTACTCCCGTACTCTGGTGATATACCCATCTGCATGCGATTATGGGTGCATGCACAAGTCGCATTTCCACACTATTAGTATATATTACATATATATTATATATATATATTTTTTGCACCAACCATTTGTGATGTAGTTCGAGTGCTTGATATCCAGTATATTGTGCACATCATTATTATTATTTATTATTTTTTATTTTATTTAATATTTTTAAATTATATTTTTATATTTATTGTCACTCATATTTTCATTTTCCAGGTTATTCTGGTAACAATAATTTCTGTTCCATCTCATTATTATCTATTTTATGTTTTGTTGTTCTCTTTTCATAATATACCAACATAATAGGTTAATTATGGTTAATATCACCTCTTTTTAATCAGTCATTAATTTTTTTTTTTCAAATAACAGTTTTTATTGGCCACAGATATATAAAAATACGAAAGAGTTGTAGTTTGCTCAGTACAGAGTATCATTGGTAGACATTCAACCTGACATTCAGTAGGCAATAGGATATTTTCATCTAGATAAAATAAAGATGTAGTACATTCTTCATCTGGAAAATTCGTCAACCAACAGATATCTATTTTATACTGGACATAGTCCAAGAATAGGGAAAGAGATAATAGAGAGAGAAAGGAGGAGAGGAGAGAATATAGAAAAAAAGGAGGGGGAGGAGGGGGGGAGGGAGGTTCTGCCGCCAGTCTAGGGTGGGTCCTCCTGTCTATGCCAATCTTCCCAGACTTTGTCATGTATTTCCAGTCTATCTTGTAAGCGGGCTGTCATTTTTTCCATGAGCTCTATGTCCTTTATTCTGGTGTAGAGATCCGTTTGAGTGGGAGGGGTCTGTTTTTTTCCAACGCAGTGCGACCAGGCACCTTGCCGCCGTGATTACATGGCCCATCAATTTCCTAGAGTGGCGGGGTATGGTCAACCCGGACACCCCAAGGAGAAATAATTTCGGGGTCCAGGGCACCTGTACCCCCAGCAAGCGAATCAATAGCGATTGAACTTCCGTCCAGAACGGGGCTATTTTAGGGCATGACCAATAAATATGGTATAGGGTCCCTCTATCTTTGCAACATCGCCAACATCTGTCCGAACTGGAGGGGTATATGGCTCGGAGTACATCAGGCGTCATGTACCAGAAAAAGAGAATTTTATATGCGTTCTCCTTGTATAAAGTACAGAGTAAACTTTTGGCTGCCTGGGACCAGATCACCTGCCAGGTGTTTTCTGGTATCTCCTCGCCTATATACTTCTCCCAGCGGAGCATGTATGTGTGCTTGCCCTGATCCGGGACACTGTAGGAATTCAATATTCGGTATATGTCAGAAATTAGCCCACGTCTAGTCGAGCCTTCTAGTATCAGGCCCTCAAATGTAGTTGGGGTTGAAAATTGTAGATCTGGGGCGATAGATTGGGCATAGTGTCGTATTTGCAGGTAACCATAGAATGCTTGCTTTGGGATGCCAAATTTTTTCTGAAGCTCCGCAAAGGAGAGTAGCCTGCGTGTGCATGGGTGGACTAGGTGGCCAAAGTGGAACAAGTTTCTGGTCGCCCACGGGGAGAACATCTGATGTGTGAGACCTGCGGGCATTTTGGGGTTGTATAGAAAGGACGTAAGGAGTGATCTCTCGGAGCATAGTGTGTGGGCTCGTGACAATCTACGCCAGAGTGTGCTAAGGTGAAGCATGGGGCCCAGAAGCTGGGAGGAGTCTACCTTCGCCTTCGCATTCCATAACATACTGTTTGGGTGGACCGGTGCCATCCACAGTTTTTCGATTTCTGTCCACTTGTTATAGGAGCGTTGGGTAAACCATGAGGCCAGGGCTCGTAGTTGGGCTGCCTGGTAATATTTGGTTATGTCGGGAAAGGATAGCCCGCCGTCTGTTCGCAACGCCAGCAGGACCGATCGTGGTATTCTGTGTCTCTTATAATTCCATATATAACGTATCATGTCCGCCTGTAGTTTCCGCAGTTCCGCTGTTGGGACTGGAATGGGGAGTG
The DNA here is from genome assembly GCA_037952835.1 of Lithobates septentrionalis. Taxonomy (NCBI): domain Eukaryota; kingdom Metazoa; phylum Chordata; class Amphibia; order Anura; family Ranidae; genus Lithobates; species Lithobates septentrionalis. The sequence goes on along the minus strand of JBBDGP010003726.1, from coordinate 823,056 downwards.
TTTGGAATAGGTAGAGCAGTTTTGGCAGAATAACCATCTTAACCGAGGCTATCCTCCCTAAGAGGGAGATATGATGCGCCTTCCACTTTCTTAATAGGTCCCTTATATTTTTTAGAAGGGGGGGATAGTTGGCTCTATACAGGGTAGAGTAGGAGGAGGTAATCTGGATTCCCAGGTATTTTAAGGATAAATCATTCCAATGGTAAGGGAAGCATTGTCGTAAGTGTTGAATCTCCTGAACCGGCATGTTAATAGGTAGGGCTTCAGATTTGGCTGCGTTTATTTTATAGCCCGATAGGGATCTATACAGGTCGAGCTCAGCGTGTAGATTGGGAAGTGAAATCCTGGGTTGGGTCAGGGTAAGTATGATATCGTCGGCAAACAGTGCCAGCTTAAATTCTCTATCTCTCACCGGAATCCCGTGTATGCTTGTATTTTTCCGGATGGTCGCCGCCAGGGGCTCCACACAGAGCGCAAATAGTAGCGGTGATAGCGGGCACCCCTGGCGAGTTCCATTAGCAATCGGAAAGGTCGGCGACAACGCAAAGGGAGTTTTAACCTGGGATGAGGGATTAGTGTATAAGTGTCTAATAGCCTGCAGAAAAGGGCCCCGGAATCCTATATAGTGCAGTGTGGCGAACAGGAAAGGCCAACTAAGGCGGTCAAAAGCCTTTTCTGCTTCAAGACCCAGAACCAATGCATCCAGTCCCTCCCTGTTCGCCACATCAATAAGGTCGATAATTCGTCTCGTGTTATCCCCCGCCTGAAGCAGGGGGACAAAGCCCACCTGGTCCTTGTGTATTAAGGAAGGAAGTATCAGGTTCAATCGCATTGAGAGAAGCTTGGTAAAGATTTTTAAATCGGAGTTAAGAAGTGCGATTGGTCTGTAACTTGCGCATACAGAGGGGTCCTTGTCAGGCTTGGGGATAAGCGTGAGAAATGACCTCTGCATGTCTGCGGGGATGGTAGTGTTCTGAAAAAAGGCGTTAAATATCTTACACATGTAGGGTAAAAGAATCGGGAGGAATGTCTTATAGTACTCGTAAGGGAGCCCGTCTGGACCGGGGGATTTGTGTGTGGGCAGATTTTTTATAGTGGCTGTTATTTCTTCCTCCGTGATTGGGGTGTTGAGTGACTCAAAGTCCGTTCTTTGGAGTCTGGGAAGGCCACTGTCTTCTAAATAGTGTCGCATTCGTTCCCTAAGATCGGGAGGTAACGGGTCACGAGGGATCTCAGGGTTGTTATACAGGGTTGTGTAGAATTCCCCAAAGGTCTGGGCTATGTCTTGAGGGTGTGTACGTAGAGTGTCCGACTTTAATTTGGTGAGGGGTGGACATATGGGAGCATTCAGACAGTTTGCGCGCTAGAAGGGAGTGGGCTTTATTGCCTTTATCATAGTAGGTTTGCTTTAGTCACAGGAGTGCTTTCTCCACCTGGCCTAGTGCCAGATCTGGAAGGTTGTTTCTAAGACACACTACTTTTTTAAGGAGAGATATAGATGGTGAGGCCTGTAGGCGAAGTTCTAGGATTTTGAGTTCTTTCTCAGTCTGGAGTTTGGATGCTATCGCGTTTCTCTTCATGGCTGAAGAGATCGCGATGCATCGTCCCCTGAGAACTGCCTTGTGAGCCTCCCAGAGGGTGGTGAGGGAGACGTCGGGAGTATTGTTATCTGAGAAGTAGTTTTTCAAAGTCGTCTCTAATTCCGACCTAGACGGGACATGTTGGAGAAGAAAGTTGTTTAACTGCCAATTGCTGGGTTTACGGGCCGCGACTCCCATCTCAAGTGATAAGGTTATTGGGGCATGATCTGACCAGGAAATGGGAAGGATCTGGGCCGACTTTGTGATCCGTAAGGTGGCGTTATTAACAAAAAAATAGTCTAGACGGGAGTGCATACGGTGGGGGGCCGAAAAAAAGGTATATTGTCTGTCTCCTGGGTGGAGTGCTCGCCATGAATCAAATAAGGCATGACGTCTGGCTAATTGTCTAAATAGCTTGGAATCACGGGCAGCTCGAGCCTGGGGGGCTGTGGGGTTAATCACATGACGGTCTAATCCCACCGAATGCGCCAAGTTGAAATCTCCTCCCACGATCAGACATTCGTTGGGGGACTTAAAGAGGCGTGTAAGGACCTTGGATAGGAAGTGTATCTGACGTACATTAGGAGCGTAGATATTGCAAATGGTTATCGCCTGCGATTGCCATTGGCCACGCAAGATTATATAATGTCCCCTTGGGTCAGTCATTAATTTTTAATAGTTTCTCTTGGTAGCCCCTTCTCTTTATAGAGATATAGTATATTATATAAATATATATATAGTTTTTGCCCTTTTAAATGTATATGCATATGTATAGATTCTTTTGTATGTCACACACCGACATCCTTTTTTAGCTAGAGCTTCGTTCACTAACCATTATCTCTATCAGCTGCGAGCGTCCTCTAATCGGCGGATGCCTGTTATAAATAGCTTCCCATCTCTCCCTTACCTCACACTTGAAAAAGGAGCGCGCATGTGCCGTACGGACCTTGCGCATGCTCAGAAACGCGTTGTGTTTTCTCCCCACTACACACATCACCAGCTGCTTCCTGAGCTGCCGCTCCGCTCCTCCGCAGAGACAGACATTGGTCCGTCCTGGCTTCCCGTCAGATTGCGCTTGGTTTGGGGGCGTCCCTGGGAATCGCTGATTGTCCTTTTCCTTCTCACCTTGGATAATACCATCTTGTTCAACATACCACTCTTATATGTAACTGGATATTTTTATTGTTTATTGGTAAATAAATCAGTTTACTTAGCGGCGCTCCTCTTCTTTTGTTTTTGGTCTTTGATGGATTTGAGCTGACTTCACTCCATAGAAGAGCTGCCCTTCGTACACAGTGTCCCACAAGAAAAGTCTCACATCCGGTGTCTCCCACATATTGCTTATCTCTCACGGATCCCTTCCTGTACTATGGACTCCTTCCCAGCACCTGTCAAAGTTTACTAACATTTCTTATGCCACACTGCGATTGATTCAGCACAAGACTTTCTATTTTATTTCCATTAACTTTTATACTCATTTGCTTCACAGCCTCTGAGCGCCAGTCTAATTTTTTTTACAAAGCTACCCAAAGTCCGCAGTAACATCTAACTGAGGGAGAGGTTAATCCTCTCCTCTCAGAGACAAAAATATTCAACCTCCAAGCAGGATGTCAGGAGATAAGGATGGCGGCTCTGGGGTTCCTGGCACCCTCCTTATGTAGCCCATGCTTACCAACTGTCAAAGCCTCGTGAAGCGTCGGGGGACGACGCCACACCACGTGTCGGTGATGATGTCATCCCCCGAGCGCCGCTCATATGGAGGACCCATTGGGAAAGCAAACTATGTCCGAGGCATCAGGCTAAGACAAAACACTAGGGGAGCGCGGCTCGCGCACGCAGCCACCGCCCTACTACAATCCAGGACGTGAGAGCAGAGGCATTACTGCTGACAGTAAATGTCGCTGCAGATCACGTGATGCCCATTGAGGATATCTGAGAAATACAAATCAAAAACAGCTCCATAATCCATACAGCGGAGCAGATGTAAACCAAACCAAAGACCAACAGACTATCAGGATGTCCCAAACAGAATTATAGCATCAAAATGTCCAGGGTAATGGAAAAATTATAATCCAACTAGGTAAATATATATTAAAAAAAAAATCATCATAGTGGGTCTCCAATATATATATATAAATAGTAATCGGGCTGAATGGAAGAATGGAAGATCGCAGGCCAGCCCGAAGCAGGGTTATAAGGAAAAAAAAGACCCCGAATGGGAATCTTTCCATAAAGGAGGAACTAATAGCCCCCGACACAAAAATTACCCACCCAAAACTGTTGGAACAGTGCTGAAAACATCCAGAACCACAGCTCGGGAGGAAGAATGGCCTCCAACATCGTGGGGGCCTACGTGTGCCGGATGCATGATGATGGTCACAAGTGAAGGTGAAAAATGCTGGATGGGGTATAAGAACATAATCTCATCACATGTATATAGAAAAAATAAAAAAGAGAACACAACACAAATCATATTGCATAATCTAACCACCATAAAGGTGGAGCACCAATGACAAAAAGTGTATGTCATTAACTAGTACATTTCCAATAAAATAATATAGTACCCCAATAGATAATGTCATTCTAACAGATTTACTGACAAGAAGACAGAGTAAGAAGGACGAAAAAGGAGAAAAAAAGGGAATGGGACATGATGGATTTTAGTCTGTTTACCCTGAACTGAAGCCTTCTAAAAAAGGCCTGAAACTTTCAGCCTCATTGAGGCCCGGTGGGGTAGTAGCATCTAGGTATCTAATCCAGCGCATTTCGCGCTGTAATAGAATTTTATTCCAATCCCCACCTCTAATAGGGATATGGATACGATCCAATACTGTAAAGTTTACAGATGGCATCCTATATCTATGTCCCCTGGCCACATGTCTTCCAAGGGGAAGGTACAGGTTGCCAATTCGCATACTTTGTAGATGTTTACTGACACGCTGTCCAAATTCTTGTCAGGTTTTCCCGAAATAAAAAGCCCCCACATTGGCATTGTACCAAGTACACTACTCCCTGAGTCTTGCAGTTGGCAAAATGCTTCATGTGGAAGCGTTCTCCATTGGGTAATTGGAAAGAGGTTCTCTTACCGATAACCCCACAGAAGGAACAGAAACCACAGGGGAAAGTCCCCCAGATTTTGCAAGGGTCCTGTCTTGAATTCCCCTTGTATTCATTCTGAGTCAGCATCTCCGCTAGGGAGCCTGCCTTCCTGAAAGTGATCTGGGGTTTAGGGGTAAGAAGACCCCCCAAAATGGTGTCTTCGGTAAGGATCGACCAATGTTTTGTAAGGATCTTCCTCACAGTGTTATGTTCATTGGAGTAGCGTAGGATGGTTCTTGTTGTATCATCCTGTTTTTGGGTTTTAGTTTTAAAAATTAAAGAGTGTCTATCCTGGTCCTTGACCCGAATTAAGGCTTTTTTCAGGGAGGATTTTGTGTATCCCCTTGCAAGTAGTCTCTCACTCAGTTTGTCTGCCTCACATTGAAAAGCTTCCAGTGTGGTGCAGTTCCGCTTCAAGGAATTGGCTAAAGGGTATAGATTTTTTTAAGGGGTTCAGGGTGGATACTGTCCGCATGCAAAAGAGTGTTGCCGGCAGTTTCCTTTCTGTAAAGTCTACTAGCAAGTTTCCCATCTTTGTCTTTGTAGATGCTGATGTCCAAAAAGTTGATCATATGGTAATCGTAGGACATTGTAAAAGATGAATTCAAAGCATTGTGGTTCATAACTTTTAGGCAGCTCTTAAGGGTGTCTTCCGGACCATTACATATCAGAAAAATATCATCTATGTAGCTTTGCCAAAGAGTGATATATTCGGTGTATGGAGTTAACTGGTCATCGGATAAAAAAGCTTTTTCCCACTCCCGCAGGTACAGGTTTGCATAGGAGGGGCACAACATGTCCTCATAGCAACACCCTGTACCTGGAGGTAGTGGGAACCCTTAAAGAGAAAGACGTTATGTCTCAAGATGTAATCCAACATCTCAAGTATGAATTTGTTGAATTTCCACTCTGTGGTTGCCTTTTGTTGTAAAACACGACTAACAGCAGCCACCCCTAGATCGTGCGGTATGCTGTTATATAGTGATTCGACGTCTATAGTGACCAGAATGGACAAATAGGGAATCACTAAGTCATCCAATATTTGCAATAGATGGATAGTATTCTTGGTATAAGATGCCAACTCTAGGACATGAGGTCTCAGATGTTAGTCAATAACTTGACCAATACCTTAGGATATGCTACCGTTTCCTGAAATGATGGGGTGGCCTGGGGGATTATGAAGATCTTTGTGTACTTTTGGAAGTGCATGCATGGTGGGAGTACGAGGATGTCTAGTGCGTATAAACTCCAACAGTTCACCAGTGATGGCCCCTATCATGAAAGCTTCGTCAACCAGGCGATAAAATTCCTGGTTGAACCTATCAACTAGTGAGGCTGAAATTTTCCGGTAGCATTTTCGATTGTTAAGGATCTTGAAGCACATATCTTAGTATTTGGAATTATCCATTAATACGATGTTGCCACCTTTATCAGACCCCTCAATTGTTATGTCAGTGTTATTCTTTAATGATTTTAGGGCATCCTGTTGTTCAGGATTGAGATTTTTAACTGATTTGTCTTTGTTTAAAGATTCAATTTCTCTGGTACTTTGTTTAACGAATAGAGCCAGGGCTGGATTTTGACTTAATGAGGGAAATCTGTGTGATTTCCTTTTAAATTGCCTTTTTTGTTGTACATCACAAGTTTGTTCATCTTCGCTACCCTCACTTTCCCAGGCATCCAACCAACCAGACTCCACTCCCTCACTTTCCTGTAGGAGCAGATTCAGGTCCCGAAGAGCCTTAAAATCTGCTGCTTTGAGATTGGGAGCAACTGCCTCCTCAAGTTTAGTTGCTTTCTTGTACATACTTTTCAGAAGCAATTTCCTAGCAAATAGGAAAATATCCTTCACCATTTCGAAATTGTTGAGGCTCCTATTGGGGCAAAAAGATAATCCCAAGGAAAGAACCTCTTCCTCTGCCTCAGTGAGTATATGAGATGATAAATTGCTTATATTTAGTTTGCCGGTTTGGTATTTTGGGTCAATACGGGTTCCTGTTCTTTCCGTGCTGTTAGTGCCTGTGTCAAAGTCATCTTGTCTAAAAAATCATCAAGTTGGGTTTGATTTTTTGGAATAGCTCCCAACTCTTTACTAGTTTTAGTTGATTTACCTTTACCTATGTTTGACCCTTTGATAAATTCAGTATTGGCTTGAGAGTGTCTGGGGGAACTATCCACTTTGCCTCCACGTGATGTATGTGGTGCATCTGCGGTTCGTTTCTTGTTGATCTGTTGGAGTTCACCTTCCATTTCCTGTAATCTGGCAAAAGGACCCTTTCTCTTTCTGAGAGTGGGATCTGTGTGGGAAGAGGTTGAAGAAGAGTTAGAGGTTGTATCCGAGCTGTAATCATTTTTCTCTTGATTTCTAGAGGGTTTCTTAGTTTTATTTTTGAAATTCTTGTTTTGGAGCCATCTATGGGCTTGATTCTCACCAAAGGCATTTTTGTCTCCAAAATTTCTTTTCTTTCTTCTGAAGAATAGCCTTGCTAAATACCCTTAGATGTTCTCTCAGTTTTTCTTTGAGGCCTGTGTAGTCCTCGTGTGCCTTTAGTGGAATCAAGCGATTATAGAGAGCACCAATCTCTGTGTCCAAGGTATTCAATTGCAATTTATATTCATCCTGTAGTAATAACATCAAATTTCTAGAACAGTCGTTGAGTTTGGTCACCCAATTTTTCTTTAAATCATTTGAAATATGGTCTAAGATCGGAAAAATTTGAATCCTCAATCCTATCGGATTGATATTTTCTTGAATGTATCTTCCTAGAGATTGTATGTACCAATGTAGTGCACATTTCTTCTCCAGTACTTTAGTAAGACTGTGAAAAAGTGAAGTCAAATCAGTTTTAATTTGTTCCTTAGCTTAATAGTTAGTGTGAATATTAGACATTAGTTTCTCCCAATTTTCACCCAAGAGGTCCCCCATCCTGAATAACTGCAGAAAAAGTAGAATGAACGTACAAAAAATATATGGTCCCAAACAAATCAGAATTGGACCAAGATAGAAAGACCAGAAAAAGAAAGTATTCCCCTTGTTGGAGGACCATCCCTGGATTTTCAAAAAGTTTTTTTATATATCTAAATTTGGGGTTCACATCAAAACAGGGAGTTAATATGAGGATATGGGTGTATTGTCCACCTCTAGAAATTAGAAAAAAAAAAAACTCCCATGAATTGACGTGAGATTTGCCACCATCCCTAAACAGTACAGAAGGAACCTCAGAAAATGGGATTTTAAGGGCAATAATAGAATTAAATAGAGAAATTACCGTATAACACGCACCCCAATTTAGGAGGGAATTTTAAGGAAAAAAAAACTTACATTTAAACGCCCATCATTGCAGCCTTCTCAGTGCAGCCTTCTCAGTGCAGCCATGTCAGTGCAGCCTTGTCAGTGCAGCCTTGTCAGTGCAGCCATGTCAGTGCAGCCTTGTCAGTGCAGCCATGTCAGTGCAGCCTTGTCAGTGCAGCCATGTCAGTGCAGCCTTGTCAGTGCAGCCATGTCAGTGCAGCCTTCCCCAGTGCAGCCTTCCCCAGTGCAGACTTCCCCAGTGCAGCCTTGTCAGTGCAGCCATGTCAGTGCAGCCTTGTCAGTGCAGCCATGTCAGTGCAGCCTTCCCCAGTGCAGCCTTGTCAGTGCAGACTTCCCCAGTGCAGCCTTCCCCAGTGCAGCCTTGTCAGTGCAGCCTTGTCAGTGCAGACTTCCCCAGTGCAGACTTCTCCAGTGCAGCCTTCCCCAGTGCAGCCTTCCCCAGTGCAGCCTTCCCCAGTGCAGCTTTCCCAGTGCAGCTTTCCCCAGTGCAGCCTTCCCCAGTGCAGCCTTGCCCCAGTGATCCCAGCCATTCTGGGCTTCAAAATCGCCGATCGCGATTTGAAAATGGCGCCGCCGGCGCCGAAATATACAGTGCCGGTCCTCGGCTCTTTCCGGCGGCTGTCGTTCATTTTCGGCTCCACTCGTAGTCCCGAGCGGAGCTATCCGAACCTAGCCGAGTAGGTTCGGATAGCTCCGCTCGGGACTACGAGTGGAGCCGAAAATGAACGACAGCCGCCGGAAAGAGCCGAGGACCGGCTCTGTGTATTTCGGCGCCGGCGGCGCCATTTTCAAATCGCGATCGGCGATTTTGAAAATGTGACAGGTCGGGATCGCAGGGGATCGGCGTATAACACGCACCTGCGATTTTCCCCTGGTTTTAAGGGGAAAAAAGTGCGTGTTATACGCCGATAAATACGGTATATAAAAGAATTATATTGATTTTATTAGTACAAAAAAGTTTAAAAATCAATCTTCTAGAAAGACAAACATAGGATAACACAATGCAATATATTACAGTGATGGCAAAAAAATCCCACTACATAGATGCTCCTCATCTATGAGTGAAAGTCCGACACGTTTTGAAATAATTAAATATATAATCTTCCTCAGGGACAATTTGCCATTTCTGAAAAGTACAAGATACAATATAAGTATATAAAATACAGAAATATATCTTATAACATACATCCGAAACGATATATAAAACTTATATCAAGGTATACAAAAAAAATTACATATCAAAAAGCGGTGATTCGAATAAACGGTTCCTATACCCCATCAGGCATCCACAGAGCTTGTGTTAGCCTTTCAACATACAAGAAAACCCCAGTTGTAATCCAAAAGAGGCACCAAATTAGTAAGGCAGAATACCGCCTTAAAAACAAAGGCTGAGGGCAGCAATAATAGGGGGACCTATGAGAAAAACATACAGCATGTGGTGAGGCTCATATCTAAATAAACATATATATATATAGTTGTCATTAGGCAAATAAACCTATAGTCCAAGCTTGGGCAGGATATAGGGTTAACCCCCCCATGAATCCCTCAAAGCTGAAGGGTCAGAGAGGTTAAATATCCCCAATGCCAACAAGTATGGGGAAAAAAAAAGAGAGAGAAAAAAAAAAACACAACCAAAAATACTTACAAAATATGACGTCCGAATCAAAATCTCTGAGTGGAATTTGCTCCAAATGAGGAAATCCAGATCACCACCAGAAGGATGGAAATAAAAGTTCCCAACCCTAAGTGGTAATGGGGGGGGGGAAAGATACAAGAACCATCTAAAAAATAAAACACAAATGGCCATCAAAAAAGAGGATTCCAAAGCCATAATTAACATGAAAAAGGGGGAAATAAACTCCACAAGGTTAAAAACATACAGTGGGCATAGTATCACTCCACAAGAGGAGCCCAAAGAGCTCCCCTCCACAAGTGAAGCCCAGAGCCTTAAACCACAGGAGTGGAGTAAATAGAAAAAATATCCAAAAGAGCCAAACTTACCAACATTGCTGAAAATTTTTTCTCCCACAGATCAACCCAAAGCTATCCAAAGTCTGCAGTAACATCTAACTGAGGGAGAGGTTAATCCTCTCCTCTCAGAGACAAAAATATTCAACCTCCAAGCAGGATGTCAGGAGATAAGGATGGCGGCTCTGGAGCCTCGTGGAGCATCGGGGGGCGACGCCACACCATGTGTCGGTGATGACGTCATCCCCGAGCGCTGCTCATATGGAGGACCCATTGGCAAAGCAAACAATGTCCGAGGCATTGACCAAGGCATCAGGCTAAGACAAATACTAGGGGAGCACGGCTCGCACACGCAGTTTTTTTACCCTATATCCTGCCCAAGCTTGGACTGTAGGTTTATTTGCCTAATGACAACTATATATATGTTTATTTAGATATGAGCCTCACCACTAGGGATGAGCCGAACTCCCCCCGGTTCGGTTCGCACCAGAACCTGCGAACGGACCGAAAATTTGCACGAACGTTAGAACCCCATTGAAGTCTATGGGACTCGAGAGTTCAAAATCAAAAGTGCTAATTTTAAAGGCTAATTTGCATGGTATTGTCCTAAAAAGGGTTTGGGGACCCGGGTCCTGCCCCAGGGGACATGCATCAATGCAAAAAAAAGGTTTTAAAAACGGCCGTTATTTGGGAGCAGTGATTTTAATGATGCTTAAAGTGAAAAAAAAAAGTGAAATATTCCTTTAAATATCGTACCTGGGGGGTGTCTATAGTATGCCTGTAAAGTGGCGCGTGTTTCCCGTGCGTAGAACAGTCCCTGCACAAAATGACATTTTTAAAGGAATAAAAGTCACTTAAAACTGCTTGCGGCTTTAATGTAATGTCAGGCCCCGGCAATATGGATGAAAATCAGTGAGACAAACGGCATGGGTACCCCCCCAGTCCATTACCAGGCCCTTTGGGTCTTGTATGGATATTAAGGGGAACCCCGCACCCAAATTAAAAAAAGGAAAGGTGTAGGGCCACCAGGCCCTTATAGACTCTGAACAGCAGTATACAGGCGGTGCAAATAAGACAGGGACTGTAGGTTTGTTGTTAAGTAGAATCTGTTTGTAATTTTGAACTGGTACATTTTTAACGTGTTTAGCTCCAGCCAAAAAATCTATTTTAAGCTTTTTGGAAAACATAGGGAAGGGTTATCACCCCTGTGACATTTGTTTTGCTGTCTGTGCACCTCTTCAGAAGATTTTACCTCACTTTATGTCCCAATCACAAATGTTTTTTGACAATTTGGGGTTTTTAGTGAAACAAGGATTGGTGATAAAGCATCAGTGGAAAGGAGACACGTTTTTCCCATATTAACTCTTACAGGAGAGAATTTCCCTTCCTAGGGGTAGATTTCATCCCACTTCCTGTTGTCTCCTTCCGTTTGCAAGTAGGAGTCATTTGTAAGTTGGATGTTTGAAAGCAGGGGCCTGCCCTATATACTCTGCAGAAATTTGGGCCTTAGGTGTTGGTGTTGCCACAACACTGTAAGCCTTCACAGTTACTCTTGGTGGGTGCAGGAATGGACTCTGCTGTGAAATATTAGATCAAGAATTGTAATTACATGCCCCTGTTAAACAGGGTCAGAAAAATTGGGCCTTTGGTGGTGGTGGTGCTGGTGCCACAACACTGTAAGCCCTCACAGTTACTCTTGGTGAGCGCAGAAACGGGCCATGCTGTGAAATATTAGATCAAGAATTGTAATTACATGCACCTGTTGAACAGGGGCAGAAAAATTGGGCCTTTGGTGGTGGTGGTGGTGGTGTTGCCACAACACTGTAAGTCCTCACAGTTACTCTTGGTGGGAGCTGGAACGGGCCCTGCTGTGAAATATTAGATCAAGAATTGTAATTACATGCACCTGTTGAACAGGGGCAGAAAAATTGGGCCTTAGGCACTGGTGCCACAACACTGCAACCCCTCACAGATACTATAGTTGGAGTGCAGGAATGAGCCCTCCTGTAAAATATTGCATCAAAAATTGTAATTACACACCCCTGTTAAACAGGGGCTGACAAATTGGGCCTTATGCACTGGTGCTGGTGCCACAACACTGCAACCCCTCACAGATACTCTAGTTGGAGCGCATGAACGAGCCCTGCTGCAAAGTATTGCATCAAAAATTGTAATTACACGCCCCTGTTAAACAGGGGCTGAAAAATTGGGCTTTAGGCACTGGTGCCACAACACTGCAATCCCTCACAGATACTCTAGTTGAGTGCAGGAATGAGCCCTCCTGTAAAATATTGCATCAAAAATTGTAATTACACACCCCTGTTAAACAGGGGCTGAAAAATTGGGCCTTATGCACTGGTGCTGGTGCCACAACACTGCAACCCCTCACAGATACTCTAGTTGGATTGCATGAACGAGCCCTGCTGCAAAGTATTGCATCAAAAATTGTAATTACACGCCCCTGTTAAACAGGGGCTGAAAAATTGGGCTTTAGGCACTGGTGCTGGTGCCACAACACTGCAACCCCTCACAGATACTCTAGTTGAGTGCAGCAACGAACCCTCCTTGCAAAATATTGCATCAAAAATTGTAATTACACGCCCCTGTTAAACAGGTACTGAAAAATTGGGCCTTAGCCACTGGTGGCGGCGCCCAGAACCAAAAATATTCTTACAAGCTATCAGCATGATCATTGAGGAGGAAGAGGATAGTCACTCAGCATAACAGGATATTCACTCAGCATCAGCATAGGCAGTCTTGAAGGGATCTGACATTTCCAAAAAAATTATTCGGTTACATCAACATCAGGTGCTTGGTAGCTGGTGGTGATCCAAGACTGATTCATTTTTATGAAGGTCAGACGCTCGACCGAGTCGGTGGACAGAAGCACCCTGTGATCGGTTACAAAACCTCCAGCAGCACTGAATGTGCGTTCCAAAAGAACGCTGGATGCAGGACAGGCCAGTAGCTCAATTGCATACTGTGCAAGCTCTGGCCAGTGATCCATCTCAAGACGCAGTAACCCAGAGGATTTTTGGTGGGAAAGGTGTCCAAGTCAGATCTTGCCCCTAGGTATTCTTGCACCATGTAAAACAGACGCTGGCGATGGTTGCTGGAACCGATCATACCTTGGGGCTGCGGACCAAAAAATTGTCTGAACGCATCGGTCAGACAGCCACCTTCTCCACCGCTCCTTCTTTGACTGACCGAAGCCTCAGGAACAGGAGTTTGTAACCTCCCAGTCTCTGGGAACGCGTTGCACAGACCTTTCTGCAAGGCCTCCCGAAGATGTTTCATCCTCTGCTCCCTCTGCGATGGCAAGATAAGGTCCACAACCTTACCCTTGTAACGTGGATCAAGGAGGGTTGCCAGCCAGTATTGATCCCTCTCCTTGATACCACGAATACGAGTATCCTTCTGCAGGCTTTGCAGGATCAGGGAGGCCATGCAGCGTAGGTTTGCTGAGGCATTCGGTCAGGAGTCCTCTGGGTCACTAAGGATTACATGATCCGCAGCCACCTCCTCCCAGCCACGTACAAGTCCATGGTTTTCTTGGGACTGTAAATGATCCCTTAAAAACTGCTGCTGATGCTGAGTGCCAGGCTCCACCTCCATGCTGACACAATCCTCCTCTTCCTCCTCCTCCTCCTCGTCCTCTTCCTGTGTGATCGGCGGGCACGCAGGAACATTGTCTGGATAAAGGGGGCCTTGAGAGCTAAGGAAGTCCTCCTCTTCCTGCCTCTGTTCTGCCTCAAGTGCCCTGTCCATTATTCCACGCAGCGTGTGCTCCAACAGGTGGACAAGGGGAACAGTGTCACTGTTGCATGCACTGTCACTGCTCACCATCCTCGTGGCCTCCTCAAATGGTGACAGGACAGTGCATGCATCCCTGATTATGGCCCACTGGCGTGGGGAAAAAACCAAGCTCCCCTGACCCTGTCCTGGTGCCATAGTTGCACAGGTACTCATTGATGGCCCTCTGCTGCGTGTGCAGCCACTGCAGCATTGCCAACGTTGAGTTCCACCTGGTGGGCATGTCACAGATTAGGCGGTTCTTGGGCAGGGTAAATTCCTTTTGGAGGTCAGCCAGCCGAGCACTGGCATGACCTGCGGAAATGCACACAGACTTTCCTGGCCTGCCTCGGGACATCCTGTAAGCCCTGGGAGCTGCAGAAGAACCGCTGCACCACTAAGTTAAGGACGTGAGCCAAACAGGGCACATGGGTCAGTTGTCCCTGTCGGAGGGCGGAGAGGAGGTTGGTGCCATTGTCGCAAACCACCATGCCTGCCTTAAGCTGGCATGGCATCAACCACCTCTGAACCTGCACCAGCAGAGCTGACAGAATCTCTGCCCCAGTGTGGCTCCTGTCCCCCAAGCACACCAGCTCAAGCACCGCATGGCATTTTTTGGCCTGCATGCTTGCGTAGTCCCTTGAACGCCTACGGAGCACCGCTGAATCCGAAGTCAAATCAGCACAGGAAGAGGCCATGGAGGAAGAAGAAGAGGAGGGGGTGGAGGAGAGAGGTGTGGCAGAATCACCACTAGTGGTATTTTGGAGGCGGGGTGGCAGAACAACCTCCAACACTACTGCACCTTGTCCTGCATCCTTCCCAGCTGGCAGAAGAGTCACCCACTGCGCGGTGAAAGATAGGTAACGTCCCTGTCCATGCCTGCTGGACCATGAGTCAGCGGTAATATGCACCTTAAAGCGGGGGTCCACCCACACCGCCAAAAAAAAAAAATTAAAAGCCAGCAGCTACAAATACTGCAGCTGCTGACTTTTAATACATGGCCACTTACCTGTCCCAGGGTCCAGCGATGTCGGCAGGCGACGCCGAGAACCCGCTCGGTTCTCGGCAGCTGCCGCCGCCATCCTAGGTGAGGGAATCAGGAAGTGAAGCGTTGCGGCTTCACTTCCCGGTTCCCTACTGCGCATGTGCGAGTCACGCTGTGCGTCCCAAGTGGTCCCCGCTCTCTCCTGGGAGCTGTGTGTTCCCAGCAGACAGCGCGGTGGGGACGGGAAGAGGCGTAGACTCCCATGGGAGTCTATGCCGGAAGTGGGTGCAAATACTTGTCTTAGACAGGTATCTGCACCCCCCTCCCCCCTGAAAGGTGCCAAATGTGACACCTGAGGGGGGAGGGTTCTGAAAAGCGGAAGTTCCATTTTTGTGTGGAACTCCGCTTTAACGCTGACCGCCCTGTCCAGACATTGTCTTCCACATGCCGGTAGAGAGCCGGAATCGCCTTCTGTGAGAAAAAGTGGCATTTGGGAACCTGCCACTGAGGAACCGCACATTCCACAAACTCACGGAAGGGGGCAGAGTCTACCAACTGAAAAGGCAGCAGTTGAAGTGCTAAAAATTTACCTAAGCTAGCATTCAACCGCTGGGCATGTGAATGGCTGGGAGCGAACTTCTTTCGGCGGTGCAGCAGCTGGAGCAGGGAAATTTGCCTGGTACAGTCTGACGTCGGTGTACCGATAGCAGATTACCCCCAAGTACTTCCCTGTGACACACCTAATTCTACACCTTCATTCGTCTCAGTGCAGGTCTCAGAGAGGACTGAAGGTATAGTGGGGTTGGAGATCCCAGCTGATGAGGCGCAAGGAGAGGTCCTCTTTGTTCTTTGGTGTGGGTCTTTTAAGTACGCTTGCCAAAGAACTGCATGGCAGGTCAACACATGTCTGGTCAAGCATGTGGTGCCCCAAGCGGGAGATGTGTTGGCCACAAGACATACGCTGCAAATAGCAGCGGTGGGATCTGATGTACTCGTCTCAAAAAAGGCCCACACCAAAGAACTTTTGGAATAACGCGCAGAGACAGCAGCGCACTGCACATGCGGAGCTCTGCGGTGTGATGCAGTCAGTGTGCTGCCCTTAAGCTGCTCCCTGGAGGGCATCCTGCCTCGTTGGTGATGTGTCTCCTCCTCCTCCTCTCTCCTATCAGGCACCCACGTGGAGTCAGTGACCTCATCATCCCCTCCCTCCTCATCACTGAAGCAAAGCTGGCAGTATGCTGCAGCTGGGGGAACATGACTGCAAGATTTCTGTCCTTCTTGGGCACCCCCTTTCTCTGGGCTCACGTTACTGCCTTCCTCTTGCTGGGTACCATCATCGGAGCCTTCAAAACGCTGGGCATCCTCCTCGAGCATGTACCCAACACTGTAGTCAAACAGTTTGGGGGACTCCTCAGGAGGACATGGTGGGGCTAGGGAAGGAGTGACTGATGCCATTGAGCCGAGGGAAGAGGCCGCATTGGTAGCTGCTTTGCCAGACAAAGTACCCTGAGCCTGGGTGAGAGAGGATGAGGAGGATGAGGACGGCTTGGTCATCCACTCTACCAAGTCTTCCGCATGTTGCGGCTCAACACGGCCAGCTGCCGATAAAAAGGACAAGCGTGTCCCACGGCCACGTGCTGATGAGGATGCACCGTCTCCATGACCAGCACTGTTGCCTCTAGACACAGAGCCTGCTGGCCCTCTTTTATTGGCTTGTGACTGTCTGCCTCTCCTTGTTGGCCTTCCAGACATACTAATGGCCTGCAGTGAGATGTAGCTGCACAAAGCTGGGATGTATATATATACTGATACTGCAGCTAGCAGAATCAACTGCCTGCCTGTAGTATTATTAGTATGAGAACACCAGCAATTGTCTTCAGGTAGCTTTAGGTGCACACTGTGCAGAGGACGCAGTACACTAACTATAAATACTGTAGCTGCCTGCCTGTGGTATTAATAGGATCAGAAGAACACCAGCAATTGTCTTCAGGTAGCTTTAGGTGCACACTGTGCAGAGGACACAGTACACTAACTGTAAATACTGTAGCTGCCTGCCTGTGGTATTAATAGTAGCAGAACAACAGTAATTTTCTTCAGGTAGCTTTAGGTGCACACTGTGCAGAGGACGCACTAAACTAACTTGTAAATACTGCAGCTGCATGCGGTACTGTGCTAATAGGATCAGAAGAACACCACTAATTTTCTTCAGGTAGCTTTAGGTGCACACTGTGCAGGGGACGCACTACACTAACTTGTAAATACTGCAGCTGCCTGCGGTACTGTACTAATAGGATCAGAAGAACACTCCTAATTTTCTTCAGGTAGCTTTAGGTGCACACTGTGCAGAGGATGCACTACACTAACTTGTAAATACTACAACTGCCTGCGGTACAGTACTAATAGGATCAGAAGAACACCACTAATTTTCTTCAGGTAGCTTTAGGTGCACACTGTGCAGAGGACGCTTTACACTAACTTGTAAATACTACAGCTGCCTGTGGTACTGTACTAATAGGATTGGAAGAACACCACTAATTTTGTTTAGGTAGCTTTAGGTGCACACTGTGCAGAGGACGCACTACACTAACTTGTAAATACTACAGCTGCCTGTGGTACTGTAGAAAAAGGTTTAGAAAAACACCACTAATTTTCTTCAGGTAGCTTTAGGTGCACACTGTGCAGAGGACGCACTAAACTAACTTGTAAATACTGCAGCTGCCTGCGGTACTGTACTAATAGGATCAGAAGAACACCACTAATTTTCTTCAGGTAGCTTTAGGTACACACTGTGCAGAGGACGCACTACACTAACTTGTAAATACTGCAGCTGCCTGTGGTACTGTACTAATAGGATCAGAAGAACACCACTAATTTTCTTCAGGTAGCTTTAG
Organism: Lithobates septentrionalis; assembly: GCA_037952835.1. NCBI lineage: Eukaryota > Metazoa > Chordata > Amphibia > Anura > Ranidae > Lithobates > Lithobates septentrionalis. The sequence goes on along the minus strand of JBBDGP010003726.1, from coordinate 805,428 downwards.
GTGCACACTGTGCAGAGGACGCACTACACTAACTTGTTTTTTTTTTTTTATTTTGTCACATCAGTCGACCATATCGAGAGGTGTAAATCAACTTTGCAGTTCATTTCCATAACTGTCCCTCTCTCGTTTGTCTCATCATCGTGACTCTTTGCCATATCAAAAGAGAAAAAACAAAGAAAACAATTAAAACCACCATAAACCCAGGCTAGTGGACTTCCTCAATCGTCGTCTCGTGTCACTCATATGTGGTAAAAGTGTTAGATTCTTCTTCGACTACCCCTACCCACACCCTACCCCCTTTAACCCTTTTAACTACAGCCACCACCCCCCCCCCCCAACCCTCCCGTTCCCCCTCTCCAGGGTCTAGTTTCCGTTAACCTCTCCTTTTTAGGCTATAGATTGGATCTCTTTGGCGTAGTTCCATGTTTTTTTTAATTTTTTCCAGCGGTCCCACCTGCCTAAATTTTTATTCCTTAAGTCCTCTAATCTATTCCCCAGTGTCTCCATATTGCAACTCTCCTCTATTGCATCAAACCACTCCCATACCTCAGGGCTTTCCCTCTTCTGCCAGTTCTTTGGGATCGTTCGTTTTGCCGCATTCAGGAGCTGTGGGACTAAGGACTGCTTATAGTTGTTTGGGTCCCTTAATCCCCCGAGAAACAAGACCTCCCAGGGGTCATCTGCCACCTCTATTCCTGTAATTTCCTTAATAAGAGGTAATATTTTACGCCAGAAGTTTTGGATTATAGGACAGCCCCACCACATATGTCCCATTGTTCCGATGGCCTGGCAGCCTCGCCAACAGGTGGCTGGCCCTTTTTGATATTTACTTATTATCTCAGGGGTCAGGTAGCTTCTACTGATGCATTTGTAATTCATTTCAGCCGTTCGGGAATCTATTTTTGAATTGGCGCTCATTTTGCAAATTCTTTTAATTGTATCTGTGTCCTTTTTAGTGCCTAAATCCTTCTCCCATTTAACTATATATGGCGGTATCTCCAATTTTTCTGAGGCCAACAAGATTTTATATATCTGGGAGACTATATTTCTTGGCGCCTCCTTATCACACAATTTTTCAAAGTCTGTTAGCTGCTCTCCCGACCTGATTGGCTGCGGGAGCCTTTTCAAAAAATGCTTTAATTGGAGATATCGCCATCCATCCAAGCCCCGTGTGATTCTCCCGTGTGTGAGTTGGTGGAGTGACATAATTTTACCTTCGTTCATGACTTCTCTCAATTGTGTTTTCCCCCAAAGTGCTTCCTTTCCTCCTATACTCTCCATTCCTGGTGTAAACAGTGTGTTATCTATTAATGTAATCAAAGGTGAATTATACTTTCCATTTACCTTCTTGTAGACCCCATCCCATATTTTGAAAACATTTCTAGTTATTGTATGTGTACTATCTGCCAGTGATCTACAGTGTGGGGGATTCCAAACAATGGTGCCTAATTGGGTTTTACTTAAATCATCTTCTAATTTCACCCATTTTTTCCGTTTTCCTCTTGACGCCCATTCTACAACCCTAGATAGAACTACGGCTTTGTAATACAACTGCACATCGGGGACAGCCAGGCCACCATCTAGTTTTCTTAGTTTTAATGTCTGTAGTGAGACTCTCGGTTTTTTATTTTTCCAGATAAAGGTCATGAGTATTTTCCTAAGCATCTTCAGATAATACTGAGGCAGTGGGACTGGTAGCATCTGAAAGAGATACGTAATCTTGGGCAATAAAACCATTTTAATGACGTTGATGCGACCGATCCAGGATAGGGCCTTGCAATAAAGTCTATTGCATTCTGATCTTACTGAGTCTAGTAGGGGCATATAGTTGGTGTTAAACGTCTTCTTGATTGAATTAGTTAGTTTAATACCCAGATATTTTAGTTCTTTGGTCCATTTAAAACTAAATTCTTTTTTTAGGCTTTCTATCCCTGACTTGCTTATATTTATATTTAATATTTCTGATTTATTCATATTTATTTGGAAGTTGGATACCTCTCCATATTTCCTTATTGCTTTTAATAGGTTGGGCATCGTCGTGGTGGGGTCGGTTATAAAAAATAGCACGTCGTCCGCATATGCTGCGACTTTGTGCTCCTCCCCATCTACCACGACGCCTCGGATATCAGGGTCTCCTCGAATTGAGGCCAAAAAGGGTTCCATGGCTAAGACAAAGAGAAGCGGAGACAGGGGGCAGCCCTGTCTCGTGCCCCTCTCCATTTCAAAAGGTTGAGAAGTAATGCCATTGATTTTAATTACCGCGGTTGGATGATGGTAGAGGGACTTTATCTTACGGATCATTTTAGGGCCCAGTCCCATAGCCTCCAGAGTCTGAAACATGAACCCCCAGTCTACCCTGTCAAAGGCCTTTTCAGCATCAATTGACAGGAGTAGTCCTGGGGGTCCACTCTCCCTCATTTTCCCGATCAAGAGAAGGGTTCTGATCCCGTTATCCTTTCCCTCCCTATTAGGGACAAACCCCGCCTGATCTGGATCAACTAAGAGGTTCATGAATTCCTTCAGTCTTTCTGCCAAGACTTTTGCGAGGATTTTTGTATCGTTATTCAGGAGGGAGATTGGGCGATAGCTCGAGCACAGTAATTTGTCTTTCCCTTCTTTCAATATTGTTGTAATAGATGCTTTCAATGCATCTCTGCTCATCTCAAATCTATCGCCCAACCCGTTTAGGTAACGGCATAGCCTTGGTACTAAGACCTCTCTAAATGTTTTATAATAGAGTATTGTTAGGCCGTCTGGGCCAGGACTTTTCCCAAGGGCCATTCCCGCCAGAGCTTTATTTATTTCTTCTTCAGAGATTGGTCTTTCTAGCAGTTCTCTATCTTCCTCAGAGATCTTGGGGAGCGCCGCCCTTTTAATATAGTTGTTATATCTCAGTATCTTGTTTTTTGGAAGAGTATCTTGCTTGGGAGCTGAATAAATCTCCTTATAGTAATTTCTAAACATTTCTGCCACCTTCTTAGTTGAATACTCTATATGTCCCTCTTTAGTTTGAATTTTTTCTATAAAATTCCTGGTTTTTTTCTTTTGTACCTTTTTTGCTAGCTGCTTGCTAGGTTTATTACCCCATCTATGTCTTTCCCAGGCTATCTTATTTAGTGATGTTCTAGACTCCTGTTCCAGTAGCGTTTTTAACTCAGATCTTTTAATGACCATCCGATGGTGTATCTCTTGGTTTCGCTGGTCAATAGATTTTTTATGTATTTGTTCTAATCCCGTAAGCTCATCAGTTAATTTTTTGATTTTTTCCAGTCTGTTCTTTTTCCTCCTCGTACCCATTTCAATAAACACTCCTCTAACATAGGCTTTATGAGCCTCCCATATTATGGCCTCCGAAGTCTCTCCTGTATCGTTAATCTCGAAGTAGTTCTCCAGTTCTTGTCTAATTCTATTATACCCCTCGACATAACTTATCAGCTCCTCGTTTAACCTCCACTGCCCCCTCGCGGCTTGTTCTCTTTCGGGCACCACTTCTATGGTCATAGGAGCATGATCTGAATAGGTTATGTTTCCTATCGTGGATCCCTTAACCCTATCGATTCCCCTATGCTCAATTAGGGCCCAATCAATCCGCGAGTAAGACCCGTGTACAGGGGAATAGAACGTATAATCTCTTTTATATGGATGTTGGACCCTCCAGATGTCCACTAGTTGCCAGTAGGAGAGCTTTTGCTTTATTTTCTTTAAGTAAGTACCGTCCTTCCCCTGGGGACGGGCCGTACTGTCGATGCTCGGGTTGAGACAAAAATTAAAGTCCCCCATCAAAATCAAGTGCCCTTTCTTAACCACTTGACGACCGCCTCACGCCGATGTACGTCGGCAAAGCGGCACGGACAGGCAAAATCACGTACATGGTACGTGATTTGCCTTCCGCGGGTGGGGGGTCCGATCGGACCCCCCCCCGCCGCCCGAGGCGGTCCCGTTTTGTCCCCCGGCGATCGGAGACGAGGGGGAGGCCATCCGTTCGTGGCCCCCCCTCGCGATCGCCGCCGGCCAATGGGAACACTCCTTTGCTGCTGTATGCTAAACAGCAGCAAAGGAAATGATGTCATCTCCCCTCGGGTCGGTAGTTTCCGTTCCGGCCCGAGGAGAGACGACATGTGAGTGACTGCACCAACACACACACAGTATAACATGCCAGGCACACATTACACCCCGATCGCCCCCCGATCCCCCCCCCCCCCCTGTCACAAACTGACACCAGCAGTTTTTTTTTTTTTTTTTTCTGATTACTGCTAGGTGTCAGTTTGTGACAGTTACTGTGTTAGCACAGTTACTGTTACCCCCCTGTAGGTCTAGGGTACCCCCCTAACCCCCCCTAATAAAGTTTTAACCCCTTGATCACCCCCCGTCACCAGTGTCACTAAGCGATCATTTTTCTGATCGCTGTATTAGTGTCGCTGGTTCCGCTAGTTAGTGAGGTAAATATTTAGGTTCGCCGTCAGTGTTTTATAGCGTCAGGGACCCCCATATACTACCTAATAAATGTTTTAACCCCTTGATTGCCCCCTAGTTAACCCTTTCACCACTGATCACTGTATAACCGTTACGGTTGACGCTGGTTAGTTTGTTTATTTTTTATAGTGTCAGGGCACCCGCCGTTTATTACCGAATAAAGGTTTAGCCCCCTGATCGCCCGGCGGTGATATGCGTCGCCCCAGGCAGCGTCAGATTAGCGCCAGTACCGCTAACACCCACGCACGCAGCATGCGCCTCCCTTAGTGGTATAGTATCTGATCGGATCAATATCTGATCCGATCAGATCTATACTAGCGTCCCCAGCAGTTTAGGGTTCCCAAAAACGCAGTGTTAGCGGGATCAGCCCAGATACCTGCTAGCACCTGCGTTTTGCGCCTCCGCCCGGCCCAGCCCACCCAAGTGCAGTATCGATCGATCACTGTCACTTACAAAACACTAAACGCATAACTGCAGCGTTCGCAGAGTCAGGCCTGATCCCTGCGATCGCTAACAGTTTTTTTGGTAGCATTTTGGTGAACTGGCAAGCACCAGCCCCAGGCAGCGTCAGATTAGCGCCAGTACCGCTAACACCCACGCACGCACCGTACACCTCCCTTAGTGGTATAGTATCTGAACGGATCAATATCTAATCCGATCAGATCTATACTAGCGTCCCCAGCAGTTTAGGGTTCCCAAAAACGCAGTGTTAGCGGGATCAGCCCAGATACCTGCTAGCACCTGCGTTTTGCCCCTCCGCCCGGCCCAGCCCAGACCACCCAAGTGCAGTATCGATCGATCACTGTCACTTACAGAACACTAAACGCATAACTGCAGCGTTCACAGAGTCAGGCCTGATCCCTGCGATCGCTAACAGTTTTTTTGGTAGCGTTTTGGTGAACTGGCAAGCACCAGCCCCAGGCAGCGTCAGGTTAGCGCCAGTACCGCTAACACCCACGCACGCACCGTACACCTCCCTTAGAGGTATAGTATCTGATCGGATCAATATCTGATCCGATCAGATCTATACTAGCGTCACCAGCAGTTTAGGGTTCCCAAAAACGCAGTGTTAGCGGGATCAGCCCAGATACCTGCTAGCACCTGCGTTTTGCCCCTCCGCCTGGCCCAGCCCACCCAAGTGCAGTATCGATCGATCACTGTCACTTACAGAACACTAAACGCATAACTGCAGCGTTCACAGAGTCAGGCCTGATCCCTGCGATCGCTAACAGTTTTTTTGGTAGCGTTTTGGTGAACTGGCAAGCACCAGCCCCAGGCAGCGTCAGGTTAGCGCCAGTACCGCTAACACCCACGCACGCACCGTACACCTCCCTTAGTGGTATAGTATCTGATCGGATCAATATCTGATCCGATCAGATCTATACTAGCGTCACCAGCAGTTTAGGGTTCCCAAAAACGCAGTGTTAGCGGGATCAGCCCAGATACCTGCTAGCACCTGCGTTTTGCCCCTCCGCCCGGCCCGGCCCAGCCCACCCAAGTGCAGTATCGATCGATCACTGTCACTTACAAAACTCTAAACGCATAACTGCAGCGTTCGCAGAGTCAGGCCTGATCCCTGCGATCGCTAACAGTTTTTTTGGTAGCGTTTTGGGGAACTGGCAAGCGCCAGCGGCGTAGTACACCCCGGTCGTAGCCAAACCAGCACTGCAGTAACACTTGGTGACGTGGCGAGTCCCATAAGTGCAGTTCAAGCTGGTGAGGTGGCAAGCACAAGTAGTGTCCCGCTGCCACCAAAAAGACAAACACAGGCCCGTCGTGCCCATAATGCCCTTCCTGCTGCATTCGCCAATCCTAATTGGGAACCCACCGCTTCTGCAGCGCCCGTACTTCCCCCATTCACATCCCCAACCAAATGCAGTCGGCTGCATGAGAGGCATTTTTATGTCCTCCCGAGTACCCCTACCCAGCGAACCCCCCAAAAAAGATGTTGTGTCTGCAGCTAGCGCGGATATAGGCGTGACACCCGCTATTATTGTCCCTCCTGTCCTGACAATCCTGGTCTTTGCATTGGTGAATGTTTTGAACGCTACCATGCACTAGTTGAGTATTAGCGTAGGGTACAGCATTCCACAGACTAGGCAAACTTTCACAGGGTCTCCCAAGATGCCATCGCATTTTGAGAGACCCGAACCTGGAACCGGTTACAGTTATAAAAGTTAGTTACAAAAAAAGTGTAAAAAAAAATAAATATATAAAATAAAAAAAAATAGTTGTCGTTTTATTGTTCTCTCTCTCTCTATTCTCTCTCTCTATTGTTCTGCTCTTTTTTTACTGTATTCTATTCTGCAATGTTTTATTGTTATTGTTATTATGTTTTATCATGTTTGTTTTTCAGGTATGTAATTATTTATACTTTACTGTTTACTGTGCTTTATTGTTAACCATTGTTAACCATTTTTTTGTCTTCAGGTACGCCATTCACGACTTTGAGTGGTTATACCAGAATGATGCCTGCAGGTTTAGGTATCATCTTGGTATCATTCTTTTCAGCCAGCGGTCGGCTTTCATGTAAAAGCAATCCTAGCGGCTAATTAGCCTCTAGACTGCTTTTACAAGCCGTGGGAGGGAATGCCCCCCCCCCCCACCGTCTTTCGTGTTTTTCTCTGGCTCTCCTGTCTCAACAGGGAACCTGAGAATGCAGCCGGTGATTCAGCCAGCTGACCATAGAGCTGATCAGAGACCAGAGTGGCTCCAAACATCTCTATGGCCTAAGAAACCGGAAGCTACGAGCATTTCATGACTTAGATTTCGCCGGATGTAAATAGTGCCATTGGGAAATTGGGGAAGCATTTTATCACACCGATCTTGGTGTGGTCAGATGCTTTGAGGGCAGAGGAGAGATCTAGGGTCTAATAGACCCCAATTTTTTCAAAAAAGAGTACCTGTCACTACCTATTGCTATCATAGGGGATATTTACATTCCCGAGATAACAATAAAAATGATTAAAAAAAAAAAATATGAAAGGAACAGTTTAAAAGTAAGATTAAAAAAGCAAAAAAATAATAAAGAAAAAAAAAAAAAAAAAAAGCACCCCTGTCGCCCCCTGCTCTCGCGCTAAGGCGAACGCAAGCGGCGGTCTGTCTTCAAACGTAAACAGCAATTGCACCATGCATGTGAGGTATCACCGCGAAGGCCAGATCGAGTGCAGTAATTTTTCCAGTAGACCTCCTCTGTAAATCTAAAGTGGTAACCTGTAAAGGCTTTTAAAGGCTTTTAAACATGTATTTATTTTGTTGCCACTGCACGTTTGTGCGCAATTTTAAAGCATGTCATGTTTGGTATTCATGTACTCCGCCTAAGATCATCTTTTTTATTTCATCAAACATTTGGGCAATATAGTGTGTTTTAGTGCATTAAAATTTAAAAAAGTGTGTTTTTTCCCCAAAAAATGCGTTTGAAAAATCGCTGCGCAATTACTGTGTGAAAAAAAAAAATGAAACACCCACCATTTTAATCTGTAGGGCATTTGCTTTAAAAAAATATATAATGTTTGGGGGTTCAAAGTAATTTTTTTGCAAAAAAAAATAACTTTTTCATGTAAACAATAAGTGTCAGAAAGGGCTTTGTCTTCAAGTGGTTAGAAGAGTGGGTGATGTGCGACATAAGCTTCTAAATGTTGTGCATAAAATGCCAGGACAGTTCAAAACCCCCCCAAATGACACCATTTTGGAAAGTAGACACCCCAAGCTATTTGCTGAGAGTCATGTCGAGTCCATGGAATATTTTATATTGCGACACAAGTTGCGGGAAAGAGACAAATTTTTTTTTTTTTTTTTTTTTTGCACAAAGTTGTCACTAAATGATATATTGCTCAAACATGCCATGGAAATATGTGAAATTACACCCCAAAATACATTCTGCTGCTTCTCCTGAGTACGGGGATACCACATGTGTGAGACTTTTTGGGAGCCTAGCCGCGTACGAGACCCCGAAAACCAAGCACCGCCTTCAGGCTTTCTAAGGGCGTGAATTTTTGATTTCACTCTTCACTGCCTATCACAGTTTTGGAGGCCATGGAATGCCCAGGTGGCACAAACCCCCCCCAAATGACCCCATTTTGGAAAGTAGATACCCCAAGCTATTTGCTGAGAGGTATAGTGAGTATTTTGCAGACCTCACTTTTTGTCACAAAGTTTTGAAAATTGAAAAAAGAAAAAAAAAATGTTTTTTCTTGTCTTTCTTCATTTTCAAAAACAAATGAGAGCTGCAAAATACTCACCATGCCTCTCAGCAAATAGCTTGGGGTGTCTACTTTCCAAAATGGGGTCATTTGGGGGGGGTTTGTGCCACCTGGGCATTCCATGGCCTCCGAACCTGTGATAGGCAGTAAAGAGTGAAATCAAAAATTTTCACCCTTAGAAATCCTGAAGGCAGTGATTGGTTTTCGGGGTCCCGTACGCGGCTAGGCTCCCAAAAAGTCCCACACATGTGGTATCCCCATACTCAGGAGAAGCAGCTAAATGTATTTTGGGGTGCAATTCCACATATGCCCATGGCCTGTGTGAGCAATATATCATTTAGTGACAACTTTATGAAAAAAAAAAAAAAGAAAAAAAAAAAGTGTCACTTTCCCGCAACTTGTGTCAAAATATAAAATATTCCATGGACTCAATATGCCTCTCAGCAAATAGCTTGGGGTGTCTACTTTCCAAAATGGGGTCATTTTGGGGGGTTTTGTGCCACCTGGGCATTCCATGGCCTCCGAAACTGTGATAGGCAGTGAAGAGTGAAATCAAAAATTTACACTCTTAGAAATCCTGAAGGCGGTGATTGGTTTTCGGGGCCCCGTACGCGGCTAGGCTCCCAAAAAGTCCCACACATGTGGTATCCCCATACTCAGGAGAAGCAGCTGAATGTATTTTGGGGTGCAATTCCACATAGGCCCATGGCCTGTGTGAGCAATATATCATTTAGTGACAACTTTTTGTAAATATTTTTTTTTTTTTTTTTTGTCATTTTTCAATCACTTGGGACAAAAAAAATAAATATTCAATGGGTTCAACATGCCTCTCAGCAATTTCCTTGGGGTGTCTACTTTCCAAAATGGGGTCATTTGGGGGGGTTTTGTACTGCCCTGCCATTTTAGCACCTCAAGAAATGACATAGGCAGTCATAAACTAAAAGCTGTGTAAATTACAGAAAATGTACCCTAGTTTGTAGACGCTATAACTTTTGCGCAAACCAATAAATATACGCTTATTGACATTTTTTTTACCAAAGACATGTGGCCGAATACATTTTGGCTTAAATGTATGACTAAAATTTAGTTTATTGGATTTTTTTTATAACAAAAAGTAGAAAATATCTTTTTTTTTCAAAATTTTCGGTCTTTTTCCGTTTATAGCGCAAAAAATAAAAACCGCAGAGGTGATCAAATACCATCAAAAGAAAGCTCTATTTGTGGGAAGAAAAGGACGCAAATTTCGTTTGGGTACAGCATTGCATGACCGCGCAATTAGCAGTTAAAGCGACGCAGTGCCAAATTGGAAAAAGACCTCTGGTCCTTAGGCAGCATAATGGTCCGGGGCTCAAGTGGTTAAACTCCATTATTTTCCCCAAGATGTTTGCCAGGTACTTCAACGGATTTTTATTAGGAGCATAGATATTAACTAACGTATATTTTTACTCATTTAATCTACCTCTTAGGCACAAGAACCTTCCCTCTGGGTCTACTAGCCTTTCCTCCAGCACAAACCTTGTATTCTTTGCGAAGCCAATAGCTACTCCCCGTGACCTATTTGCAGTGCTGGGACAAGGTCATTTGGTGCCCAGGGCGGAGATGGCAAACTGCGCCCCCCCCCCCCCCCCCGACCCCTGTTTTTCACAGATTTTCCCCGATGTGCACCTGCGGCGGCGCGCGGGGAGGAATTAAATAGGAGGACAAAAACTTTTATCTTAGATGTTTACACTTATACCCCTTTCACATTGGGGCACTTTGCAGGCGCTACTGCGCTAAAAACAGCACCTGCAAAACGCCCTGAAAGAGCCGCTACTGTGTCTCCAATGTGAAAGCCCCGAGAACTTTCACACTGGAGCGGTGCGCTGGCAGGACGGTAAAAAAAGTCCTGCTAGCAGCACCTTTGGAGTGAAGGAGTGGTGTGTAATGATGGTAAAGCAGCGCTAAAAATAGCTCAGTTTTACCACCGATGCCGCCCCTGCCCCAGTGTGAAAGGGGGCTTAAGGTTTTTAATGTAGAGCCTGGTGCAACTAATGCACAAAGGGCTTAATTAACTGTGACTGGTCACAAATGCATCAGTGAACAATGGCAATACATTAACCCCCCCCCCCCCTCCCATGCTGCATATTACAGAAATTAAAAAATAGGTAGCATTGGTAATTAACCTCTCCTCAGCCTCCCCCCCTCCCCCAATCGTATTCAGACACTTTATTTTAATATCTGCAGATGGCATTGCATTTGTTATTATCTGTTTAGTGCTTACTTTTGTGTCTTGTCTTGTGTCCGTTGTGTGATATACACACTTTGTTGCAGAGGCGTAACTATAACCTTCAGGGCCCCAGTGCAAGAAACCATGAAGGGCCCCTGACCCGCACTATGATGGGGGAGGGGGGGGGTATTGTGAAAGAATGAGGGGCAGTATGACGGGGTATTTTGACAGGAGGGGGCAGTGTGACCAAAGAAGGGTATCTGGAAAGTGTGACCAGAGGGGGGAGTGTGATAAGAGGGGGCACTGTGAAAGAAGGGGGGCAGTGTGACAAGAAGGGGCAGTGTGACAGGAGGGGGCAGTATGACAGGGGGATATTGTGACAAGAGGGGGGCAGTGTGACAGGAAAAGGATACCTGGGAAGTATTACAAGAGGGGGGCAGTGTAATGAGGGAGCACTGTGAAAGGAGGGGGACTGTTTAACAAGAGGGGGGTAGATATGACAGAAGGGGGACAGTGTGTGGGGGGCACAGTGTGAGAGGGGACAGTGTGTGGGGGGACAGTGTGAGAGGGGACAGTGTGAGAGGGGACAGTGTGAGAGGGGACAGTGTGTGGGGGGACAGTGTGTGGGGGGACAGTGTGTGGGGGGACAGTGTGTGGGGGGACAGTGTGAGAGAGGACAGTGTGAGAGAGGACAGTGTGAGAGGGGACAGTGTGAGAGAGGACAGTGTGAGAGCGGACAGTGTGTGGGGGGGGGGCAGTGTGTGGGGGGACAGTGTGAGAGGGGACAGTGTGTGGGGGGACAGTGTGAGAGGGGACAGTGTGTGCCCCCCACACACTGTGTGTGAGAGGGGACAGTGTGTGGGGGGACAGTGTGAGAGGGGACAGTGTGTGGGGGGACAGTGTGAGAGGGGACAGTGTGAGAGGGGACAGTGTGAGAGGGGACAGTGTGTGGGGGGACAGTGTGTGGGGGGACAGTGTGAGAGGGGACAGTGTGAGAGGGGACAGTGTGAGAGGGGACAGTGTGTGGGGGGACAGTGTGTGGGGGGACAGTGTGAGAGGGGACAGTGTGTGGGGGGACAGTGTGTGGGGGGACAGTGTGTGGGGGGACAGTGTGAGAGGGGACAGTGTGTGGGGGGACAGTGTGTGGGGGGACAGTGTGAGAGGGGACAGTGTGAGAGGGGACAGTGTGAGAGGGGACAGTGTGTGGGGGGACAGTGTGTGGGGGGACAGTGTGAGAGGGGACAGTGTGAGAGGGGACAGTGTGAGAGGGGACAGTGTGTGGGGGGACAGTGTGAGGGGGGACAGTGTGTGGGGGGACAGTGTGTGGGGGGACAGTGTGAGAGGGGACAGTGTGAGAGGGGACAGTGTGTGGGGGGACAGTGTGAGAGGGGACAGTGTGTGGGGGGACAGTGTGAGAGGGGACAGTGTGTGGGGGGACAGTGTGAGAGGGGACAGTGTGTGGGGGGACAGTGTGAGAGGGGACAGTGTGAGAGGGGACAGTGTGTGGGGGGACAGTGTGTGGGGGGACAGTGTGAGAGGGGACAGTGTGAGAGGGGACAGTGTGAGAGGGGACAGTGTGAGAGGGGACAGTGTGTGGGGGGACAGTGTGAGGGGGGACAGTGTGTGGGGGGACAGTGTGTGGGGGGACAGTGTGAGAGGGGACAGTGTGTGAGGGGACAGTGTGTGAGGGGACAGTGTGAGAGGGGACAGTGTGAGAGGGGACAGTGTGTGGGGGGACAGTGTGAGAGGGGACAGTGTGAGAGGGGACAGTGTGTGGGGGGACAGTGTGTGGGGGGACAGTGTGAGAGGGGACAGTGTGAGAGGGGACAGTGTGTGGGGGGACAGTGTGAGAGGGGACAGTGTGAGAGGGGACAGTGTGTGGGGGGACAGTGTGAGAGGGGACAGTGTGAGAGGGGAGAGGTGGGTGGCCAGTGTTGTGCTTTACTTACATGAGAAGCAGCATGCTTCCTTGTCATGTCTGCACTCTGCAGGATGTCCCTCCAGGCAGCACACAGTTCACTTCCCGAATATCATTGTATCCAATGGAGAGGGGAGGGGCCTCTGACCTGAGCGTGTATTAGCAAGACTCAGAGTGTACAAGCAGAGGGAGAAACTTGTGCACTCAATCTGCTGGTCAGAGGCCCCTCCCCTCTCCATTGTACTCACTGATATTCGGGAAGTGAACTGTGTGCTGCCTGGAGGGACATCCCGCAGAGCGCAGACATCACATAGCTGCCGATCGCCCCCTTACGCCCCCCTCTCCTGTATAGTTAGATGCCAGCCAGGGGAGGTGCGGCGTCTTGGGGCCCCCCCACACTGGCAGAATTCCAGGGCCCAGTCGCAAGTGCGACTGTTGCGACCCTGAAAATTCCGCCACTGCTTTGTTGGTTCCTCCTCGGTGGCTCCTCTAGGTTGCAGCTTCTGCAGCAGCTCTCTATCTCCTCCCATCCCGCCTCTGGCCATCAGTGATGTCACGCCACCGGGACGGGACTACGAATCGCCTTCATAGGGGGAGAGAAGCGCTGACAGGGAAGGGGCTTGTGCAGTCTGTTTAGGCTTGTGCCGGGTGCAGGAGTGCACTCGGCACATAGTTACAGTACAGCTATTAGCAGCGCCGGCTGGTGTGTATGTACTACTATGATGAAGCACACTGCCAGCACTTCATCTGCGCCCCCCTCCCTTCAGCAAATTCTATCGCCCAGGGCATCCGCCCCTTCCGCCCCTGCCTTGTACCGGCTCTGCCTATTTGAGATAGTGTCTCCTTGAAACCAGACCGGGTATTCCCTAGAGAACAATCTAAGTCTCGATTGGAGTGAAATATGTGTCTCTTGAAGGAACACCACATCTGGTCCCAATAATTTTAGCTCGTTGAAAATATTTAATCTTTTCTTAAGTGAATTTAGACCTTTGACATTATAACTTGTAAATTTTATTGTTGCCATCGCCCTTTTTAAGACCTCTTAGGATATCCCTTTTCTTTAGACCCTGGAGAGTTTCCCCTTTTCTTAGGGTTGAGGTTGAACCCGACCCTCTATTCCAAAACCACCCCCTCCCCTTTCCCCCAGCTCCCCCCCTCCAATCCCTCCATCCCCCCACCATCCCCCCCTCCCCCCCCCACTTCCCTCCCTCTGCTCTCTCCCCCGCCCCCTACCCCCCCACTTGGTCCCTAACGAACCCTTGGACCATTGAGGGTCACAATGATTGTGGCCCACCATTGGTCTCCTCCTCTGAAGGTGAAGTTTTTAGGCGTACCGTCTCTAGATTTGTATTACCCTAGCAACAACTATGTTGCCCTTCATGACCTTTTACTCCCTCTCCCCTCTAACCCCTCCCGCCGAGAATCTCCCTTAACCCATGCTCAGTTCAATCCAACGTTCCATGGACCAGTCCAATGTTGGAGGCACCTGCAGCCCCAATTTCTCGCAGAACTCATCTAATTCTCCTGGAAATCTAAGGATTGCGGTTCTCCCATCTCTCGTGCCCACCAGGCAGGCTGGGAATCCCCATGTATATTTAATATTTTGGTTCACCATGTGCTCCAGTAGGGGTTTTAGGTGTCGTCTTCTTGCCAGTGTACCTTTGGCTAGGTCAGCAAAGACTTGAACTCTTGCCTCCTCAAACTGCAGTGGGGCATGACCCTTGATTTTATACCAGATGTTTTCCTTGTCTTCATATAATCTGAACCTCACGATTACATCTCGGCTTCTTTCAGTCCGTCTGGTGTCTAACCTACCTACCTGGTGCACCCGCTCTATTTTTGGGAAATCTTCTCTTCCCAGCCCCAGAAGTGGACTAAAGATAGTCGCCACCGTCTGCCTTAGATCTTCACCCCTAATTTCTGGAATCCCTCTGAGTCTCAGATTTTGTCTACGATCTCTGTTTTCCTGGTCTTCCAGCCTGTAACAGGCTTTTATCTGATTTTGTTGAGTTGTTTTAAGTTGTTCTTTTAGTCCGGAGATCTCCCGCCCTTGCCTATCAAGCTTATCCTCAGCCTCCTCCACTCTTGCCAGGAGGTTGACTAAATCAGACCTCAACAGAGTGATCTCCGCCTTAATTGATGACTCAAGCGCTTTGAGCATTTCTGCTAGGTTTCCTTTCGAGAGTAGTTGTGAATCGTGACTATATTCATGGCTTCTAGATGCTTCCAGCGTGTTATCAATTAATGGCTCCTCTCTGGAATGGTCTGGGGTCAGGTCCTCCCTCTCACCTCGTCCCTTCTTCTTTTTGTCAGCCAGACTTGCCTTATGCGACTCTAGATGGGAACTCGCCGGGCTCTCCCCTTTAACCATGTATTGCTTGATTGTACTAGCGGGATTACTCCCAGCTAGGTTATCTTTTGGGGTTTTCGGTGGGCCCCCCTCCCAGCTTTAGATGAGCTGCGACTCATATTTCTCTTATCAATATCCAGACCTACTTAGTTTGATCGCTGTGACCGACACTGACCGTGACCGGTAAGTCTCCGGGTTTCCTCTTTTAGGGAACCAGTAAAGTTGGGTTTAAAGTGCAAGTGCTGGTGTGGTAGTGGGGTAGGATTGACTCAGTGGATGAGCCTTTGTATCTCTGGGCTGAAATCGTACCTACATACGGGACTAATGTAGAGGGTTCCTGGATATATTTTCCACCAAACTATGCCCGCCTCATAAGTACTTAGACATTAGAATACAGACTCGAAGATAACACAGTCCTGTAATAGGCATTAGCATGCTTCCAATATAGCGAGAAAAAGACCAGAATAACAGACCACTGCTTCGCCCTAGTATCCCAGCTGCTCCACCGCAGCTCCCATTGACAATGTTACACTTTATGTTAAATTTAGGTGAGATTATGAAGAAAAGATGTGCGGTATGGCACTAAAGAGACCTGTTTTCCCTCCAGCCAGTTACCGTATTAGAGGGAGAACCCTTGCAAATGTTTCTTACACGATAGCTGCGGGCTTAGTTCTCCAAGCTTATCTCTAGAGCATTCTTACCTTTGGCTTTATTAGGTTTTAATTATCTCTTACCACCACCATACATGACTATCTGCCACCACTCCAGGTTATCAAGCGAGGCTCAGCTGTTTCCTTATCGCTCCCGGTTATGAGGCTCCTATCTTCTGACACCTGCTTCCTGCAGCGTCTATGTCGGTGCTTGAATTAATGCTGATGTTGTATGCAGGGAAGGGGTGGGGGCGGGAGAGGAGAGCGGAGATCCCCGAGCTGGCAGCGGAGACTGTCGCTTCGTCCGTACTCTGCCTTCCTCCAGCGGGAGCCCACAGGCTTTCAGCACGCCGTTCCCCTGTACGCTACACCCGTGGCTCCCCGCTCAGCTGCCTCGTCCGGTCATCCCGCTCTGTGTAGGGGAGAGGAGGTCCGCCAGTGCTTCAGCTGGGCGGCACGCCTCTTACTCCTCCCTTCCCCTCAGCCGTCTGACGTCTCACGTCATCCCCTGATGATGCACTACATTAACTTGTAAATACTACAGCTGCCTGTGGTACTGTACTAATAGGATCAGAAGAACACAGCTAATTTTCTTCAGGTAGCTTTAGGTGCACACTGTGCAGAGGACGCACTACACTAACTTGTAAATACTACAGCTGCCTGTGGTACTGTACTAATAGGATCAGAAGAACACCCCTAATTTTCTTCAGGTAACTTTAGGTGCACACTGTGCAGAGGACGCACTACACTAACTGTAAATACTGTAGCTAGTAGTTATAAGATTGTAGTTATAAGATATATTTCTGTATTTTATATACTTATATTGTATCTTGTACTTTTCAGAAATGGCAAATTGTCCCTGAGGAAGCTTATATATTTAATTATTTCGAAACGCATCGGAATCTCACTCATGGATGAGGAGCATCTATGTAGTGGGATTTTTTGCCATCACTGTAATATATTGCATTGTGTTATCCTATGTTTGTCTTTCTAGAAGATTGGTTTTTAAACTTTTTTATAATTCTTTTATATAATTTCTCTATTTAATTCTATTATTGCCCTTAAAATCTTAAAACCTTTTGTGGATGAGGCATGGATGGGCACAGATTAGGCATGGATGTGAGCACTAATGTGGCACCAATATGCACTGATGTGGCATGGATGAGGCATGGATGGACATGGATGTGGCATGGATGTGAGCACTGATGTGGCAAGGATATGCACTGATGTGGCATGGATGAGGCATGGATGGACACAGATGAGCACTGATGTGGCATGGGTGAAGCATGGATGGGCATGGGTGAACACTGATGTGGCATGGATGAGCACTGATGTGGCATGGATAAGGCATTAATGAGCACTGATGTGGCACGGATGAGGCATGGATGAGCACTGATATGGCATGGATGAGCACTAATGTGGCATGGATGTGGCACAGATGAGCATTGATGTGACACAGATGAGGCATGGATAATCACTGATGTGGCACGGATGAGCACTGATGTGGGATGGATGCGGCACGGATGAGCACTGATGTGGCACGGATGAGGCACAGATGAGCACTGATGAGGCATGGATGAGGCATAGATGGGCACAGTTGAGGCACAGATGAGCACTGATGTGGCATGGATGAGCACTGATGTGGCATGGATGAGCATGGATGTGGCATCGATGGGGCTTTGCACTCATCCCAGACTGCTCACTCCCAGTCATCTCAGGCGTGTCTCCCCAGACTTCCTGACTGTGCCTGTCACTCACCAGCCCTCCTGGCTGTGACCAGTGGATCCCTCCTGGAGACTTGCCCGGCAGCACTAGATCCTGTTGTCCTCTTTAGTCCCTCTCTGGTGCCTCCTGTCCATATCCCTCTGCTTGTTAGAAGGCTTCCATCCTGGGACCCAAACTCCCAGGCCTAAGGTTCCCCCCCCCCCCAGAATGGCCCAGACAACCTAGTGCTCCATCTCCAGCTTCTTCCATCCGACATCTCCCCCCCAGCCGGGCTGAGCCTGGGTATTTCAAGGAGGCCTGCCCCCTGCTAATCCTAGTTGGGGATTGGTCAGGGCTCCCTGAGACACCCCAGATAGCTCCACCTTTCTTCCTCTCCTCTCTTCTAGAATCTTCTAGAAACCAGAGGGAGGTAACCAAAAGATGATGCTGTCTGTGAGTCACCAGCCTACTCTGAGCCACTCCCAGCCCACACAGATCAAAACAAACAGGCCTAGCTTCTGGCTAGGCTTGCCTAAATATACCTGCACTACAAAAAAATCACACCTCTAGCACCCTACTAGGTAGAGGGTGCTGCAGATGGGCATGAATGAGGAATGGAGGAGCACTAATGAGGCATGGATGAGGCATGAATGAGCACAAATGAGGCATGGATGGGCACCAATGAAGCATGGATGGGCACAAATGAGTCATGGATGAGCACTAATGAGGTATGGATGGGCACGAATGAGGCATGGATGAGCACTAATGAGGCATGGATGAGCAAAGATGAGGCATGGATGAGCACTAATGAGGCATGGATGAGCACTAATGAGGCATGGATGGGCATGAATGAGGCATGGATGAACACTAATGAGGCATGGGTGATCACAA
This sequence comes from Lithobates septentrionalis, assembly GCA_037952835.1. Classification (NCBI taxonomy): domain Eukaryota; kingdom Metazoa; phylum Chordata; class Amphibia; order Anura; family Ranidae; genus Lithobates; species Lithobates septentrionalis. Next base: position 787,034 of record JBBDGP010003726.1, on the reverse strand, counting down.
ATGAGGCATGGATGGGGCATGAATTGGCACAAATGAGGCATGGATGGGCACAAATGAGGCATGGGTGGGCACAAATGAGGTATGAAATGTGTATAAAATTGCTGCGCTAAACCCCTCAAAAACCAAATATAATGAAATGTGCACAGCTGCTAACACGAAAACAAAGTCCAAAGTGAATAATAAGTACAAAAGTGTAGCGCTTAGAAGTATACAACACCGTGAGAGTGAAATATATATCACAACAGTTGATGAGAACAAGTGTTATGAAAATAATATAAAATAAAATAAAATAATACAACACAGGTGTGTAGTGACTATAGCATAATAAAATCCAAACACTGATGAACAGAATCCAAATAATCTCATGAAAGGAACTGGCCGCACTGAATGGCAACAATAGAGGTATTTCCTTGAGTTATGAGGCAAGTAAGACCTCTATCCACTTTTTAGATTTGGAGATTACTGTCAATACCCACAGCGGAGGATTGGAGTTGAAGACCTTTCTCAAGCCTACCGACCGAAATGGCTACATTCCGGTCGATAGCTGCCATCATGACCAATGGCTTTCCTCCATTCCTTATGGTGAATTTCTTCGCCTCTGAAGAAATTGTACCAATTCTGTAGATTTTTTACATCAAGCCGACACTTTGAAAATGAAATTCATTGAAAAGGGCTATAGATCCGACGAGCTGGATAGGGACATTGTTAGAGCTACACAAGGAGCTCATTGTTGATGGATAAACCTAAATCCATTCAAGACAACAAGTTTAAGTGGTCTTTCTTTACTGCTTTCTCAATGTATCACAAGCAAATAAAGAGGATCCTCAATAAACATTGGGGTGTTTTAAGTTTTTAGAATCAGTCCTTCCAGATTGAGCAGGGGTGATTTTCAGAGGCCAGGTGATATTGCTCCTAATATCATAGATCCACCAAAAAGGGCTGTTTTTCCAACAATGTAAAGGGTATTACCCCTGCCTCAGGTGTAATGTATGTCTTCATAACACATGTGACAGACGCAAAACTGACACCTTTGAGTCTACAGCTACCTCTCGTAGTTATAAAATGAAACATTTTACTACATGGGCCACAAGGTATATATTATATCTCATCTCTTGCCCTTGTGGCAAACAATATGGTCTCAATGTGACAATGTTCCATTGTGTCACTGTTTTGTCATACTGACCTCTCCTTGAGGTCCGATTCACATTTGCTTGGAAGATTTGCCTGAGCTTCGGACATTCAGTTGTTATACCTGGATCCTGATTGGCTGATTGACACAATGCCTGCTTCTGGAGTGATCCCTCCACTGGCTTTGTCTACCTCTCAGTCAGTAGCACTGATGAGCGCCTGGCTTTCGGTCAAAACACACGCTTGATTGGCTCACTGTCGTATGATAGGTGGGTCCACCTTGTCTGGTAAGAAGTACCCATCCATAATGGATGGGCATGAATAAGGCATGGATAAGCACTAATGAGGCATGGGTGGGCATGAATGAGGCATGGATGAGCAATAATGAGGCATGGATAGGCACAAATGAGGCATGGATGAGCACTAATGAGGCATGTATGAGTTATGAATGGGCACAAATGAGGCATGGATGGGCAAAAATGAGGCATGGATAGGCATGAAGGAAGCATGGATGAGCACCAGTGAGGCATGGATGGGCACGAATGAGGCATGGATGAGCACGAATGAGGCATGGATGAGCACTAATGAGGCATGGATAGGCACGAATGAGGCATTGATGAGCACTAATGGGGCATGGATGAGGCATGAATGGGCATTGATCAATGCTGTGGGCACTTCAGATCCAGCCCACTTGTGCTGCTGCACTGGCTCCCTCCTCTCCTTACACTCTGTACCGATCTGTGTGAGGAGAGGAGAGAGCTGAACCGGACATGTGCCTGTTTGCTGACAAGTGATCGCTCCAGCATTGGACGGAACGATTACGTTGTAAAGGACCGCTGTCATTGGCCCTTTACCCCGATCCGTGATGTGCTGGATCCAGAGTGCACCCATTTTGGGGTGCGTGCCCCAGGGGATGCGTGGGAAGCGGAAGTTCGGCAGGACTTCAATGTATGCCCTCCCAGAACTTGCCGACCTCGCAGTAGACATCATTCGGCTATGGCCCGGTCGGCAAGTGGTTAAGCGAGTGGGGTGTGAGTGGGACCTCATGTCTAAGTTTTGCCTAATGCCCCGTACACACGATCCGAAAATCGGGCGACAGATCGTCAGACTTTTTTCGCTTGCTAGTCGAAAGTAGGAATTGAATAGGTTACTAAAGTCACAAAAATTCTCGTACGACAAAAAAAAAAAAATGGAAGTGATGTCATGTGTTGTAGTGTATTTGTTTTGTATTCTCTGACGACAACTGTACTAACTAAACGAAAATCGTATGATCTGGTATTGTACGAGGAAGTTTTTCATGCTTGTCTGATCGGATAATATCAGATGAACTGTCATGATTGGCTATCAAAAGCTGTGTACTAACGATCAGATTATCGTATGATCGCTTCAAAATCAATATTTTTGGTACGATTTTCTGATCATGTGTACGGGGCCTCATAAAGCTTAGAGCTTCCTCTGCCAGATAGCAAAGATAAGTTGCCACAACTGGCAGGGTTGAATCATAAGTCTTGGTAAATTGCTGCACATTTTCACTGGCAAGTTGTACACTTGCAGAGCACTTAAAGCACACATTCTAGTTGACACTTTTCCACGTTGTTGCAAATTTGCGCAAGTCTCCAATAAGAGCAAAGTTGCAATGGTGAGTCTACAGCAAGAGCTCTGCAAGTCACAGTGCCCCCTGTGGTGGGATGACTACTGCACAACATAACTGAACCAGAACTTGCAGCAGACTTACAGAATGTTTGCAAAGAAAGGTGATCTGGAGTCGTGCAATGTGGACTTGCTACAATTGTGCAACAAACTTGTGGCAAGTCTAGCAATAGCTTATCAAGTCATTTTCAAGCTTGCAGCTCAATTGCTTGCTTTTTGGGTAGTGTGGCCTTAGAGAAGGAAAATAGTTCTTTACATTTGCAGCATTGGTAAATTCACACTCATATAGGGCGTACACACGGTCGGACTTTGTTCGGACATTCCGACAACAAAATCTTAGGATTTTTTCCGACGGATGTTGGCTCAAACTTGTTTTGTGTACACACGGTCGCACAAAGTTGTCGGAAAATCCAATCGTTCTAAACGCGGTGACGAAAAACACGTATGTCGGGACTATAAACGGGGCAGTGGCCAATAGCTTTCATCTCTTTATTTATTCTGAGCATGAGTGGCACTTTGTCCGTCGGATTTGTGTACACACAATTGGAATTTCCGACAACGGATTTTGTTATCGGAAAATTTTATCTCCTGCTCTCCAACTTTGTGTGTCGGAAAATCCGATGGAAAATGTCCGATGGAGCCCACACACGGTCGGAATTTCCGACAACACGCTCCGATCGGACATTTTCCATCGGAAAATCCGACCGTGTGTACGGGGCAATATAATCTTGAAGTCCCAGTGCTAGAAAAATAGGTAGAGCAGTCCTATGCATAAGCATAATCATTACTATGTTTTTATTAAGACCACTTCATGGAGTCTTTAGAAATAAGTTTGGCTACCCTTTATGCAATATCTATCCACATCGTGGTCAGTGCCTCAGATACTCAGGCCTCATGCGCTTTGTAGCTCGAAGCTACAGCATCCAGAATTCTGTATACTTCAAATGGGGCTGTTCCCACCCCAGCATTGTGTTGCTTGAAGCTTTTAACTCGAATAAGTGCATAGCCTTCTTCTAAACCTACTTGCTTTAAGTTTCAAGCACTTTTGACCCCAGTAAACATAATTGGAAGCTCCTAAAAAATGAGCAAACATGCATGAACAAAATTAGGTGAAAAAGTGAGGCCCGGCGCAAAAGAAAAAAAAAATAGTGCAGGGCAGGCATTAAATTGTGGAGAGAGGAAACTGGTCAAGAAGAAGTTAACAGATAGTTTTCTGTTTAGTGAAGGAGGACTTACCTGATTGGGGGTAATCCTTGGCTGGGTGGGGTCTGGGGCAGCTTAAGGTTGGCTCAGCCCTGGCATCCAGTGGAGCTCGACGGATGCAGGAAACAGCTTCCCACCCACCCTCCCTGTTCGAGTCAGTTTTTCCACACCGGGAGCAACAGGATTGAGGTTGTCATGGCAGCTGGACGGTTGTTGGTCTTTGCTGGTGGAAGAAAACCCAGGATAAGGAAAGGTTCAGGAACCATCTGTGGTATGTGTCTCTCTGGTGTATTCCAGTTAACATCAGCTTAGCTGGAATGTGGTACTGGTTGCATTGCGGTTAGTGTGTTGTCTCAGAGCCAGTGTGTGGTGGCTGGAGGACTAATATGATAAAAGGTACCGCAGTGCATAATTGGAGCATACTTTAGTTTGGGGTGCCTTCAAAGACCAACAGGCTTAATGACTGATAAGTTTCTGTTATAAGGAATGTTTTTCTCGTTTATGTTAATTTAAGTTTATTTGTTAATAATGAGGCTGCTACGGCCATTTGTTTACTCCATTCATTGTGTGGTGTCCATTAATTGTAGGTAACAGTATGGGATGGGGTGGAGTATGGATGTTTGACCTGGCAACCATTGGCTAAGGTTGGGACATCTGTTCTACACTGGTCATGCACATATTCTGTGTTTCTTTGCCTAGTAACTAGCTTTCCAACCCTCAAGTCTCAGACACCCACAAAACCAGCTGTAGAAATGTTACAAATGTCTGCAAATTGACGAAGGGTGTAAAGTCTCTTACCCTCTGTCCTGTAGACACAAAAGGAAGTGAGAAAAAATCTTTCCAAGGTGAGGGGAATTCACTCCAAGAGAACCATCACCAGAACATCCTGGTGTCAATGGCCACCAAGAGAAATAGACAGGGGAAATTTCACTTTTCAGAAAGCTAAAAAAACTCAACAATGATTCTAACCCCATGTACTATAGTATCCAAAACTGAAAAAGGTTTTGCGTTTAGATACATTTTAAAGATTGCAAATGGTTTTTAAATAATGTATGGGTAGGCATTTGGCAACAGTAGGTTCAAAACTGTGGTGGTCAATGGAACATTGTTCACATGATTAACTGTAAATATTTCCTACAGGGCACAATAGACACTTCAATAGTAACAAAGTTTTATTGGCTCAGGACAGATAAAATATGCTAGTTACAAATTTCAGTATTTATTTGGTAAAAAAGTGTGGTTTGGCTTTAAACGGTGTCTATCCTATAATTTTTTTTAAAGCGCTTTTGACCTCCTTATTTCTCAGGCTGTAAATAAACGGGTTTAGTGTTGGGGTAATGATGGTGAAGATTACACTGATAGCCCAATCGTAGGTCGGTGAGTAGGTGGAGCTTGGCTGAAAGTACATGAAAATTATTGTGCTGTAGTAGAGGATGACCATGGTGAGATGAGATGAGCAAGTAGAGAAGGTCTTTTTACTTGCTCTGATGATGAGTACATAGGACACAAGGATTAAAAACACTGGGGAAAAGACAACAATACAACTTTCAATGAAGTCAACTGTCTGCATAGTAACTGACAAACCAGAGCAGGATAGAATGATTATGACAGGATAGTCACAGAAGAATTGTTGGATTGCCAAACCACAGAACAGCTGAGAAGAAGCCAGCCAAGTGCTGTATGTAGATTGAAGGCAAGCAATAACCCAAGAAAAAGCCACCAGACAGATACAAGTTCTCTTGTTCATCATCAAAGAGTACTGTAGGGGGAAACAAACTGCACAGTAGCGATCCAAGGCCATGATAGCCAACAAAAAACAATCCATGGTGCCCACTGCTATGACGGGAAAAAGGTGGAGAAAGCAGTCATGAACAGAGATGTGGTTGTCTCCAGACAGGAGACCATACAAGGCCCTGGGGATGATTGTAGAGGTAAAACATACATCCACAAGGGCAAGATTCCCCATCAAGACGTACATTGGAGTGTGAAACTGGTGCTGTGATACAATAAGCACAAAGATGAATAGATTTCCTGCAGTGCAGAGCATATACGTAACCATGAAGAAGAAGAGGACTGGCAAAATAAGATGAGGTGTATCCGAAAATCCCAAAAGCACAAAACCAGAAAAAGTCTTATTTTCATAAAGCTCCATATGTATATTAGCCAGTTATATATATGATAAAAACACAAAGATTACTGGATGCAGCACATCTGAAAAAAGTGAAAATTTGTTTTATAATTGAAAAAAAATGATAGGTCAAATGAGCATAACACATGACTAACAAAGTAAAATACAGTGAAGAACAAGTCTCATGTACAGTACTTAATGGGTGACTCAATGGTGAGAGCTATGTAAGCTTTTAAGAGTGGGGTCTCAATAGTCATAGCCATCCATACAGCTTCTGCGGGGCCTGGGGGTGGACTTGAGCCCCATTAAGGGAGCTGTTGAGGCAAAATAAACATAGAAAATATTGACGATATCACAAATCCAGTACTGTAAAAGGGTCATGAAAAAGCCCCCTTGTGTTTTGCAATCTAATACACGACTGTTCCTTTTAAGAGTTATCATTTTGCTAATTAAAACGGAAAATTTATATCAAATACTTACCGTAATTTTCCTTTCCTGATGGACTCCATGGCAGCCTACGTATGGGTTAATCCCGCCTCTCATACCTCATAGGACCCCACTCCCATAAATCTTTGCTTCTAGACAGAGACTGTGTTCCGTAACTTAGCCTACTCCAGCAACTGGGAGGGAACTCCTGCTGCCATGCAGTCCATCAGGAAAGGAAAATTACGGTAAGTATTTGATATAAATTTTCCGTTTTCCTAACAGACTCCATGGCAGCCTACGTATGGGAAATAACTAGCCATACACATCCGGGTGGGCAATTGCTGGTTAAAAAAAAAAAGGTTTAATTGGCACCATCAACAGATAATACGTGCAAACCAAAGTTAACCGTAGACAAAGAAGCCGGTTCTACACAATAGTGTGTCATAAAAGTGTTAATTGATGACCATGAGGCCGCTTTACAGATTACATCTGGAGACACATGTCGGGATGCTGCCCACGATGTAGAGACGCTCCTGGTAGAATGAGCGGTTACCGCCTCCGGAGGAGCCAAACCCTTAGACCTGTAAGCCCATTGGATAGCTTGAACGATCCATGATGCGATGGTTCTAGAGGAAGCCCGTGAACCCTTGTTCTTGCCGTGAAAAAGCACAAACAGATGATCAGACTGGCGGAAAGAAGCTGTGGCTTCTAGGTATTGTTTCAGCACCTGTCCAACATCTAGAGGGTGAACATTAGAGTCCTCAGTGGATCTGAAAGTAGGGAGGACAATCTCCTGATTTTCATGGAAGATGGATGTTACTTTTGGATTCGATCCTAACATGGGGATCAAGACTACACGATCTGGGAAGAAGGTAAGGAAAGGTTCTTTGTATCCTAGGGATCCAATTTCAGAGACTCTCTTGGCCGAAGTTATGGCCACTAGAAAGACCACTTTGAGAGAAAGCTCTCTAATTGATGACTGATCCATATGCCGTATCTCCTTTTCTGAGAAGAAATCCAAGACGAGAGGGAGATCCCATTTAGAGAATCTTGGTCTTTTCTGAGGCCTAAGCCTTATTGCTCCCTTGAAGAACTGCCTAGTAAGGGGGTGTCTGGCCCATGATACGCCTGTAAAGGCTGAAATTGCAGAAATCTGGACCCGCAAGGAACTCACCGATAAGGACAGATCCAGGCCAGTTTGTAGAAAACCTAGAATGTCCTGAATCCTTGGATTACTACAGGATCCATTGGTGGAAATCACATAGTCTGCAAACTTCGCCCAAATCCTCTGATACACTCTGTTGGTGTCCGCTCTTCTGGCATTCAACAATGTAGCAATAGCTGTACTTGGACAACCTAGAGCTTGCAACCTTCTCCTCTCAACCACCAAGCCATCAGATGGAGCTGGAATGGGCAAGGGTGAAGAGACGCTCCCTGCAGCAGGAGATCTGGTCTGGACAGGAGAGGGACCGGCTCTCGGTAACTGAGCTGCATCAGGAGAGGAAACCATGGCCTGTTGGGCCAAAACGGAACAACTGCCAGCACCTCGACATTCTCCCACCTGAGCCTCGAGAGGAAACGAAGAATGACTGGAACTGGGGGAAAGGCATAGGCCCTGTGGAATTTCCACTGGTCCGTCAGGGCATCCACTCCGAAGGCCTGGGGACAACGACACCTCGTGTAAAATTTCCCCAGCTTGAAATTGCATGGGGATGCGAACAGATCCACTTCCGGCATCATCCCTAGAGACAGGAGCCAATCGAAAACTTCGGTGTGGAGGGACCACTCGTTGTTGTCCAGGTTGACTCTTGAAAGGAAGACCGCTTGGACATTTTGAATTCCTGGGAGATAAACAGCGGATAGATTTGTTAAGTTCGTCTGGGCCCAGGACATGATCGGGCTTACTTCCCTCAGTAAGGAGAGACTGCGGGTGCCCCCCTGTCTCTTGATGTATGACACTGCGGTCGTGTTGTCCAGTCTCAGGAGGACTGAGGCTCCTGATATCAGATGGAGAAAAGCTTGAAGGGCACGGAAGGCAGCTCGAAGCTCCAGGACATTTGAGACTATCCCTTGGGATGGGAAGTCCCACCTGCCTTGGGCTATCTCCGTCAGACAGAGAGCGCCCCAACCTCTGTTGCTCGCATCCGTTGTCACTGTAATCCAGGAGACAGGTGCTATGGAGTGACAATTGAGGAGGTTTTTCCGTAGCAGCCACCAGGGGAGGCTCTCCCGCATGGAGGTGGTTACCCGCACCAGATGGTCTCGAGACCCTGGATCCCATTGCTGGAGAAAACCCTTCTGAAAGGGCCGCATTTTCCATTGCGCCCACTTCACCATGGGGGCTGTGGCTACCATAGTGCCGATTATTTTGAGACACTGAGAGGCTCTGAGGAGAGTTGCTGACAATGCTAGGCGAATTCTCTCTCGAATTACCGGAATCTTCTCCAAAGGAAGAGAGATGGTGCTCTCCACTGTGTTGAATAGGGCCCCGAGGAATACTAGAGCTTGTGTCGGAACTAGGTGACTTTTCTCCCTGTTCAATAGCCAACCGAACTCTGTCAGAGTAGATATGACTTGATCCCGATGTGACAATATCTGTTCCCTGTCCTGAGACAGTAGGAGTAGGTCGTCCAAGTAATGGTGTAACCGAATGCCTTTTACTCGGATTAGAGCTACCACAGCCAATAAGAGCTTCAAAAACACTCGAGGCGATGTTGTGAGCCCGAATGGGAGACAAGTGAATTGAAGATGCCTCTGGCCTACTGCGAATCGGAGATACCTCTGGAAATCTTTTGCGATCGGCACATGAAAGTAGGCGTCTTTCAGGTCTATGGAGACCAGCCAATCTCCTGGTTGTACTGTTTGTCGGATTGTCAGCAGGGTTTCCATCTTGAATTTTTCCTTCTTGATGAAGGAATTTAGATGTGTCAGGTCGATTACTGGCCTCCAAGAGCCATTCTTTTTGAGGACCATGAAAAGGGGGGAATAAATTCCAAGAAATTTTTCTTCTGATGGAACTTGAATGGCGGCCCCCTGGGCAATCAGTGATTCTGTATAAGATAGAAGAATTTGTCTTTTTTCTTCCGAGTGCGGAAGGACCGTAGGCACAAACCAGTGACTGGGTGGATTGGTGAAAACCCAAGTGTGACCTGAGGAGACCGTCTTGACGGTCCAGTAATCTTGAATCGAGGCTGCCCAGACTTGCTGATACCGGAGTAAACGAGCCACTACTTGCACTACCTGGACAGGCGTCGTATCAAAAGGACTTGGAAGTCTCCCGACCACTTGACGGGGCTGACTTTGAGGATTTTTGGCCTGAAGGCTGGCCTCTCCTCCAGTTCTTCCTAAACTCCCGACCAGGTCTGTAGCGACGAGCATCTCTAGCGCGTTCTGGCTCTTGTCTAGGTTGAGTCCTTCTTTGGTTAAGGATACGACGGTCCTGGGGTAAGAAACCTGACTTGCCCCCAGTAGCACGGGAGATAGCAGAATCCAGTTTATTTCCGAAGAGTGAGGAGCCTTCGAAAGGAATCCTGCACCAGGCCTGTTTAGAGGCAGGGTCTGCAACCCATGGGCGTAACCAGAGGGCACGTTTTGCTGTAACTGATGAAAGCATGACACGTGCCATGAGGCGAATGATGTCGATGGATGCTTCTCCCAGGAAGACCGAAGCCAGTTTCAGCTCATGTATTGGAGAGCTCTTGAATAAGTCCTCAGACACACTTCCTAGAGCTGCACCCACATCATCCGTCCAAGACTCCATAGCTTTTGACAAAGCTGCGAGGGCCAGAGCCAGTTTACAAGCCATCCCTGCCGTGATATAGATACGTTTTAAGTCCGTATCAATCTTCCTCTCCAAACCATCCTTGAAAGAGACGGTATCCTCTAGAGGGAGCGTAACATGTCTCACCAGCCTCATGAGAGCTGCATCGACAAGGGGGGCTGATTCAAGATGTTTTACTTCATCATTCTTGAAAGGATACATCTTTGCAATTTTGGAAATTAAAGAGTTTTTCCTATCAACTTTACCCCATTCATCCGAGATAATTTCACCCAGTTCACCCAGGAAAGGGAAGTTCGGGCGATCCTTCTTAAGGTGTTTAAAGTATTTCCTCTGTTTAGAGGGTGCTTCTACTGGTTCCTCCCATCTCAATGCGTCTTTAACCGCTCTGACCAGCTGGGGAACCAGGGAGAAATCAAAACCTGCACCAGGTTCAATTATCTCTGCTTCGCTGTCCGAGGAATCGCTAAAAGAGAGACTATGATGAGATGGGCCCGGAACTTCGGACTCAATTTCTTCAGCAACTGGAGCTATAACAGAAGGAGGAATTACTGCTCGGTCAAGATCTGCCTTGTTAAGAGATTCTTGGACCACTTTCCTGACCAGAGCCTCCACTTGCTGGTCCTCAGCTCCTCTTTCCTTCATGGCTCTCGAAAAGCACAACTCACAGAGAGATTTACCCTCTGGAACCTGAGTTTTACATCCCCAGCAAGCTTTCCTCTCAGGGCGGCTGGAATGGCGGGGGGAATGATGGCTAGATTTAGACCTTGACCCCTCTTTGCGGTGTCTGGAAGATGACCTAGTACGTCTAGAACCCGACGTAGACTGGTGATGATGAGACCTAGACTGGTCTTTTTCTTTATGTGCCGATAGCTGTGGTTCAGACCTAGAAGGGCTGAAAGGGGGAGAAAAGAATACTTTGTTCCTAAATAGTACCCCAAACAATACAGGCAGAATGAAAATAAAAATACTTCATCCTACCTGCGGTGTAAGGGTTGGCCACTAGGGGGCGGTGAGACATCCATGGCGACAGAAACAAAGGACTGCAAACACAATCAATAAGAAACCAATAACTAACTATGTATACTTTCGCTTTCTCTTTCCCCTATTTGGAGAAAGAGACCTAGACACAGGAAGGTACAACAAAGCTCCTTACCTCAGAAGCCAGAGAGATGGACACAGGGAAGCCGCTGCCTGAGCGAAAAAGCATCCCAAGCCATAGCTGTATGTGACAGCTATTTGAATCTGCCGCCTGTGATGACGTCATCACGGCCACAGCGTCCCTACAGCTGTGCTCCACGCATGCGCAGTCGCCGTCATCGCGCGCGGACTGCGCAGGCGCGAACCAAGCCTCGATCTCAATCGAGACTTCGCAGCTGCGCAGTCGGAGCGGGGAAGCGGCGGACTGGAACGCAGATGCGTCCCAGCCGCCATGACCACTAGGAAAAGCAAATCAAGACAAACAACACACACAACAGGCTGCCAAAAAAGATTCATAATTAAAAGAGCATACATTACCACGGCACCTGAGGGGATCCATCCTGGAAATGGGAGCAAGAGGAGCGCTCACCGCACGACCGGGGTAATAATGAAGGAGGCCTCCCGCTAATAGCTGGGACGATTGGCCGAAATGCCGCTTCCCGGCCAATGGCCGGTATAATCAGCTCTTCAGGCATCAGAGTGAACCCCGTATGTCCGCCCTGCTAATAGCTGGGGAAGCTGGACTTCGATAAGACACCGCCATCATCAAACACGTGCGAACCACCAGGACTGGATCAACAAAACTTCATAAGGTAAGAGATACACCTTGGTCCTAGGAGGAGGACAAAAAAGGAACACAGTCTCTGTCTAGAAGCAAAGATTTATGGGAGTGGGGTCCTATGAGGTATGAGAGGCGGGATTAACCCATACGTAGGCTGCCATGGAGTCTGTCAGGAAAGTAAAAATATTTTGATGTGTAAGATGGGTCTTGTGTTGAAAATGAAACTAGACATAATGAAGTGACATATGTGTTAGGAGATGATCTACATTTATATCTGTCTAGGTGACATAACAACAATGTGACATGATGGGTTTGCTTAGATAAAGAGTTAATGACTGTGATTGGTTGATTGTATGTTAAAAAGGATATGTGTAATTTGAATATGTACCATTTATTGGTGGACGTGGGTCTGTAACCCCTACCTCTCATTATTTTTTAACACCATGATAATAAACTGAACAGTGTACGAAGCAATTTTGCTGTGTGAATTATTCATGTATGCTGTTTCCCATGCATGGATATATATTTGGTTGTGAAAGCAATGGAATCAGGTGATGAAAGGTAATTATTATTAGATACTACGATGATAGCCAGGACTAGTGTTTAAAGTTGAAAATGCACCTTTTAGTGGTGTTAGAAGTGGGATGTCAGAATTTTAGTGGTGTCAGAATTTTAAATACTCAGGAGATTGGTTCTTAGATTAAAAAGAGAATTGTTTTTTTTTTGAGTATTTTTTGTTGGGGATGGTGCAGGTTGCTTGGTGACAGAGTTGGTTAACTCCTAAGTTGCACCTAGTTGCCCACCCCTATAGAACAAACGCTTCAGATCAAGTACTTAGAAAGTATTTTGAAGTTTGTGCAAATTATTATTACTACACTGGTAACATAACTTGTGATTGCTGGTTGGTATTGCTAGATTACTTGCATATATATAAAGTGGGGACGGAAAGTATTCAGACCCCCTTAACTGTTTCACTCTTTGTTATATTGCAGCCATTTGCTAAAATCATTTAAGTTAATTTTTTTCCCTCATTAATGTACACACAGCACCTCATATTGACAGAAAAACACAGAATTGTTGACATTTTTGCAGATTTATTAAAAAAGAAAAACTGAAATATCACATGGTCCTAAGTATTCAGACCCTTTGCTGTGACACTCATATATTTAACTCAGGTGCTGTCCATTTCTTCTGATCATCCTTAAGATGGTTTTACACCTTCATTTGAGTCCAGCTGTGTTTCATTATACTGATCGGACTTGATTAGGAAAGCCACACACCTGTCTATATAAGACCTTACAGCTCACAGTGCATGTCAGAGCAAAAGGAATCATGAGGTCAAAGGAACTGCCTGAAGAGCTCAGAGACAGAATTGTGGCAAGGCACAGATCTGGCCAAGGTTACAAAAAAAATTCTGCTGCACTTAAGGTTTCTGTCAGGTCACCTTGAGGCTAGGTGACAGATGCACACCGTTGGGATCAGGAGTGCACCGCAAGGTAGTGGACCCTACGGCTGATTGCTGCGGATGGGAGTCAGGGTGGTAAGGAAGGCAGGGCAGCTGGAACACCAACATGGATCCCACCGTGGTTAGAGCGTAAGATTCCCTGGGGTGCGGAGTCTAAGAGCCAGCAGGTGTTCACCAGAGCCTCTAGTGGCGAGGATGGACTGGGCTGCAACTGGCTCCAGGTCGCGACCCCCAGGGTCCCCCAGCTCACACCCACAGTAGGCAACAGGAGGATAGGGATAGTAAGGGAATAAGCCAAGCTCGGGCCACAAGCAGACAAAGACAACAGAGTTCACGCCAAGGTTCAGGGTCACAGGCAAACAGGGATAGTCGGGGACACGCCAAAGGTCAGGGTCACGAGCAGACAGGAATCGTTGAGAACACACCAAGGTCGGTAACAGAAACAAACGTAGAGAACACGGCAGGCAGGAAACAGGAAGCCAAAACACACAAAGGTTGATCAGCAGGGCTGGCCTGCAGTGCAAAGGTTAATATAGAGTTCTCTGATAGGAGCTGGGGTGGAGCCATGCTAGAGGAGAGATTATAAAAGCAGTCAGGTGAGAGTCAGCTGATCTCTAGAGATGAACACATGTAAGCAGGTAAGCTGACAGACAAAACTCTATTGCATAACCATGACAGTTCCTAAGAGTACAGTGGCCTCCATAATCCTTAAATGGAAGATGTTTGGGAGGACCAGAACCCTTCCTAGAGCTGGCCGTCCGGCCAAACTGAGCTATCAGGGGAGAAGAGCCTTGGTGAGAGAGGTAAAGAAGAACCCAAAGATAACTGTGGCTGACCTCCTGAGATGCAGTCGGGAGATGGGAGAAAGTTGTAGAAAGTCAACCATCACTGCAGCTCTCCACCAGTCGGGGCTTTATGGCAGAGTGGCCCGACAGAAGCCTCTCCTCAGTGCAAGACACATGAAAGCCCGCATGGAGTTTGCTAAAAAACACCTGAAGGACTCCAAGATGGTGAGAAATAAGATTCTTTAGTCTGATGAGACCAAGATAGAACTTTTTGGCCTTAATTCTAAGCGATATGTGTGGAGAAAACCAGGCACTGCTCATCACCTGTCCAATACAGTCCCAACAGTGAAGCATGGTGGTGGCAGTATCATGCTGTGGGGGTGTTTTTCAGCTGCAGGGACAGGACGATTGGTTGCAGTCGAGGGAAAGATGAATGCGGCCAAGTACAGGGATATCCTGGACGAAAACCTTCTCCAGAGTGCTCAGGACCTCAGACTGGGCCGAAGGTTTACCTTCCAACAAGACAATGACCCTAAGCACACAGCTAAAATAACGAAGGAGTGTTTTCACAACAACTCCGTGACTGTTCTTGAATGGCCCAGACAGAGCCCTGACTTAAACCCAATTGAGCATCTCTGGAGAGACCTAAAAAATGGCTGTCCACCAAAGTTTACCATCCAACCTGACAGAACTGGAGAGGATCTGCAAGGATGAATGGCAGAGGATCCCCTCTGTGTGTATATATATATATATATATATATATATATATATATATATATATAATTATATATAATTTTATTTATTTGGGGTTTCTATGATGTTATGCCCAGGTTGGTTTTAAGCGTTCTAGGAACGCTATGGAAAAGTGTACACGTCCATTGATAGCTTTTGGAGCTCATGGGAAAGGTAAAAGTGCTCGAGCAGGTAGGGATATTTAGTCAGAAATAGGGACAAAGTAAATTAGGAATCACCCTTGCTTATACCCAAATATTGTGGTTGTGGTAAGTACTTTTGTATGTATATTTATATAATCTGCTAAGTTTTATTTGAAGAATGAAAGAAGGTATGGGAAAAATTTGAAATGTGAGTAGGTCATCACTTAAGGTGTTTAAAAAGACTAAAGAAATGAAGGAAAATTGTTGTTGTTATGCATATGGGATCAAAGCTCTTTTGGTTATGCAATGGAAATTGTTTATTAATTTATTAATTTTATTAATATTTTTAAGATCTGAAAAAGTTTCTTGATCAGATGCACAGGAGGAGACCACAGAATCGTTGCCACTAGTCAAAGAACCCCTTTATAAGCTATGCAGGAAGGGTAATTTGCTTAGCTGCTGCTGTTCTGTAGATTTATTGCCCTCTAGTCAACCCGGCCAGCACTGAATTTAACCGCATATGCCTAAAGCAATCTTCGTAAGACTGTAAAAATCCCAGTATCGCCTCAGTTAAAAATTTACAAGACAGCTGTTTGTAAAAAAACAAAAAAACAAGAGTTTTAGGAAAATAAAATAATGTATCCGCGCTAAGGCCAAAAGGGGAATTAGGTGTGCAGCCTACCCTGCTAGGTCCCCAATAGGGGACTAGAATCATAATAAGTGCAAGTAAAAGGGTAAATGGCGCTACCTATATAATGAAAGGCGACAGACCCAGATCACTTGTTAGGTGCTGTGTGCCTCTATTGTGACTAATAAATGTGCATATACCAATCGTGCAATACCTCCTAAATTGACAATGGTGCAAAATCTCACTAAATTACCAGGTTAATATAGACTGTGACAAAATATTTAAAAAGTGATACATAAAACGTGATGCTCCAATATCATAGATGCAGGTATGAAAAAATAAAAATAAAAAATAAAAATAGAAAAGGAGATGTGTATGAAAAATATTAATGAAAAATGTTAGATAATTAAAAAATTATTTAAAAAAATATATAAAACAAACCCAAAAATTTAATTAAACACACATGCTAAATCCAACAAGAAATGAATCCAAACAAAGTCTTTTGTGATTTTAAAGTGCTTGGTGACGATAAACACAGGAACACAGGATGGAAAGGTTGGAGAGGAGCCTGGCTGCATAATCCATCTTTGGAAATAGTATAGAACCCATCCGGGGTAGGCCTCTTATGTAACCCTTGCTTGGTGCCCAGGATGTGATAATCAACCACACCCACATACCCTTAAAAGTTGCCTAGAGGGATTCCATCAAAATTTAGCCACGAGGCCCCATCAGCTGTAGTCACACCTCTGGCTCCTGCATCTTATAAAGAACACTATGCAGCAATAATTTAATACGGTATGACATCAGTTTAATTATATTTAAATTACTTAACCAGTTGCCGACCGCCGCACGACGATGTACGTCGACAGAGCGGCACGGGCAGGCAAAAGGGCTTACAGGTACGTCCCTGCATGCCCGCGGGTGGGGGGTCCGATCGGACCCCCCCCCCCGGTGCCAGCGGCGGTCGAATCCAGGTCAGGGTCGATCAAAGGTGAGGGGGAGGCCACTCATTCGTGGCTCCCCCCTCGCGATCGCTCCTGGCCAATGACAGGCTTCCTCGGCTTCTGTGAATGTAAACAGAAGCGGAGGAAGTGATGTCATCTCTCCTCGAGCCGGTCTTTTCGTCCCGGCGCAGAGGAGAGAAGACATCCAAGTAAGTGCACCAACACTACACTAACAGTAGAACACGCAGGCACACTTGTCACCCCCCTGTCACCCCCCAGTCACCCCCCGATCACCCCCCTGTACCCCCTGTCACTCTGACACCAATAGCAGTTTTTTTTTTTTCTGATTTATTGAATTGGTGTCAGTTTGTGTCAGTTACAAGTGTTAGGGCAGTTAGATTAGCCCCCTTTAGGTCTAGGGTACCCCCCTTTAGGTCCAGGGTACCCCCCTAACCCCCCTAATAAAGTTTTAACCCCGTGATCACCCCCCGTCGCCAGTGTCGCTAAGCGATCGTTTTTCTGATCGCTGTATTAGTGACACAGGTGACGCTAGTTAGGGAGGTAAGTATATAGGTTTGCTGTCAGTGTTTTATAGCGACAGGGACCCCCATATACTACCTGCTAAAGGTTTTAACCCCTTGATTGCCCCCTAGTTAACCCTTTCAGCAGTGATCACCATATAATTGTTACGGGTGACGCTGGTTAGTTGGTTTGTTTTTTGTAGTTTATTACAGTTTTAGGGCACCCGCCGTTTATTACCTTAAAAAGGTTTAACCCCCTAATTGCCCGGCGGTGATAGAAGTTAAGTTTTTAGGATCAGATAAGGTCTGCGTCGCCCCAGGCAGCGTCAGGTTAGCGTGAGTACCGCTAACACCCACGCACACAGCATACACCTCCCTTAGTGCTATAGTATCTGAACGGATCGATATCTGATCCGATCAGATCTATACTCCCCAGCAGTTTAGGGTCCCCCAAAAAACGCAGTGTTAGCGGGATCAGCCCAGATACCTGCTAGCACCTGCGGTTTGCCCCTCGGCCCAGCCCAGCCCAGCCCACCCAAGTGCAGTATCGATCGATAACTGTCACAAAACACTAAGCACACATAACTGCAGCGTTCGCAGAGTCAGGCCTGATCCCTGCGATCGCTAACAGTTTTTTGGTAGCGCTTTGAATCAGTCGCTGACAGTCAGGAGCTTTTTTGCCTGTGAGTCTCACTAGTGTACCCCTAAATTTAGAGCCCAAAATGGCAAATCGAAGGTACACTAGTGAAGAGGCCTACACGTTTCTGAGCATGACAGATAGTGAAGAGGAAGTCAATCATCTGTCAAGTTCAAGCTCAGAATACGATCCT
This sequence comes from Lithobates septentrionalis, assembly GCA_037952835.1. Lineage (NCBI taxonomy): Eukaryota > Metazoa > Chordata > Amphibia > Anura > Ranidae > Lithobates > Lithobates septentrionalis. The sequence goes on along the minus strand of JBBDGP010003726.1, from coordinate 768,911 downwards.
GTAGAGGACAGCGGCTCCATGACAGATAGCTCTGACGACGGAGTTGTGGTCCCTGCTAGGGTCAGGCGTACCAGACCCCGAACTTCTTCTTCTGTCCTTGAAGTGCAAGAACCGCAGGGCTCTCGTATGGAGCAGAGAAGTACTAGCGCCGCTCTTCCTTCTGGTGAACTGGCAAGCACCAGCGGCCTAGTACACCCTGGTCGTACATCCAGCACTGCAGTATCACGTGGTGACGTGGCGAGTCCCATAAGTGCAGTTCAAGCTGGCGAGGTGGCAAGCACAAGTAGTGTCCCGCTGCCACCAAGAAGACGAACACAGGCCCGTCGTGCCCATAGTGCCCTTCCTGCTGCATTCGCCAATCCGAATTGGGTACCCATCACTTCTGCAGCACCCGTACTTCCCCCTTTCACTGGCCAACCCGGAATTCAGGTGGAAACAGTTGACTTTATGCTACTGGATTTTTATTCACTGTTTTTCACCGAAGATCTCTAGAGATCTATTGTGGACCAAAGCAATTTATACGCTGGTCAACACATCGCCGCTAATCCCCAGTCCTCCCTTGCCAGAGATTGGAGACCAATTACGGTTTCCGAATTTAAGATCTTTCTGGGCCTTTCCCTCAACATGGGCATAACCAAAAAGAGTGAGTTGCGGTCATATTGGTCCACTGACCCAATTCACCATATGCCCGTGTTCTCTGCTTCAATGGCCAGGGCACGAAACGAGCAGATTTTGCGGTTCATGCACTTCAACGACAATGAACTCTGTCGTCCTCGTGGAGACCCTGCATACGATCGGCTCTACAAAATTCGGTCCCTCGTAAACCACTTCAACCAACGTTTTGCAGACTTGTTTACTCCCCATCAAGTTGTCTGCGTTGATGAGTCCCTGATTACGTTTTCTGGCCGCTTGTACTTCAAACAGTACCTTCCCAGCAAGCATGCCAGATACGGGGTCAAGATGTATAAGCTCTGTGACAGGGCCACAGGCTATACATGTAGTTTTATGGTTTACGAGGGCAAAGATAGTCACGTAGAGCCGACAAACTGCCCTGACTACATAGGAAGCGCTGGCAAGATAGTGTGGGACTTGGTGTCACCCTTATTCGGAAAGGGGTACCACTTGTACGTGGACAATTATTATACGAGCGTGCCACTTTTTAGTCACCTTTTTGATCATCAAATTGGAGCATGTGGCACCGTGCGACCTAATCGCCGGGGCTTTCCCCAGCGGCTTGTAGAGTCCCGTCTTAGGCTGGGGGAGAGAGCCTGCTTGAAGTATAATAATTTGCTCGCTATGAAGTGGAGGGATAAGAAGAATGTTTTCGTTCTCACCTCCCTTCATGCAGACACGACGACCCAAATTACTACGGCGACTGGTGTTATGGAGAAACCCCTCTGTGTCCACGAATACAACCTTAATATGGGAGGGGTGGACCTCAACGACCAGTTGTTGGCGCCGTACCTAGTTGCCCGTAAGGCCAGACGCTGGTACAAAAAAGTGTCTGTTTATTTATTTCAATTGGCTTTGCTGAACGCTCATGTGCTATACAGAGCTTCAGGACGGACTGGATCCTTCCTTGAATTCCAGGAAGAGATCGTCAGAGCCCTTCTGTTTCCAGACGGTGCTCCACCTCACCTTCCCAATCCAAATGCAGTAGGCCGGCTGCATGAGAGGCATTTTCCTTATGTCCTCCAGAGTACCCCTACCCAACAAGCCCCCCAAAGAAAATGTCGTGCCTGCAGAAAGCGCGGATATAGGCGTGACACCCGCTATTATTGTCCCTCCTGTCCTGGCAATCCTGGTCTTTGCATTGGTGAATGTTTTGAACGCTACCATACACTAGTTGAGTTTTAGCGTAGGGTACAGCACTGCACAGACTAGCACACACTTTCACAGGGTCTCCCAAGATGCCATCGCATTTTGAGAGACCCAAACCTGGAACCGTTACAGTTTTAAAAGTTACAGTTATAAAAAAAATGTAAAAAAAAAAAAAAAAATTAAAAAAAAAAAAAAATACACAAAAAAATATAAAATAAAAAAAACAAAAATAGTTGTCGTTTTATTGTTCTCTCTCTCTATTTTCTCTCTATTGTTCTGATCAATATCTTTTTTTCGTTCAGCCAACAGGCTGCATGAAAAAAAAGTTTACAATATATGCCCAACAAGGACCAGCAAAGTACTGGTTAGGGATGAGCTTCGTGTTCGAGTCGAACCCATGTTCGACTCGAACATCGGCTGTTCGGTCGTTCGCCGAATTGCGAACGATATGGGCCGTTCGCGCCAAATTCGTGTGGCGCGTCACGGCCCATAATTCACTGCGGCATCGCAGTGCATTGCTTGCTGATGATTGGCCAAGCATGCACTATGACCCGCATACTTGGCCAATCACAGCGCCGCCTGAACAGAGAGCCGTAATTGGCCAAAGCCAAGGAGGCTTTGGCCAATTATGGCTCAGGGGATTTAGTACACGCCCCACACTATATAAGGCCGCCTGCACGGCGGCCCTGTGTAGTGTGTGTTCCAGTGTGCTGAGAGATAGAGAGAGAGAGACAGTGTCATTTGATTTGAGTTAGATAGATTAGGCAGAACAGTCAGTCAGTTAGCTGCACTTACAGTGTATTGTGTATATATATGCATCCCAGGTGTTGCATATATATATATACACTGTATTCAGTTTAGCTAGATCCGTTCCTGTTATCTTCTAGACTATTTACATTTAGTGCAGTGCGTCCTGCTCACAGTGTTCAGCTAGATCCGTTCCTGTTATCTTCTAGACTATTTACATTTAGTGCAGTGCGTCCTGCTCACAGTGTTCAGCTAGATCCGTTCCTGTTATCTTCTAGACTATTTACATTTAGTGCAGTGCGTCCTGCTCACAGTGTTCAGCTAGATCCGTTCCTGTTATCTTCTAGACTATTTACATTTAGTGCAGTGCGTCCTGCTCACAGTGTTCAGCTAGATCCGTTCCTGTTATCTTCTAGACTATTTACATTTAGTGCAGTGCGTCCTGCTCACAGTGTTCAGCTAGATCCGTTCCTGTTATCTTCTAGACTATTTACATTTAGTGCAGTGCGTCCTGCTCACAGTGTTCAGCTAGATCCGTTCCTGTTATCTTCTAGACTATTTACATTTAGTGCAGTGCGTCCTGCTCACAGTGTTCAGCTAGATCCGTTCCTGTTATCTTCTAGACTATTTACATTTAGTGCAGTGCGTCCTGCTCACAGTGTTCAGCTATATCCGTTCCTGTTATCTTCTAGACTATTTACATTTAGTGCAGTGCGTCCTGCTCACAGTGTTCAGCTAGATCCGTTCCTGTTATCTTCTAGACTATTTACATTTAGTGCAGTGCGTCCTGCTCACAGTGTTCAGCTAGATCCGTTCCTGTTATCTTCTAGACTATTTACATTTAGTGCAGTGCGTCCTGCTCACAGTGTTCAGCTAGATCCGTTCCTGTTATCTTCTAGACTATTTAAATTTAGTGCAGTGCGTCCTGCTCACAGTGTTCAGCTAGATCCGTTCCTGTTATCTTCTAGACTATTTACATTTAGTGCAGTGCGTCCTGCTCACAGTGTTCAGCTAGATCCGTTCCTGTTATCTTCTAGACTATTTACATTTAGTGCAGTGCGTCCTGCTCACAGTGTTCAGCTAGATCCGTTCCTGTTATCTTCTAGACTATTTACATTTAGTGCAGTGCGTCCTGCTCACAGTGTTCAGCTAGATCCGTTCCTGTTATCTTCCTACTGACAGGCAGGCTTGTCTGGTTACAGTATATAACGCTACCTGAAGAAAATTACTGGTGTTCTATTTGATCCTATTAGTACCACGGTCAGGCAGCTAGACTATTTACATTTAGTACAGTGCGTCCTGCTCACAGTGTTCAGCTAGATCCGTTCCTGTTATCTTCCTACTGACAGGCAGGCTTGTCTGGTTACAGTATATAAAGCTACCTGAAGAAAATTACTGGTGTTCTATTTGATCCTATTAGTACCACGGTCAGGCAGCTAGACTATTTACATTTAGTACAGTGCGTCCTGCTCACAGTGTTCAGCTAGATCCGTTCCTGTTATCTTCCTACTGACAGGCAGGCTTGTCTGGTTACAGTATATAAAGCTACCTGAAGAAAATTACTGGTGTTCTATCCCAGCTTAGTGCAGCTACAGGCCATTAGTATGTCTGGAAGGCCAAGAAGGAGAGGCAGACAGTCACAAGCCAATAAGAGAGGGCAAGCAGGCTCTGTGTCTAGTGCTGGTCGTGGAGACGGTGCATCCTCATCAGCACGTGGCCATGGCACACGCTTGGCCTTTTTTTCGGCAGCTGGCCGTGTTGAGCCGCAACATGCGGAAGACTTGGTCGAGTGGATGACCAAGCTGTCCTCATCCTCCTCATCCTCTCTCACCCATGCCCAGGGTGCTTTGTCTGGCAAAGCAGCGGCCTCTTCCCTCAGCTCAATGTCATCAGTGACTCCTTCCCTAGCTCCACCATGTCCTCCTGAGGATTCCCTCGAACTGTTTGACCACAGTGTTGGGTACATGCTCCAGGAGGATGCCCAGCGTTTGGAAGGCTCTGATGATGATACTGAGCTCGATGAAAGGCAGTAACATGAGCACGGACAGAGGGGGTGCCCAAGAAGGACAGCAATCTGGCAGTCATGCTCCCCCTGCTGCAGCATACTGCCAGGTTTGCTCCAGTGATGAGGAGGGAGGGGATGATGAGGTCACTGACTCAACGTGGGTGCCTGATAGGAGAGAGGAGGAGGAGGAGGAGGAGGAGGAGGAGGCGGCACATCACCAACGAGGCAGGATGCCCTCCAGGGGCCAGCCTAAGGGCAGCACATTGACTGCATCACACCCCAAAGCTCCACATGTGCAAGGCGCTGCAGTCTCTGCGCGTTATTCAAAAGGTTCTTTGGTGTGGGCCTTTTTTGAGACGAGTGCATCAGATCGCACCGCTGCTATTTGCAACATATGTCTCAAGCGTATCTCGCGTGGCCAAAACATCTCCCGCTTGGATACCACATGCTTGATCAGACATATGTTGACCTGCCATGCAGTTCGTTGGCAAGCGTATCTAAAAGACCCACACCAAAGAACAAAGAGGATCTCTCCTTGCTCCTCATCAGCTGAGATTTCCAACCCCACTAGACCTCCAGTCCTCTCTGAGACCTGCAGTGAGAGGAATGAAGGTGTAGAATTAGGTGTGTCACAGCCAAGTACTTGTGGGCAATCTGCTTTTGGTACACCGACGTCAGATTGTACCAGGCAAATTTCCCTCCCCCAGCTGCTGCACCGCCGAAAGAAGTTTGCTCCCAGCCATCCACATGCCCAGCGGTTGAATGCTAGCTTGGCAAAATTGCTAGCACTTCAACTGCTGCCTTTTCAGTTGGTAGACTCTGCCCCCTTCCGTGAGTTTGTGGAATGTGCGGTTCCTCAGTGGCAGGTACCCAAACGCCACTTTTTCTCACGGAAGGCGATTCCGGCTCTCTACCGGCATGTGGAAGGCAATGTCCATGCCTCGCTGGACAGGGCGGTCAGCGGTAAGGTGCATATTACCGCTGACTCATGGTCCAGCAGGCATGGACAGGGACGTTACCTAAGTTTCACGGCGCATTGGGTGACTCTGCTGGCAGCTGGGAAGGATGCAGGACAAGGTGCAGTAGTGTTGGAGGTTGTTGCACGCCTCCAAAATGCTGATTGTGACACACCTCTCTCCTCCACCCCCTCCTCTTCTTCTTCCTCCATGGCCTCTTCCTCGGAACCAGCGGTGCTCCATAGTCGTTCAAGGGGCTACGCAAGTACGCAGGCCAAAAGATGCCATGCGGTGCTTGAGCTGGTGTGCTTGGGGGACAGGAGCCACACTGGGGCAGAGGTTCTGTCAGCTCTGCAGGGGCAGGTTCAGAGGTGGTTGACACCACGCCAACTTAAGGCAGGAATGGTGGTTTGCGACAATGGCACCAACCTCCTCTCTGCCCTCTGACAGGGACAAATGACCCATGTGCCCTGTTTGGCTCACGTCCTTAACTTGGTGGTGCAGCGGTTCTTGGGCAGGTACCCGGGCTTACAGGATGTCCTGAGGCAGGCCAGGAAAGTCTGTGTGCATTTCCGCCGGTCATATAATGCCAGTGCTCGGCTGACGGACCTCCAAAAGGAGTTTAACCTGCCCAAGAACCGCCTAATCTGTGACATGCCCACCAGGTGGAACTCAACGTTGGCCATGCTACAGCGGCTGCACACGCAGCAGAGGGCCATCAATGAGTACCTGTGCGACTATGGCACCAGGACAGGGTCAGGGGAGCTTGGTTTTTTTTCCCCACGCCAGTGGGCCATGATCAGGGATGCATGCACTGTCCTGTCACCATTCGAGGAGGCCACGAGGATGGTGAGCAGTGACAGTGCATGCATCAGTGACACTGTCCCCCTTGTCCACCTGTTGGAGCACACGCTGCGTGGAATAATGGACAGGGCACTTGAGGCAGAACAGAGGCAGGAAGAGGAGGACTTCCTTAGCTCTCAAGGCCCCCTTTATCCAGACAGTGTTCCTGCGTGCCCGCCGATCACACAGGAAGAGGACGAGGAGGAGGAGGAGGAGGAGGAAGATTGTGTCAGTATGGAGGTGGAGCCTGGCACTCAGCATCAGCAGCAGTCTTTAAGGGATCAGTCCCAAGAAACACATGGACTTGTACGTGGCTGGGAGGAGGTGGCTGCGGACGTTGTCATCCTTAGTGACCCAGAGGACTCCGGACCGAATGCCTCAGCAAACCTACGCTGCATGGCCTCCCTGATCCTGCAAAGCCTGCGTAAGGATCCTCGTATTCGTGGTATCAAGGAGAAGGACCAATACTGGCTGGCAACCCTCCTTGATCCACGTTACAAGGGTAAGGTTGCGGACCTTATCTTGCCATCGCAGAGAGAGCAGAGGATGAAACATCTTCGGGAGGCCTTGCAGAAAGGTCTGTGCAATGCGTTCCCAGAGACTGGGAGGTTACAAACTCCTGTTTCTGGACAACGTGTTGCTGAGGCTTCGGTCAGTCAAAGAAGGAGCGGTGGAGAAGGTGGCCGTCTGACCGATGCGTTCAGACAATTTTTTGGTCCGCAGCCCCAAGGTATGATCGGTTCCAGCAACCATCGCCAGCGTCTGTTTTACATGGTGCAGGAATACCTAGGGGCAAGATCAGACTTGGACACCTTTCCCATCGAAAATCCTCTGGGTTACTGGGTCTTGAGGATGGATCACTGGCCAGAGCTTGGTAACCGATCACAGGGTGCATCTGTCCACCGACTCGGTCGATCGGCTGACCTTCATAAAAATGAATCAGTCTTGGATCACCACCAGCTACCAAGCACCTGATGCTGATGTAAACGAATATTTTTTTTTGAAATCTCAGATCCCTTCAAAGACTGCCTATGCTGATGCTGAGTGACTATCCCTGAGTAATTATCCTCTTCCTCCTCAATCATCACGCTGATAGCTTGTAAGAACATTTTGGGTTCTGGGCGCCACCACCAGTGCCTAAGGCACAATTTTTCAGCCCCTGTTTAACAGGGGCGTGTAATTACAATTTTTGATGTAATACTTTGCAGCAGGGCTCGTTCCTGCATTCCAACTAGAGTGTCTGTGAGGGGTTGCAGTGTTGTGGCACCAGCACCAGTGCCTAAGGCCCAATTTTTCTGCCCCTGTCTAACAGGGGCGTGTAATTACAATTTTTGATGCAATACTTTGCAGCAGGGCTCGTTCCTGCATTCCAACTAGAGTGTCTGTGAGGGGTTGCAGTGTTGTGGCACCAGCACCAGTGCCTAAGGCCCAATTTTTCTGCCCCTGTCTAACAGGGGCGTGTAATTACAATTTTTGATGCAATACTTTGCAGCAGGGCTCGTTCCTGCGTTCCAACTAGAGTGTCTGTGAGGGGTTGCAGTGTTGTGGCACCAGCACCAGTGCCTAAGGCCTAATTTTTCAGCTCCTGTTCAACAGGGGCATGTAATTACAATTCTTGATCTAATATTTCACAGCAGGGCCCTGTGAGGGCTTACAGTGTTGTGGCCACAGCAACACCTAAGGCCCAAATTTCTGCAGAGTATATAGGGCAGGACCCTACTTTCAAACATCTAACTTACAAACGACTCCTACTTGCAAACGGAAGGAGACAACAGGAAGTGAGATGAAATCTACCCCTAGGAAGGGAAATTCTCTCCTGTAAGAGTTAATATGGGAAAACAATTTCTCCTTTCCGCTGATGCTTTCCAATCCTTGTTCCACAAAAAAACCCAAATTTTCAAAAAACATTTTTCATTGGGACAAAAAGTGAGGTGAAATCTTCTGAAGAGGAGGAAAGACAGCAAAACAAATGTCACAGGGGTGATAACCCTTCCCTATGTTTTCCAAAAAGCTTAAAAAAGATTTTTTGGCTGGAGCTAAACACGTTAAAAATGTACCCGTTCAAAATTACAAAGAGATTCTACTTAACAACAAACCTACAGTCCCTGTCTTGTTTGCACCGCCTGTATACTGCTGTTCAGAGTATATAGGGCCTTTCCTTATTTTAATTTGGGTGCGGGGTTCCCCTTAATATCCATACAAGACCCAAAGGGCCTGGTAATGGACTGGGGGGTACCCATGCCGTTTGTCTCACTGATTTTCATCCATATTGCCATGACCCGACATGACATTAAACCCGCAAGCAGTTTTAAATGAGATTTTTTCCTTTAAAAATGACATTTGGTGCAGGGACTGTTCTAAACACGGGAAACACGCGTCACTTTACAGGCATACTATAGACACCCCCCAGGTACGATATTTAAAGGAATATTTCACTTTTTTTTTTTTTTACTTTAAGCATCATTAAAATCACTGCTCCCGAAAAAACGGCCGTTTTTAAAAGTTTTTTTTGCATTGATACATGTCCTCTGGGGTAGGACCCGGGTCCCCAAACCCTTTTTAGGACAATACCATGCAAATTAGCCTTTAAAATGAGCACTTTTGATTTCGAACGTTCGAGTCCCATAGACGTCAATGGGGTTCTAACGTTCGTGCGAACTTTCGGTCCGTTCGCAGGTTCTGGTGCGAACCGAACCGGGGGGTGTTCGGCTCATCCCTAGTACTGGTATGTTGCTGGACTTTGAGTGGTTATACCAGAATGATGCCTGCAGGTTTAGGTATCATCTTGGTATCATTCTTTTCAGCCAGTGGTCGGCTTTCATGTAAAAGCAATCCTAGTGGCTAATTAGCCTCTAGACTGCTTTTACAAGCAGTGGGAAGGAATGCCCCCCCCCCCCCGCCCCCCACCGTCTTCCATGTTTTTCTCTGGCTCTCCTGTCCCAACAGGGAACCTGAGAATGCAGCCGGTGATTCGGCCAACTGACCATAGAGCTGATCAGAGACCAGAATGGCTCCAAACATCTCTATGGCCTAAGAAACCGGAAGCTACGAGCATTTCATGACTTAGATTTCGCCGGATGTAAACAGCGCCATTGGGAAATTGGGAAAGCATTTTATCACACCGATCTTGGTGTGGTCAGATGCTTTGAGGGCAGAGGAGAAATCTAGGGTCTAATAGACCCCAATTTTTTCAAAAAAGAGTACCTGTCACTACCTATTGCTATCATAGGGGATATTTACATTCCCTGAGATAACAATAAAAATGATTAAAAAAAAATAAAAATGAAAGGAACAGTTTAAAAATAAGATAAAAAATCAAAAAATTAATTAAAAAAAAAAAAAAGCACCCCTGTCCCCCCCTGCTCTCACGCAAAGGCGAACGCAAGCGTCGGTCTGGTGTCAAATGTAAACAGCAATTGCACCATGCATGTGAGGTATCACCGCGAAGGTCAGATCGAGGGCAGTAATTTTAGCAGTAGACCTCCTCTGTAAATCTAAAGTGGTAACCTGTAAAGGCTTTTAAAGGCTTTTAAAAATGTATTTAGTTTGTCGCCACTGCACGTTTGTGCGCAATTTTAAAGCATGTCATGTTTGGTATCCATGTACTCGGCCTAAGATCATCTTTTTTATTTCATCAAACATTTGGGCAATATAGTGTGTTTTAGTGCATTAAAATTTTAAAAAGTGTGTTTTTCCCCAAAAAATGCGTTTGAAAAATCGCTGCGCAAATACTGTGTGAAAAAAAAAAATGAAACACCCACCATTTTAATCTGTAGGGCATTTGCTTTAAAAAAATATATAATGTTTGGGGGTTCAAAGTAATTTTCTTGCAAAAAAAAATAATTTTTTCATGTAAACAAAAAGTGTCAGAAAGGGCTTTGTCTTCAAGTGGTTAGAAGAGTGGGTGATGTGTGACATAAGCTTCTAAATGTTGTGCATAAAATGCCAGGACAGTTCAAAACCCCCCCAATTTTGGAAAGTAGACACCCCAAGCTATTTGCTGAGAGGCATGTCGAGTCCATGGAATATTTTATATTGTGACACAAGTTGCGGGAAAAAGACAAATTTTTTTTTTTTTTTGCACAAAGTTGTCACTAAATGATATATTGCTCAAACATGCCATGGGAATATGTGAAATTACACCCCGAAATACATTCTGCTGCTTCTCCTGAGTACGGGGATACCACATGTGTGAGACTTTTTGGGAGCCTAGCTGCGTACGGGACCCCAAAAACCAAGCACCGCCTTCAGGCTTTCTAAGGGCGTAAATTTTTGATTTCACTCTTCACTGCCTATCACAGTTTCGGAGGCCATGGAATGCCCAGATGGCACAAACCCCCCCCCCCCCAAATGACCCCATTTTGGAAAATAGACACCCAAAGCTATTTGCTGAGAGGTATAGTGAGTATTTTGCAGACCTCACTTTTTGTCACAAACTTTTGAAAATTGAAAAAAGAAAAAAAAATATGTTTTTCTTGTCTTTCTTCATTTTCAAAAACAAATGAGAGCTGCAAAATACTCACCATGCCTCTCAGCAAATAGCTTGGGGTGTCTACTTTCCAAAATGGGGTCATTTTGGGGCGGTTTTGTGCTATCTTGGCATTTTATGGCCTTCAAAACTGTGATGGGTAGTGAGGAGTGAAATCAAAAATTAACGCTCTTAGAAATCCTGAAGGCGGTGATTGGATTTCGGGGCCCCGTATGAAGCTAGGCTCCCAAAAAGTGCCACTCATGTGGTATCCCCGTACTCAGGAGAAGCAGCAGAATGTATTTTGGGGTGTAATTCCACATATGCCCATGGCATGTTTGAACAATATATCATTTAGTGACAACTTTGTGCAAAAAAAAAAAAAATTGTCACTTTCCCGCAAATTGTGTCAAAATATAAAATATTCCATGGACTCATCATGCCTCTCAGCAAATAGCTTGGGGTGTCTTCTTTCCAAAATGTGGTCATTTGGGGGGGTTTGTGCCATCTGGGCATTTTATGGCCTTCAAAAATGTGATAGGTAGTGAGGAGTGAAATCACAACTTTACGCCCTTAGAAATCCTGAAGGCGGTGCTGGGTTTTCGGGGCCCCGTACGCGGCTAGGCTCCCAAAAAGTCCCACACATGTGGTATCCCCGTACTCAGGAGAATCAGCAGAATGTATTTTGGGGTGCAATTCCACATATGCCCGTGGCCTGTGTGAGCAATATATAATTTAGTGACAACTTTGTGCAAAAAAAAAAAATTGTCACTTTCCCGCAACTTGTGTCAAAAAATAAAATACTCCATGGACTCAACATGCCTCTCAGCAAATAGCTTGGGGTGTCTACTTTCCAAAATGGGGTCATTTGGGGGGGTTTGTGCCATCTTGCCATTTTATGACCTTCAAAACTGTGATAGGTAGTGAGGAGTGAAATCAAAAATTTATGCCCTTAGAAATCCTGAAGGCGGTGCTTGGTTTTCGGGGCCCCGTACGAGGCTAGGCTCCCGAAAAGTCCCACACATGTGGTATCCCTGTACTCAGGAGAAACAGCAGAATGTCTTTTGGGGTGTAATTTCACATATTCCCATGGCATGTTTGAGCAATATATCATTTAGTGACAACTTTGTGCAAAAAAAAAAAAAAATTGTCACTTTCCCGCAACTTGTGTCAAAATATAAAATATTCCATGGACTCAACATGCCTCTCAGCAAATATCTTGGGGTGTCTACTTTCCAAAATGGGGTCATTTGGGGGGCTTTGTGCCATCTGGGCATTTTATGGCCTTCAAAACTGTGATAGGTAGTGAGGAGTGAAATCAAAAATTTATGCCCTTAGAAATCCTGAAGGCGGTGCTTGGTTTTCGGGGCCCCGTACGCGGCTAGGCTCCCAAAAAGTCCCACACATATGGTATCCCCATACTCAGGAGAAGCAGCTAAATGTATTTTGGGGTGCAATTCCACATATGCCCATGGCATGTTTGAGCAATATATCATTTAGTGACAACTTTGTGCAAAAAAAAAAAAAATTGTCACTTTCCCGCAAATTGTGTCAAAATATAAAATATTCCATGGACTCATCATGCCTCTCAGCAAATAGCTTGGGGTGTCTTCTTTCCAAAATGTGGTCATTTGGGGGGGTTTGTGCCATCTGGGCATTTTATGGCCTTCAAAAATGTGATAGGTAGTGAGGAGTGAAATCACAACTTTACGCCCTTAGAAATCCTGAAGGCGGTGCTGGGTTTTCGGGGCCCCGTACGCGGCTAGGCTCCCAAAAAGTCCCACACATGTGGTATCCCCGTACTCAGGAGAATCAGCAGAATGTATTTTGGGGTGCAATTCCACATATGCCCGTGGCCTGTGTGAGCAATATATAATTTAGTGACAACTTTGTGCAAAAAAAAAAAATTGTCACTTTCCCGCAACTTGTGTCAAAAAATAAAATACTCCATGGACTCAACATGCCTCTCAGCAAATAGCTTGGGGTGTCTACTTTCCAAAATGGGGTCATTTGGGGGGCTTTGTGCCATCTGGGCATTTTATGGCCTTCAGAACTGTGATAGGTAGTGAGGAGTGAAATCAAAAATTTATGCCCTTAGAAATCCTGAAGGCGGTGCTTGGTTTTCGGGGCCCCGTACGCGGCTAGGCTCCCAAAAAGTCCCACACATATGGTATCCCCATACTCAGGAGAAGCAGCTAAATGTATTTTGGGGTGCAATTCCACATATGCCCATGGCCTGTGTGAGCAATATATCATTTAGTGACAACTTTGTGCAAAAATAAAAAAAAATTTCACATTCCCGCAACTTGTGTCAAAAAATAAAATATTCCATGGGCTCAACATGCCTCTCAGCAAATAGCTTGGGGTGTCTACTTTCCAAAATGGGGTCATTTGGGGGGGGGTTTGTGCCATCTGGGCATTTTATGGCCTTCAAAACTGTGATAGGTAGTGAGGAGTGAAATCAAAAATTTATCCCCTTTGAAATCCTGAAGGCGGTGCTTGGTTTTCGGGGCCCCGTACGCGGCTAGGCTCCCAAAAAGTCCCACACATTTGGTATTCCCGTACACAGGAGAAGCAGCTGAATGTATTTTGGGGTGCAATTCCACATATGCCCATGGCCTGTGTGAGCAATATATCATTTAGTGATCACTTTTTGTAATTTTTTTTTTGTCATTATTCAATCACTTGGGACAAAAAAAATAAATATTCAATGGGTTCAACATGCCTCTCAGCAATTTCCTTGGGGTGTCTACTTTCCAAAATGGGGTCATTTGGGGGGGTTTTGTACTGCCCTGCCATTTTAGCACCTCATGAAATGACATAGGCAGTCATAAACTAAAAGCTGTGTAAATTCCAGAAAATGTACCCTAGTTTGTAGGCGCTATAACTTTTGCGCAAACCAATAAATATACGCTTATTGACATTTTTTTTACCAAATACATGTGGCCGAATACATTTTGGCCTAAATTTATGACTAAAATTGATTTTAATGGATTTTTTTTATAACAAAAAGTAGAAAATATCATTTTTTTTCAAAATTTTCGGTCTTTTTCCGTTTATAGCGCAAAAAATAAAAGCGGCAGAGGTGATCAAATACCATCAAAATAAAGCTCTCTTTGTGGGAAGAAAAGGACGCAAATTTTGTTTGGGTACAGCATTGCATGACCGCGCAATTAGCAGTTAAAGCGACGCAGTGCCAAATTGTAAAAAGTGCTCTGGTCAGGAAGGGGGTAAATCCTTCCGGGGCTGAAGTGGTTAAACACTTCATTCTGCTCACTGGCTGGCTTGGTTGTGTGATCTAGAATGCATTTTGTTATTAAGGAGAGTGTACCAAATGTGCATGTCACCAACTACAACACATTTTGGTGACCTCAGAACTGTGTATTACATTTAGAGGTCTGGTCCATTTCAGTAATACAGCAAAGGGCAGGTATGAAGGAGGATCGGCATAAGCCTTTTAGCATAAACACAAGAAAAGTAGCCAATCCCCCACTCCTACATATTTGGTGGAACTTAGAATCTGTACCATGTGTGAAAAGGCCCTACACCAAAACCTTTAGGGGGCCCCTTTCACATAAGGCACCATACTAAGTTTCTCTTTTCTAGCTCCTCTAGTTTTGCAGCATATACGGTGCTGTTATAAAGAATTTGCCCCCTTCCTGATTTTAAATTTTTTGCATACTTGTCACACTTAAATGATTCAGATCATCAAACAAATGTTAATAATACACAAAGATAACTCCAGTAAATACAAAGGGGCGTTCTTAAATGCTAATTGAATTTATTAATGGAAAAACGCTGTCCAAACCTGCTTGGCCCTATGTGAAAAAGTAATTGACCTCCTCCTTCCTTGCTTAATCATGAATGAATTGTGAATAACAACATTTTTTGAAAAGCCGAGGTAAATTTCACTTGCAACACCCATGCCTGATTACTGCTAGACCTGTTAAATCAAGAAATCACTTAGTTCCCCTTTCACATTGTAGCTGTGGCCACGTTAGCTTTAACGTTGTTTTTGCGGCGCTATTCCACCACTAGCGGGTTGCTTTTAACAGAGGAAAGGGTTAATAGCGCCCGTGTAGCGCCGCTGCCGAAGCACTTTGCAGGCACTTTGGCAGCGATGCCCATTCATTTCGATGGGCAGGAGCGCTGGAGGAGCGGTGTATACACCGACCTCCCTTCCCCCCAAAGACGCTGTTTTCAGGATTTTTTTTTAACGTCTTGCCAGCCCAGCACCCCAGTGTGAAAGCATTCAAGCTTTCACACTGGGACTGCAGATGAGGCATTTTTCAGGTGCTTTACAGGCGCTATTTTTTGCACTAAAGCACCTGAAAAACGCCTCCAGTGTGAAAGGGGTCTTAAATAGAAGCTGTCTGAAAAAGTAAAGCATGCTAAAAGATCTCAAGAATGCAACTCATCATGCTGTGATCTAAAGAAATTCAAGAACAGATGAAGAACAAAGTCATTGATATGCATCAGTCTGCAAAGAGTTACAAAGCCATTTCTAAGGTCTTTGGGACTCCAGCGAACCATGGTGAGAGCCATTATCCACAAAAGGAGAAAACTTGGAACAGTAGTGCACCTTCCCAGGAGTGTCCGACCAACCAAAATTACTCCAAGAGCATAACATCGACTCATCCAGGAAATCATAAAAGAACCCAGAGCAACATATAAAGAACTGCAGGCTTCACTTGCCTCAGGTAAGGTTGGTGTTCATGATTCAACAATAAGAAAGAGACTGGGCAAAAATGGCATCCATGGCCAAGGCCATTGCTGACCAAAAAGAAAAGGCTCATCTCACATTTGCCAAATAAAATCTTGATTATCCCCAAGAATTTTGGGCAAATATTTTGGGCAAATATTCTGTGTCCTGATGAGACTTTTTGCAAACTTTTTGCAAGGTGTGCGTCCCGTTAAATCTGGCATAAAACTAACACAGCATTTCATGAAAAGAACATCATACCAACAGTCACATATGGTGGTGGTAGTGTGATGGTCTGGGGCTGCTTTGCAGCTTCTGGACCTGGATGACTTGCCATCATTGATGGAACCATGAATTCTGCACTCCATCAGAAAATCCTAAAGGAAAATGTCCGATCATCAGTTCCTGACCTCAAGCGGATTTGGGTTATGCAGCTGGACAATGATCCAAAACACAGCAGCAAGTCTACCTCTGAATGTCTCAAAAAAACAAAATGAAGGTTTTGGAGTGGCCTAGTCAAAGTCCGGACTGAAATCCGATTGAGATGCTGTGACAAGACCTTAAACACGCCGTTGCTGGAAAACCCTCCAATGTGACTGAAAACAATTCTGCAAAGAAGAGTGAGACAAAATTCTTCCACAGTGATGTGAAAGATTCATTGGCAGATATCGCAAATGCTTGATTGCAGTTGTTGCCGGCAAGGGTGGCACAACCAGTTATTAGGTTTAGGGGGCAATTACTTTTTCACATAGGGCGAGGCAGGTCCAGACAGCTTTTTTCTCTTAATAAATTAAATCATCGTTCAAAAACTGCATTCTGTATTTTTGTCAAATATGCAAAAAAACTACAAAATCATGAAGTGGCAAATACTTTTTCACAGCACTATATATTAATTTCAGCCAAATGTATTTGACCATTGCTATAGCTACCTGCATCAATTGCTGTGCAGCCAGACACCTTTTGTCCTCCTGTATATCTGGGCCCCATGTCAATGGCATGGTCTGCGCAGGCTCTAGCTACACCCTTTGCTGAACTAGTGAAACAGCTAGGTACAAAGTCGGGAAGTTATGATATTGCACCCGAATGAGCTGGCCAGCATGGGCCAGACATATGCATGAGATGTAAATAGATAATTATATCCTTGCTTCAGATTACTGTGCTGGAAGCATATATTAATGTGTTTACATATGGCCACATATTTGTGGCCACTTGGCGTTAAAGCCCACCCACCGAGTGGCCACATATATGCATACATCCAGCAGGAAGAGGATAAGGCTGTGTTCACACTTAAAACAGATGTGGCCCACAGCAGGGGGTCCGGTGCTTCCCTGTTCTCTGTTTCAGGGACGAATCAGGCTGAAATTTTGCCTGAATTCGGGCCTGAAACTGAGCCAAAGACGCACAGGACTTCTGGGCAGTGCACTCCGCGGCCGTCCCAGAGATGTGTAAAGCGGCTCCATTAAGAGCCGGTCACAATCTCCTGTCATGCGAATTAGATGCGGGGAAACCCACATCCAGTTCACGTAAGTGTGAACCCAGCCTAATAAGAGAGACATAAATGATGGGAGATCCCAATTGTTCCACTTGTCACCAGAACAGGAATTGCTGGATTGCTGTCCACAAGTCCCTTGGCCGCCCCCTCTCCCTCCTGATTGGCCGAGACACAGCAGTGGCACCATTAGCTCCTGTCATTGGCTCCCATTGGCTCCCGTGGCTGTCAAAGTCAGTTAGCCAATCAGGAGAGAGAGGGGCGGGGCTGAATGGCAGCACCGTGTCTGAATAGACAACAGAGAGCTGCAGTCTGGCTTAGGTGCCCCCATGGCAAGCTGCTTGCTGTGGGGGCATTCGATAGGAGGAAGGGACCAGAAGCAGTGAAGATGGACCAGAGGATACCTATTTACCACACAGTAAAAAGCCCAAACAATGTATAAAAAAGTTATTTAAAAATATGTCACCGGCTACTATCCTTCACAGTAACTGCTGCCAATTTTTTTTTACATAAATATCAATAAAAGTATATATAAGATGTATCACCTGCTAAATGGACCCCTTACCTATCAGAAAAAAAAACCAATTAAGGTCAAAATCCGCATTCAACCCTCCAGGGGTTAGCACCTTGGTCTCAAAATTCCAAAAGGACTCCCTCTGGCTAAGATGCCTAACAAAATCCCCCCCCCCCCCCCTCCAGTGTCATTTCAGGAACCACCATGATAGAGACCGCTTTTGGGGAATAGAGAGGTTTAAAGACACTGGAGGGGTGGAATAAAGGATACAAAAATAGAGCGTGGTGCTGCGCTGATCCAGCAACAAAATATTACAAAATAGAAGATAGAAATACAAAGTAAAATAAAAGTAAAGTGACGGTGCTATTGATATATACACTAGTCCAAGGGCATATAGTAATAAAAGTAAACCATAGACATAATGTGACAGTGCTAATGGTATCACACTACCAAATAGATAGCAGCTAGTGACTATAGCAAAAAGGTAAATCAACACACATGTGATCAAAACATGTGAAAAGTAAATATGGTGTGTATAAGTGCAACTTGCAAACATAATCAGTGATAATAGCACCAAAGGATGAACTTAATCTTGAAGTTTATCTAATAAATACAAACAGTGCGGACATCTAAAAGAATAGCTTAAATAAAGTGCAAATGTACAATGTGGATAATATCATATTGTTGATACCATGAACACAGCAAGCAAACACTGAAAAAAGTGACTTGTGCAGAAATTAAAAAATCAATCCTTGTGATTAAAAGTTCATAATGTTCAAATAAAGTAATTAATGAACATATGACAATCCTCCATTAACGGGTGAAGTGGCTGGAACAAATCTATAATGGTGTTTCCTCTTCGTGCAACCAAACCACACACTTATAAGTAATGGCCCCTTACCTTCAGATAATGGGGTAATAGCATGAGACCAGTATTGGAAGTAACAGCCCTTTTATCCTATCGCAGGAACTTAATCCTTTCAGATATTGGGGTAACGGCGTAAGACCAGTGCCTGGGAGTAGCAACCTTTTATCCTATAATCGACATCTTTATGCAGGAGCTCAGTCCCTCCACGGATATAAGGGGGGTAAAAATGGAAAAAAGGAAGGTCCCAAAATAATGTAATATTGTAGGCTAAAAGCTTAGTTTTATTAGCATAAAAAGTACTCACATAGCATCAATCAAACAGGTGCCTTATCTCTGACGAGCGGCGAACTCGTAATCTCCAGTCAGCATAGAGTCCCGGGACAGGCACTGACAGGAAACAAATTGACTTTCTAAACTTTTATGCAAAAAAATTATTAAGAGAAAAGGTAAATGTTTAGGCTCTTTCACATGGATGGCTGGAAGCAGTAAAAACAGGTGGATGAGTTGATGTTTTACCCCCCCAGCCGCCCACCTGAATTGCAACTTTACAGCCTAACAGGGTTGTACACATGCTACAGTTGCAATTCTTTGCAATAGCACCTTCTAAAGGGCTGCAAGCCAGTGCTATACCACCCTCTGAATAGCAATCTACCATGGTTTGCTTTTCAGAGGGCAGTAAGAACTGTTGCCTGTCTAAAAAAGATCTTTATGGTTTAATGTGGAATTCTAATTTTTCCTCTCCGTGATATGGCTTATCTTCTTGACGAGGATATTGATCGAGAAATCCAGTCTGCCTTTTCCTCTCAACAATCGGCTTCAAACCCATGTGAGGATTCTCTCCAGACCCTATTCAGGAACCATAAAAAATTAACTATTAAATTCCTGAATAGGAAGTGGGACATTTCATCATTAAAATCCCACATTGAAAATGGAATTGTCCCCAGAGGCCTGAGAGAACGGGTGACCCCAGCTGGACATCTTCACACACCACGCTTCATAGAGGCATGGAAGGCCAGCTGCATAAGGCGAGGTCTTGAAATTATGCAGTTGATTGTTGATGAGGAATAGGCTCAACTTGTGGAAATTCAAACTGAGATAGATAATAGCGTCAGTTTACTCGAACCTTTTAAAACAGACCCCTCATTCGAAAAACACAATGAGCTCCTTAAAAAAGAAGTAGAGAAAACCCAGAGAAACCTAAAAACCCACAAACAAGAAAAATTTAAACAAAATTTACTGGACCTTGAAAGTGGTGATCTGTTTGATCCCACAATCCATAAAGGAAGGAGTCGCTCGCGAAAAAATAGAGGGAGGAGTAACAGCTCAGCCAACACTAAGACCACCCGCAAACAATATTCTTCGACGGACAGTGACAGTGAACGTAGAGACCTTTCGGTGACTTTTTTAGAGAGGGACCAGTCACCAATAGACAACCCCCCAATTACCACAGGGAAGAACAAAGCAATAGGAAAAGGGAAAATACCCCCAGACTCACCCCCAGGTCACCAGGGAAGACAAAGGGAAACTCGCAAAAGCCAAAGACAGGTGAGGAAGAAAACATACAGGACATAAGCACTCAGAAATTATCAGTAGATTCCTCCACAGATATGAAGGTAGTTAACCTCACCAAGTTCCCCCTGAACCAACATCACCTCTCCCTGCTTAGTAGGGGCCTCTCTTTCTCTCCTAAATCAGGGATGAATGAGTTTGAAGTATATAAGGACATCTCCCTCTATCTAAGAAAAGTCCTCTTTAGATACTGGCATCTATCTAAACACACCGAAATCAATCAGGATACTCAGAATAAAGAGGAAAGGGAGGCCCTGGATGCACTTGTTTCACTTCTACTAGAAAATGAGGACTCTGACTCTGACTCAGAGATACCCTCTGTGCAGGCTGCCCTGACCCGCCCGGCTAACTTATCCATCAAATCAGACAAAATGCCCCCGTTGTCCAAACATAAGGCCATTGAATTTTTTCTGGCACAAGTTAAAAGAGACCTATCCAAGGTCAATTGGAAATACAAGGGTATAGACAACCTCACTAGAGATGAGAGAAAGGCCCTAAAAGAACTAGAGGAGACCCCTGGTATTGTAATTAAGGGCAGTGATAAGGGGGGCAACCTGGTCCTCCTCACGGAGGATCAATATGAAAATGAAGTACTTAGACTCTTAAGTGATAAACTTACCTATCACAAACTTGATTTAAACCCCTTTCCCGACATTATCAATGAACTGAATTACCAGCTGAGTCTAGCATTGGAGGAAAAATTAATTAACAAAAAGGAGTTTAACTTTCTTAAGGTGTCTCAGTTTAACATACCCACCTTCTATATTATACCGAAGCTCCATAAGTCCCTAACCAATCCCCCCGGTAGGCCCATTGTGTCTGCAGTGAATGGTCCCCTCGAAAAAACGGGTAAATTCATTGATGCATTAATCAAAGAATTGGTAACTGACCTGCCCTCCTATGTGCAAGACACCGGGCATGTACTATCCCATCTACAGAACGTGGCCCTACCGGAGGGATCTCTTCTGGTTGGTATCGATGTTGAATCCTTATATACATCAATTCCCCATGCTTGGGGACTGAAAGCAATTCAATTCTTTCTTGAAAAGAAATTTCCAGATCTGGGACATCAAAATGAGTTCATTTGTGATATACTCAAATTCTTACTGGAGCATAATTGCTTCCAGTTTATGGGGACTTACTACCGACAAATCAGAGGCACCTCAATGGGGGCACCCTGGGCTCCCTCCTATGCATGCCTCCACCTTGGCATGTGGGAGGAGGAGTGTGTCTACCATTCATCGATGTACCTCAGCCACAGCCGCCTCTGGCTGAGGTACATCGATGATGTACTCATGATCTGGGGGGGTACAGAACAGGAACTGGTGTTGTTCATGGATGAACTTAACACCAACGACCGGAACATCAGGCTTACCTACACAGCCCACCAGCACACCCTCCCTTTCTTGGATCTCACCCTTACTGCTAACAACGGGAGGATTAGCACTAAAACGTACAGAAAACCCACGGCAGCGAATACGCTCCTCCAGGCAACAAGTGACCATCCAAGATCGCTGATCAGAGGTATACCTGTGGGTCAGTTTCTCCGAATTCGCAGAAACTGCTCCACACAACAGGACTTCGACATAGAAGCCAGGGACCTATATGGCAGATTCCGAGATAGGGGTTACTCTCATGCGTCTATCAGAACAGCTAAGAAAAGAGCTATTCAGACTGATCGACAGCAACTTCTTGCTAGAAAAAAGCCCAGGGCCTCTAAAGATAGCTATGGGCCCCCCAGGATCATTACCAAATATGGTTCCCAATGGAAACAAATCAGGACCATCCTTGGTAACCACTGGCATATCCTTTCAGGCTCTCCTATGCTTGGTGAAATAGTAGGGGAACGCCCTCTCCTCACCGCCCGACGTTCTCGGAACCTCAGGGACCACCTGATTCATTCTGAATACCTCAGGTCACATAGTCAAAACTGGCTCACACAACTTCCACCTTTAAAGGGCATGTTCAAATGCGGCAGATGCAGCATATGCAAGTATGTGGAGCGCACGGACGTGTTCACTGGTTCTGATGGTGAGAAACAGTTTAAAATTTACAACTTTATCAACTGCAACACCACACGAGTGGTCTACATGCTCACATGCCCATGTGGCAAAAAATATGTGGGAAAAACTAAAAGGAAACTCAGGATCAGAATCAGTGAACACGTCCAGAGCATCCTCAGTAAGGATGACGAGCGTCCTATCCCCCTACACTTCCTTAACCATCACGGTGGGGACCCCACGGGACTTACTGTCAAGGGTATCTACAAGTTAAATCTCCCCCTTAGAAGGGGTGACTTCGACAGGATTCTCTGCCAGAAAGAAAAAATGTGGATATATACCCTTGACAGTATGTCCCCACATGGGTTAAATAATGAGTGCAACTTATCAGTATTCCTCACATCATAGTTGCCGGGGGAGCTTCCTCATACCACTCTGCCCCTGCTCTGCCCACCCTAACCTTTAGTTAACCAAACTATGCCCTTCTTTTTCCCCCTTTCCATTTCATCTCCTCAGTACCTCCCCCCCTTTTCTTCTTTTTTCCTCTTCCCCCCCCCTTTTTTTTTTTTTTTCCCCCTTCCCCCCCCCCCAGTAACCCCCTTCTTTTCCCTTTCCCTCCCCCTCCTTTCTTTTCCCTCCCCCTTGTTTAACCCCCCCCCGGGATACCCCCTTCACCCCCACATCCATCCCCTCCTTCACCTTCCCAGTCTATTTTATTATCCCTGTCATCCCCGATGGGGGCGCTGCACCCACGGACGGGCCCAATTTATTATTATCTGTTGTTGTCTTATGATTTGAATGGCCGTCTATCTGTTGCGCAGTTGCCTAGACAACCGTCAGCTGACGTACCCACGTCTTCAATTGGAATCGCTATATAAGCCGCCTACTGCAACCACTGCGCATGCTCTGAAGAAATCCTTGACGGATGAAACGCGTCAGCATGACGCCATCACATTCGACGTAGTACCCATACAGACCCACCCACCAGCCCTGGGGATCTGATTCGCTACTTTGCTGAAGCCGCTCAAGCCTTGCCGAAAGCCCGTCGAAAGCCCCACAGCACGGAACCAGGAAGTAACCGTGGCATTATACCGCATTCAGGCGGCACGCTACCATGTCCCCCCATTTCCACTATCCTGGTGGGCATCTATATACACGGACTTACCAGCTACTTCCAATTGACCACAGGATGACCCAGCTGCTTTACATAGCCTGAGCCAACTTGAGGAGGATCGGAGTGTCCAACTTGCCTGATGTATCCGGATGTCCATGGTCTGGTGAGATCGTATTATTATATCCAGCTAACACGCTGTCTTTATACATCAACAGCTACACAGGCACACACCCCCTCCTGTACCTCTGCCTAGTACCCACACAGCTGCCCATGCATGTTATCAGCTGTGGCTGAGTATCCATCTGCAAGTGCTATCATCAGCAACCTCTGTGGTCTATATCCATAGTCACACCCAAGTCTGCCATCGGCAGTGTGCACAGCGGAATCCCCCTATTCACGGCTGCATACCGTCACCCTTTGGCTTCCAATCTCTATCTAGAGACACTACACATGAGACGATGCAAGTCCAGCTAGCCAACTAGATGTGATTGTATGTGTAGTGGTGGCCATCTGTATGTTGTTCTTTGTTTTTAGACAACGTTGTCTATTTTATTGTTAGTGGTGGTTATTGGTTTACTCACAGTCATTTTTTTGACACTATCTGGTGTATATGTGGTATTATTTTTCTATAATAAACATTTATATTTTTGCTAACTTGCTGGTTCCTCACTGAAGAATTCTTTTTTCCTTCCACCCCCTTGTTTTTAATGTGGAAGCATCATAATTCAGACACTTACCTATCGCTGGGCTGGGCACTGAGTTTATATTGTCTGTAGCACTCTGTAGTGTTCCTCCTCTCCCAGGTCTGTACTGTAGTTTTATATACAACATGTGGGAACAGGTACTGCTCAAAGTAATGTCTGACCCTTCGCTGGTTTTATAGAACAGAGAGGACAGAGAACTTCTTGTCACATCTGATAGTTGGAATCCTCAGAGATCTCAGCATCTCCCAGGTGGCACAATTCTAATTCCTCGCTGTCAGCTATGCATGGAAGCTAAATCATTATTTGATTAGGAGAGGAGTGAGTCTTTGTTCTAATACTCAGATATTAATCTTAGATTTAGGGGTGAGGGTCAGATTCGCTCCCAAGATGGGTCAAACCTGTTTTAAAAGTTACAAGGTTTGCCGCGAGAAGTCATGAATAACTTATAATGCAGCGTATTGCCTTTTCCCAGGGTCATCTGAGTTACAAGAAGCAATAATTTAAAGGGAGCTATAAAATTTGGGCAAACAGCAGACATATTGTCGGTGTATGTTCACATCAAATCAATCAACGCAGTAACAACACATACAAAGAAATAAAAAAGCAAAATAAAAAAATAAAAAAGAACACCGGAGGCAGGGCCGAAACTAGGGTAGGGGGCAGGACATGTGCCCTGGGTGCGGCATTGATGGAGGGTGCGGCAGCTGGTACCAATCCTCCTGCACCTCTACCTCCTGCTGAGGAGTATGGACCACCAAAGGAGCATGTGTGGGACCAAAAGAGCAGAGGGGGACCAGAGAAGCATGGGGGACCAGAGGAGCATGGGGGACCAGAGGAGCATGAGCCACCAGAGGAGCGGGGGGGTACTAGAGGAGCATGGGGGGTATATGAGGAGCAGGGGGGTACCAGAAGAGCAGGGGGGAACAAAGGAGCAAGGGGGAGGGCGCCGAACTGATTCTTTGCCCCGG
Organism: Lithobates septentrionalis; assembly: GCA_037952835.1. Lineage (NCBI taxonomy): Eukaryota > Metazoa > Chordata > Amphibia > Anura > Ranidae > Lithobates > Lithobates septentrionalis. The sequence goes on along the minus strand of JBBDGP010003726.1, from coordinate 744,143 downwards.
GTGAAAGAATGTCTAGCTTCTCCACTGATCGGAAGAATATTTCACATCACCTCAGCAGAATTGAAATAATTAAAAGGTGCAGCGTAACTGTAACTTATTGCTATAAAGTCCAAGGAAGAGAAACAAACTCCCAAATGCAAGAGTCCATCCATGATAGGGATTCCTGATAGGTAGTGAAAAGGTCGAAAACGTCAGCCACCTCAAGGTAAAATCACCACCAATAGTCACACAGGCTGCTCACCTCCGAATGTTGACCCCTGTACATACAGGATGGTCAAATGCTCTTTACCCTACAAGGGTTAAATCATCTGAGGCGTCCGGCTTCAATGCTTCTTATAAAGGCAAGTCCCCCAAAGTAACATACAAAAGAAAGCAGACTAATAGTGCTCTCTGTAAAAATCACTCACGTATTGTAAAACCGAGTAAACGCTCACATGTAATCAACTTGTATGAAAGCCTGTAGTAATACAGACCCACCGCTCACATGTGGGCTCAGAATAGCAGAGGGTGACATCAGGTAAAAATCTCCACCTCCCGTACGTGTTACGTCCAACGGGATTTTGTCAGCGGGGTGGAGCCAGTGAGTCACCTTATTCATATGAGACAATCATGCCATAGAAACGGAAGAGCCAACACGGCACAGGGAAATACAACGGGAATTAGACCCGCTGTAACTAATCGTCACGCTAAGGCTTTACAAAAGAACGGGAAAAATTACTGATTTATAACTAAAATAATTATATCCTATTTACCACACAGTAAAAAGCACGAGCAATGTATAAAAAAGTAAAAATTTAAAAATATGTCACCCGCTACTAGGCTTCACAAAAACTGCTGCCATAAAGCTCTTAAACCCAAAAAGATTTTTTTTACATAAATGTCAGTAAAATTATCCTTATAAATCCCATATCTGAAAAATGTATTTATAGAGTAAGCAAAGTCACTTACATAACTACATACCTCCTCTGCATCAGAAAAAAAAAAACAATTAAGGTCAAAATCCACATTCATCCCTCCAGGAGTTAGCACCTTGGCCTCAAAAATCCCCTCCAGTGTCATTTCAGGAACCACCATGAAAGAGACCCTAGTGGTCTACGCTTTTGGGGAATAGCGAGGGTTAAAAGGCACGGGGGGGGGGATTTTGCTAGACATCTTAGCCAGAGGGAGTCCTTTTGAACTTTTGAGACCAAGGTGCTCACCCCTGGAGGGTTGAATGTGGATTTTGACCTTAATTGTTTAATTTCTGATACTTAAGGGGTCCATTTAGTAGGTGATACATCTTATATATCATTTAATTTTTTTTGCTATTTATTTATTTATTTATTTATAGTTTTGGTGGGTATGCAGATTTAACCCTTGTGGGATAAAGGGCATTTGACCATCCTGTATGTACAGAGGTCAACATTCTGAGGTGAGTGGCCTGTGTGACTATTGGTGGTGGAGAGTCTCTCTCAGCCCCCCTCTCTCTCACACACCCTCCTCTCTCACCTCCCCTCTCTTTCTCACCCCTTGTCCCTCTCACCCCCCTCTCTCTCAGCTCCCCTCCCTCTCTCTCATTCTAACTTTCAAGTCCCTTCTCTCTCACCCCCTCTCTCTCTCATCCTCCTCTTTTTCTCACCCCCTCCACCTACCTTTCTCTCCCCCTCACCCCCCCATCTCTCTGTCCTGTGAGCTGGGCTGGTTAACTCCAGGAGCAGGTGAAGGTGTTAATTCATTACTAAAGTTGTTAGTCAGTAAAGTGTAGCAAGAAGGGGTTAATGTCCTGTTGCTGGTCACTGGTGCAATAGTGACTGGTGACAGTTATTTACCCCCTTTATGAAGGGGTTATAAACACTGCCAGTGGCCACCAGTGTTAATTTTGTCGACTAAAATGACTAAAACATTTTAGTCGACTAAATGAACACTATTTTAGTCTACTAAAATACGACTAAAACTGAAACAATTGAGATGACTAAAATACAACTAAAATTAAAATGGCATTTTAGTCAAAAGACTAAAATGGGACTAAAATTAAAATGGCATTTTAGTCAAAAGACTAAGACTAAAACTAAATTGAAATTTGACTTCAAAATTAACACTGGCCTTTAGTGCATGTTCATACCTCAATACCTTAAATAATAACAGATGAGATTTTTCACTCCGGCAGTACAGTATATGAGTTTGGAAATTGTAGAGAAATGTTCACTAATGAATTACAATTTAATTACACCCATTCAATTTCAGACGACTAAAATGTACTGGAGATTTAGTCGACAAAATAAGACTAAAACTAAAACAATTGCAGAAGACTAAAATGGGACTAAAACTAAAATGCCATTTTAGTCCTAAGACTAATGCCCCGTACACACGGTCGGACTTTGTTCGGACATTCCGACAACAAAATCTTAGGATTTTTTCCGACGGATGTTGGAATGTTGGAGTTGTCGGAAAATCCGATCATTCTGAACGCGGTGACGTAAAACACGTACGTCGGGACTATAAACGGGGCAGTGGCCAATAGCTTTCATCTCTTTATTTATTCTGAGCATGCGTGGCACTTTGTGCTTCGGATTTGTGTACACACGATCTGAATTTCCGACAACGGATTTTGTTGTTGGAAAATTTTATATCCTGCTCTCAAACTTTGTGTGTCGGAAAATCCGATGGAAAATGTGTGATGGAGCCTATATACAGTCAGAATTTCCGACAACAAGGTCCTATCACACATTTTCCGTCAGAAAATCCGACCGTGTGTACAGGGCATAAGACTAAAATTAGATAGAAATTTGCTGCCAAAATTAACACTGGTGGCCACTAATGCAGCACAAAGGGTTTTAAGTAGATTTTAATTGCTTCTTACATAAATTGCTTTTAGTTTCCACAAAGTGCTGACACTGCAGGAATGATAGACACCAATGCTGGTGTTGTAGCTCTGTCCCCTGTGTAAGCTTCGCCATTTACAAATGTTACTGATGTTTATAATACATTCAGTGAACACACACCTAGAAAAAAATATTTAGGGTAACATGCACTTTAACCGCTTCCAGACCGCCTACCGTACATATAATGCGGCAGGACGGCCTGGTTGCGCAAAATCACGTACCTGTACGTGATTTTGTGCACCCGGTGTAGGGGGGTGTGCGCCGCCAAATCGATTGGACACAGCGGGAGCCAATCAGCGGGTCCGGTGGCCGCTATGGCCACCGCGACCCACCGATCGTACACAGGAGACACGGAGCAGCGGTGTGACTATGTAAACAAGGAAAACGGCAAATCTGTCAGTCAGGAAAAGAGAGATCTTCTGATTCAGCTAATCTAAAACGCAATCTCTGTTTTCCTCCATTGTAACACTTCCCCCTACAGTTAGAAAGTACTTTTCTAGGACACACTTAACCCCTCGATCGTCCCCTAGTGTTAACCCCTTCCCTGCCAGTGTCATTTATAGAGGGATCAGTGTATTTTTTTAGTACTGATGACTGTACTGGTGTCACTGGTCCCCAAAAAGTGTCACTTAGGGTCAGATTAGTCTGCCCCAATGTCACAGTCCCGCTAAAAAGCACTAAACGCCGCCATTACTAGTAAAAAAAATAAATAAAAATGCCATAAATCTAGCCCATAGTTTGTAGACGTGATAACTTTTGCGCAAACCAATCAATAAGCGCTTATTGGGATTTTTTTACCAAAAATATGTAGCAGAATACATATTGGCCTGAACTGATGAAGAAATTATATTTTTTTGATTTTTTTATTGGGAATGTTTTGTAGCAGAAAGTAAGGAATATTGTTTTTTATTCAAAACTGCTGCTCTTTTTTTTCTTGTTTATAGCACAAATTATAAAAACTGCAGGAGGTGATCAAATACCACCAAAAGAAAGCTCTATTTGTGGGAAAAGAAATGTATTTGTGTACAGCGTTGCACGACCGCCCAATTGTCAATTAAAGCGTTGCAGCACCATATCGCAAAAAATGGCCTGTCAGGAATTGGGTAAAACCTTCCGGGGCTGAAGTGGTTAAAGTAGAACTGAAGGCAAAACGTTTTTTCATTTGAAGAGAGGAAGAGAGGGTAATAACCATTTAGCAATCTGGGAGAAGAGAGATATCACTTACCTTCTTTTCTTATAGCCCCAACAGGAAGTGAGAGAAAATACCTCCAAAGTGAAGGAAATCTCTGGTAGTCTCTGGTAACCAGAACTACACTATATTGCCAAAAGTATTGTGACGCCTGCCTTTACTTGCACATGAACTTTAATGACATCCCAATAAGAGTCCTTAAGATTTAATATTGAGTTGGCCCACCCTTTGCAGCTATAACAGCTTCAAATCTTTTGGGAAGGCTGTTCACAATGTTTAGGAGTGTGCCTATGGGAATGTTTAGTCATTCTTCCAGAAGCGCATTTGTGAGGTCAGGTACTGATGTTGGACGAGAAGGCCTGGCTCGCAGTCTTCGCTCTAATTCATCCCATAGGTGTTCTATCGGTTGAGGTCAGGACTCTGTGCAGGCCAGTCAAGTTCCTCCACCCCAACCTCACTCATCCTTGTCTTTATGGACCTTGCTTTGTGCACTGGTCCAAATCATTTGGTGAAGGGGGGATTATGGTGTTGGGTTGATTTTCAGGGGTTGGGCTTGGCCTCTTAGTTCCAGTGAAGGGAACTCTTAAGGGGTCAGCATACAAAGACATTTTGGACAATTATATGCTCCCAACTTTGTGGGAACAGTTTAGGGAATGGCCCCTTCCTGTTCTAACATGACTGCCCACCAGTGCACAAAGCAAAGTCCATAAAGACATGGATAAGTGAGTTTGGAGTGGAGGAACTTGACTGGCCTGCACAGAGTCCTGCCTCAACCTGACAGAACACCTATGGGTTGAATTAGAGTCGAGACTGCATGACAGGCCTTCTCCTCAAACATCAGTGCCTGACCTCACAAATTATTATTATTATTATTATACAGGTTTTATAAAGCGCCAACAGTTGGGCACCGCTTTACAACATGAGGGCAGACATTACAGTTACATTACAATTTGATACAAGAAGAATCAGAGGGCCCTGCTCGTTAGAGCTTACAATCTAAAAACAAATGCGCTTCTGGAAGAATGGTCACACATTCCCATAGACACACTCCTAAACCTTGTGGACAGCCTTCCCAGAAGAGTTGAAGCTGTTATAGATGCAAAGGGCGGAGCCAAATCAATAGTCAACCCTACGGACTAAGACTGGGATGCCATTAAAGTTCAAGTGCTACCCCCGTGAGAGTCGCTTGCTGAATCTATACCTCCCCGGTTGCCCCGACCATGCAAGTCATCCGACACCTCTGATACCCTGGGTTCAGACATTTCTCAATGACAATCAAAAGATAAAGACACACACACTTTAGGTGCAAAAGTTGAATAATGTTTACTGAAAAGATATAAGCATAAGTCCCCAGTGGTATAAACGTGACCCCAGGGGAAGTTTCACAGTGTAAAGAAACACAGTAGGGACAATGATATAAAACAGTGACACACAAGCACTACTTGGTTGTAGAATGTAAAGATTTTCCAAACAATGTTCTATTCAGGTATAACCTATGTGAACAGGCAGGAGAAGGGCAGAGGGGTGACCTCTCTTATGTCACACCACTCCCTTCTGTACCTCAACACCACAGGCCAAATGGAGCAACAAAATATAACAATGTCCTTATAGCAAGGAAATTATTAACTCCTAAATAGGGATGAGCTTCGTGTTAGAGTCGAACCCATGTTCGTCTCGAACATCGTCTGTTTGATCGTTCGCCGAATTGCGAACGATATGGGCCGTTCGTGCCAAATTCGAGTGGTGCGTCACGGCCCATAATTCACTGCGGCATCGCAGTGCATTGTTGGCTGATAATTGGCCAAGCATGCACTATGACCCGCATGCTTGGCAAATCACAGCGCCGTCTGTAGAGAGAGCTGTAATTGGCCAAAGCCAGCGTGGCTTTGGCCAATTATGGCTCAGGGAGTTTAGTACACGCCCCACACTATATAAGGCCGCCTGCACGGCGGCCCTGTGTAGTGTGTTCAGGCGTTGAGAGACAGAGACAGAGAGACAGTGTCGTTTGATTTAAGTTAGATAGATTAGGCAGGACAGTCAGTCAGTTAGCTGCACTTACAGTGTATTATGTATATATATGCATCCCAGGTGTTGTATAAAAAAAAAATATATATATACACTGTATTCAGTTTAGCTAGATCCGTTCCTGTTATTATCTTCCTACTGACAGACAGGCAGGTGTTGTTACAGTATTTACAGCTACCTGAAGAAAATTGCTGGTGTTCTTCTGATCCTATTAGTACCACAGTCAGGCAGCTACACTATTTACAGTTAGTATAGTGTGACCTCTTCACAGTGTTCAGCTAAAGCTACAAGTTAGTGTAGTGTGACCTCTGCACAGTGTTCAGCTAAAGCTACAAGTTATTGTAGTGCGACCTCTGCACAGTGTTCAGCTAAAGCTACAAGTTAGTGTAGTGTGACCTCTGCACAGTGTTCAGCTAAAGCTACAAGTTAGTGTAGTGCGTTCTCTGCACAGTGTTCAGCTAAAGCTACAAGTTAGTGTAGTGTGACCTCTGCACAGTGTTCAGCTAAAGCTACCTGTAGAAGGTTGGTGGTGTTTTTCTGATCCTATCACTACCGCAGGCAGCTACATTATTTACACGCTAGTGTAGTGCGACCTCTGCACAGTGTTCCGCTAAAGCTACAAGTTAGTGTAGTGCAACCTCTGCACAGTGTTCAGCTAAAGCTACAGTTAGTGTAGTGCGTCCTCTGCACAGTGTTCATCTAAAGCTACAAGTTAGTGTAGTGCACAGTGTTCAGCTAAAGCTACAATTTAGTGTAGTGCGACCTCTGCACAGTGTTCAGCTAAAGCTACCTGTAGAAGGTTGGTGGTGTTTTCCTGATCCTATCACTACCGCAGGCAGCTACATTATTTACACGTTAGTGTAGTGCGACCTCTGCACAGTGTTCAGCTAAAGCTACCTGTAGAAGGTTGGTGGTGTTTTCCTGATGCTATCACTACCGCAGGCAGCTACATTATTTACACGTTAGTGTAGTGCGACCTCTGCACAGTGTTCAGCTAAAGCTACCTGTAGAAGGTTGGTGGTGTTTTCCTGATCCTATCACTACCGCAGGCAGCTACATTATTTAAACGTTAGTGTATTGCGTCCTCTGCACAGTGTTCAGCTAAAGCTACAACTTACTGTAGTGCGACCTCTGCACAGTGTTCAGCTAAAGCTACCTGTAGAAGATTGGTGGTGTTCTCATACTACAGGCAGGCAGTTGATTTTGCTAGCTGCAGTATCAGTATATATATATATATATATATATATATATATATATATATATATATATATATATATATATCCCAGCTTAGTGCAGCTACATCTCACTGCAGGCAATTAGTATGTCTGGAAGGCCAACAAGGAGAGGCAGACAGTCACAAGCCAATAAAAGAGGGCAAGCAGGCTCTGTGTCCAGAGGCAACAGTGCTGGTCGTGGACACGGTGCATCCTCATCAGCACGTGGCCGTGGGACACGCTTGGCCTTTTATTCGGCCAAGACATCCTCATCCTCCTCATTCTCTCTCACCCATGCTCAGGGTACTTTGTCTGGCAAAGCAGCTGCCAACGCGGCCTCTTCCCTCGGCTCAATGGCATCAGTGACTCCTTCCCTAGCCCCACCATGTCCTCCTGAGGAGTCCCTTGAACTGTTTGACCACAGTGTTGGGTACATGCTCCAGGAGGATGCCCAGCGTTTAGAAGGCTCTGATGATGATACTGAGCTAGATGAAGGCAGTAACGTGAGCACGGACAGAGGGGGTGCCCAAGAAGGACAGCAATCTGGCAGTCATGTTCCCCCTGCTGCAGCATACTGCCAGGTTTGCTCCAGTGATGAGGAGGGAGGGGATGATGAGGTCACTGACTCAACGTGGGTGCCTGATAGGAGAGAGGAGGAGGAGGAGGAGGCACATCACCAACGAAACAGGATGCCCTCCAGGGGCCAGCTTAAGGGCAGCACACTGACTGCATCACACCGCAAAGCTCCGCATGTGCAGGGCGCTGCTGTCTCTGCGCATTATTCCAAAAGTTCTTTGATGTGGGCCTTTTTTGAGACGAGTGCATCAGATTGCACCGCTGCTATTTGCAACATATGTCTCAAGCGTATCTTGCGTGGCCAAAACATCTCCCACTTGGGCACCACATGCTTGACTAGACATATGTTGACCTGCCATGCAGTTCGTTGGCAAGAGTACCTAAAAGACCCACACCAAAGAACAAAGAGGACCTCTCCTTGCTCCTCATCAGCTGAGATCTCCAACCCCACTATACCTTCATTCCTCTCTGAGACCTGCACTGAGAGGAATGAAGGTGTAGAATTGTGTGTGTCACAGCCAAGTACTTGTGGGCAATCTGCTTTCGGTACACCGACGTCAGATTGTACCAGGCAAATTTCCCTGCCCCAGCTGCTGCACCGCCGAAAGAAGTTCGCTCCCAGCCATCCACATGCCCAGCGGTTGAATGCTAGCTTGGCAAAATTGCTAGCACTTCAACTGCTACCTTTTCAGTTGGTAGACTCTGCCCCCTTCCCTGAGTTTGTGGAATGTGTGGTTCCTCAGTGGCAGGTACCCAAACGCCACTTTTTCTCATGGAAGGCGATTCCGGCTCTCTACCGGCATGTGGAAGGCAATGTCCATGCTTTGCTGGACAGTTCAGTCAGCGGTAAGGTGCATATTACCGCTGACTCATGGTCCAGCAGGCATGGACAGGGACGTTACCTAAGTTTCACCGCACATTGGGTGACTCTGCTGGCAGCTGGGAAGGATGCAGGACAAGGTGCAGTAGTGTTGGAGGTTGTTCCACTACCACTGATTATCACAATATATGGGTTTGATTTAGATTTGCTCCACCTCTGTTACAACATATCAAACTTGTTAAAAATTGTCATTAAGTAGCCTCCTACAGTATTGGTGGGGTTTGTGATAAACCACACCAAATTAGGGGCTATCAGTAACCGTGTGAGGGCCCCCTTATATCCCTTTTAAATACGGTGAAAAAAGGGCACTGTGCATGAAGTGAACCAAAAGTGCATTAGACTGTAAAATACTAAGATACATATAGAATAAATTCATATATAAAAAAATTCATAAAGATATAAGTCCAAATCATTAGTACTCATGTAAGAAGTGAATATACAGTGGCTTGCGAAAGTATTCGGCCCCCTTGAACTTTTCAACCTTTTGCCACGTTTCAGGCTTCAAACATAAAGATATAAAATTTTTATTTTTTGTGAAGAATCACCAACAAGTGGGACACAATTGTGAAGTGGAACGAAATCTTTTGGATTTTTGAAACTTTTTTAACTAATAAAAAAATGAAAAGTGGGGCGTGCAAAATTATTCGGCCCCCTTGCGTTAATACTTTGTAGAGCCACCTTTTGCGGCGATTACAGCTGAAAGTCGCTTGGGGTATGTATTTATCAGTTTTGCACATCGAGAGACTGAAATTCTTGCCCATTCTTCTTAGCAAAACAGCTCGAGCTCAGTGAGGTTGGATGGAGAGCGTTTGTGAACAGCAGTTTTCAGCTCTTTCCACAGATTCTCGATTGGATTCAGGTCTGGACTTTGACTTGGCCATTCTAACACCTGGATACGTTTATTTGTGAACCATTCCTTTGTAGATTTTGCTGTATGTTTGGGATCATTGTCTTGTTGGAAGATAAATCTCCGTCCCAGTTTCAGGTCTTTTGCAGACTCCAACAGGTTTTCATCCAGAATGGTCCTGTATTTGGCTGCATCCATCTTCCCCTCAATTTTAACCATCTTCCCTGTCCCTGCTGAAGAAAAGCAGGCCCAAACCATGATGCTGCCACTACCATGTTTGACAGTGGGGATCGTGTGTTGAGTGTGATGAGCTGTGTTGCTTTTACGCCAAACATATCGTTTTGCATTGTGGCCAAAAAGTTTGATTTTGGTTTCATCGGACCAGAGCACCTTCTTCCACATGTTTGGTGTGTCTCCCAGGTGGCTTGTGGCAAACTTTAGACGAGACTTTTTATGGATATCTTTGAGAAATGGCTTTCTTCTTGCCACTCTTCCATAAAGGCCAGATTTGTGCAGTGTACGACTGATTGTTGTCCTATGGACAGACTCTCCCACCTCAGCTGTAGTTCTCTGCAGTTCATCCAGAGTGATCATGGGCCTCTTGGCTGCATCTTTGATCAGTCTTCTCCTTGTCTGAGCTGAAAGTTTAGAGGGACAGCCGGGTCTTGGTAGATTTGCAGTGGTCTGATACTCCTTCCATTTCAAAATGATCGCTTGCACAGTGCTCCTTGGGATGTTTAAAGCTTGGGAAATCTTTTTGTATCCAAATCCGGCTTTAAACTTCTCCACAACAGTATTACGGACCTGCCTGGTGTGTTCCTTGGTCTTCATGATGCTCTCTGCGCTTTCAACAGAACCCTGAGACTATCACAGAGCAGGTGCATTTATACAGAGACTTGATTACACACAGGTGGATTCTATTTATCACCATCAGTCATTTAGGACAACATTGGATCATTCAGAGATCCTCGCTGAACTTCTGGAGTGAGTCTGCTGCACTGAAAGTAAAGGGGCCGAATAATTTTGCACGCACCACTTTTCAGTTTTTTAATTGCTAAAAAAGTTTAAAATATCCAATAGATTTCGTTCCACTTCACAATTGTGTCCCACTTGTTGGTGATTCTTCACAAAAAATTAAAATTTTATATCTTTATGTTTGAAGCCTGAAATGTGGCAAAAGGTTGAAAAGTTCAAGGGGGCCGAATACTTTCGCAAGCCACTGTACATTTGTGGGAATAAAAGTTCCTGAAATGAGCCCAAACAGGATTAAAAAGTCTTAGTAATAAAGAAAAGGATGTTTAAAAACGTCAGGATCGGTTGACATGCATTTACAAATGTCCAAGGGGTGGTGATAAGTGACTTCCGTGCATGTAGAAGCTGGTGACTCCAAGTGCTCCCCCCGTGCTCCCCCACTCACCAGAATCCGTCACCCTCTAGGGGGTATTAGCAGGGCCGGACTGGGAATAACATCCAGCCCTGGAAAAAATTTCATACCAGCCCCACAGCATTATTATACCACCGCAACAGCATAACGTCATTGATTTCTTGTTCATGAAAGGGAAAACCATAAAATGCACATTTGAAGAGTGTATTATATATAGATAAGACAGATATGAAATCACATAGGGCTTTATATATATATATATATATATATATATATATATATATATATATATATATAAAAGCAAATTCCAGTTAAAAGTGGTAAGTGATCAATCATCAAGGGGGACCCCAGGAACTCAGAACATGGGAGGGGAGGGGGGACCACCTTCCGCAGAAAGAATACACTAAGGTAAGGGGGGGTGGGTTACTGATATAAGGCTGTGCTTTATATCGGTGCTCCCTTACATTATCGTATTCACTCCCCCCTTACATCAGTGACCCCCCTTCAGACTGGCCTAGCGGTGCTGTCACTGACCTCCTCTCAGGTGCACCGTGTAAGGCTCAGTCAGTCGGCTCCAGCTCGGTGGCTCTGGTTTTATCCCATAGTCTCCTCTCCACAGTCCACACTTGTCTGACTTCTCCCATGACCCCCATCCCGGCGGTGCTCCCACTCTTGACTCCTCTGCAGACTCCCTCAGAGACTGCAGACATGATACAGGAGATGGTCAGAGACTGCAGACATGATACAGGAGCTCAATGCAGCCTCACCAGTGCCCATCAAATGCAGCCTCACCAGAGCCCATCAAAAGCAGCCTCATCAGTACCAATCAAATGCAGCCTCACTGTGCCCATCAATGCAGCCTCACTGTGCCCATCAATGCAGCCTCACTGTGCCCATCAATGCAGCCTCACTGTGCTCATCAAATGCAGCCTCACTGTGCTCATCAAATGCAGCCTCATTGTGCTCATCAAATGCAGCCTCACTGTGCTCATCAAATGCAGCTTTACTCTGCCCGTGAATGCAGTCTCACTGTGCCCATGAATGCGGCCTCACTGTGCCCACCATTGCAGCCTCACTGTGCCCATCATTGCAGCCTCACTGTGCCCATCATTGCAGTCTAACTGTGCCCATCAATGCAGCCTCACTGTGCCCATCAATGCAGCCTCACTGTGTCCATCAAATGCAGTCTCACTGTGCCAGTGAATGCAGTCTCACTGTGCCCGTGAATGCAGTCTCACTGTGCCCAGGAATGCAGCTTCACTGTGCCCATCATTGCAGCCCCTCCTGTGCCCCATGGCCCAGTCAGCAGTCCCTGTCTGTGGAAAGGTGTGTTGTTGATGCTCGGTACGGTACCTTGCATGCCAGCAGGATATCCATGATGGCCAACAGCAGGCAGGGTCTGTTCTTGTTTTGGATGGGGACAGTGCTACTTCCAGAGGATCTGTTTGCTGTGAGATGGAGTGGTCCCTGGCCACCTGCACCTTCAGCCATCCTCATTTTCCGGCCCCAGTCAGCCTGTCCTCTGGTCCTGGGGAAGTGGAGAGCACTGGGTGGGAGCTGGAAAGAAGGGGGAGCAGAGAGTACTGGCGGGGTTGGAGAGCACATGGGTGGGGGCAAAGAGCAGGGGGGAGTGGAGATCACAGGGATGGGGAGCGGAGAGCGCTGGGGGGGGGGACTTGAGAGCACTGGGGGTCCAAAAAGAACAGAGGTGGAGAGCACTGTGGGGGCTAAGAGTGTGGGGTGGCGAAGAGCACTGGGGAAGTAGCCAATATGAATGCAGTGTAGCGGTCCAGGAGAAGATCTTTACCCTGAAGACAGAAGTAAAGATCGGCTTTGGTTCTTTTGGCCATACAGAAGTAAGAGTGAAGGTTAAAGCTGTGGCAGAACAAAAGGAGGAGGATCTAACAGCACGGAGGTGGAAAGCAGTGGAGGCACCTGGACCCGGACCAGCAGAAGGGGGTCCTTACTATCAGTGTACAAGGAGGAACCCATGGAGCAGTAGAGCGGTAGAGGGACATCCATCAGAGGCAGTCTTCCTGAGGCACCCACTCTCTTGCCTAATACCCCCTAGAGGGTGACGGATTCTGGTGAGTGGGGGAGCACGGGGGGAGCACTTGGAGTCACCAGCTTCTACATGCACGGAAGTCACTTATCACCACCCCTTGGACATTTGCAAATGCATGTCAAGCGATCCTGACGTTTTTAAACATCCTTTTCTTTATTACTAAGACTTTTTAATCCTGTTTGGGCTCATTTCAGGAACTTTTATTCCCACAAATGTATATTCACTTCTTACATGAGTACTAATGATTTGGACTTATATCTTTATGAATTTTTTTATATATGAATTTATTCTATATGTATCTTAGTATTTTACAGTCTAATGCACTTTTGGTTCACTTCATGCACAGTGCACTTTTGTCACCGTATTTAAAAGGGATATAAGGGGGCCCTCACACGGTTACTGATAGCCCCTAATTTGGTGTGGTTTATCACAAACCCCACCAATACTATAGGAGGCTACTTAATGACAATTTTTAACAAGTTTGATATGTTGTAACAGAGGTGGAGCAAATCTAAATCAAACCCATATATTGTGATAATCATTTATGCAACACAGAGGATTAGCACGTTCACTTTAAAGAAACACTTTTTTATGTATTTATATAATTTGGCACAAATGGAGGGGTAAATTTACCTATATAATTACCTTTATTGTATTATACACAATTTTATAAGGTTTGGTGATCTATAATTAAATATCTATTGATAAATAGGGCAGCGCCAATTCCCCAGATTTCTTTTCTAATACTTCCAATTAACTCCTAATTAGGAATTAATTAAGGGGAGGCAGCAGCCCTTCCAAGGTCCAGAGTGCGGACTCCCAATCTATTATCTATTGTTCCACTACCACGCCTCCAAAATGCCACTACTAATGATGCTGACACACCTCTCTCCTCCACCCCCTCCTCTTCTTCTTCCTCCAAGGCTTCTTCCTGTGCTTTGTCCTCGGAAACCAGCGGTGCTCCGTAGGCGTTCAAGGGGCTACGCATGTACGCAGGCCAAAAGATGCCATGCGCTGCTTGAACTGGTGTGCTTGGGGGACAGGAGCCACACTGGGGCAGAGGTTCTGTCAGCTCTGCAGGGGCAGGTTCAGAGGTGGTTGATGCCATGCCAACTTAAGGCAGGAATGGTGGTTTGCGACAATGGCACCAACCTCCTGTCCGCCCTCCGACAGGGACAAATGACCCATGTGCCCTGTTTGGCTCAGGTCCTTAACTTGGTGGTGCAGCGGTTCTTGGGCAGGTACCCAGGCTTACAGGATGTCCTGAGGCAGGCCAGGAAAGTCTGTGTGCATTTCCGCCGGTCATATAATGCCAGTGCTCAGCTGGCAGACTGTCAGAGTCCTGGATGTGAGGCCGGATTGCAGAGGGGGCGCCCCTTGCGGCTAAGTGCAGCGTAACCCTGGGAGTGAGACAGGGAATACGGTGCCCAAAGGTGCACGGGTTGCCAAGGCGTTGTTGCTGAGTAGGGATGAGCCGAACACCCCCCGGTTCGGTTCGCACCAGAACCCGCGAACGGACCGCAAGTTCGCACGAACGTTAGAACCCCATTGACGTCTATGGGACTCGAACGTTCGAAATCAAAAGTGCTCATTTTAAAGGCTAAGACCCGGGTCCTACCCCAGGGGACATGTATCAATGCAAAAAAAACTTTTAAAAACGGCCGTTTTTTCGGGAGCAGTGATTTTAATGATGCTTAAAGTAAAAAAAAAAAAGTGAAATATTCCTTTAAATATCGTACCTGGGGGGTGTCTATAGTATGCCTGTAAAGTGACGCGTGTTTCCCATGTTTAGAACAGTCCCTGCACCAAATGTCATTTTTAAAGGAAAAAATCTCATTTAAAACTGCTTGCGGGTTTAATGTCATGTCGGGTCCTGGCAATATGGATGAAAATCAGTGAGACAAACGGCATGGGTACCCCCCAGTCCATTACCAGGCCCTTTGGGTCTTGTATGGATATTAAGGGGAACCCCGCACCCAAATTAAAATAAGGAAAGGTCCCTATATACTCTGAACAGCAGTATACAGGCGGTGCAAACAAGACAGGGACTGTAGGTTTGTTGTTAAGTAGAATCTGTTTGTAATTTTGAACATTTTTAATGTGTTTAGCTCCAGCCAAAAAATCTTTTCTAAGGTTTTTGGAAAACATAGGGAAGGGTTATCACCCCTGTGACATTTGTTTTGCGTCTTTCCTCCTCTTCAGAAGATTTCACCTCACTTTTTTGTCCCAATGAAAAATGTTTTTTGAAAATTTGGGTTTTTTTGTGGAACAAGGATTGGAAAGCATCAGTGGAAAGGAGAAATTGTTTTCCCATATTAACTCTTACATGAGAGAATTTCCCTTCCTATGGGTAGATTTCATCTCACTTCCTGTTGTCTCCTTCCGTTTGCAAGTAGGAGTCGTTTGTAAGTTAGATGTTTGAAAGTAGGGTCCTGCCCTATATACTCAGCAGAAATTTGGGCCTTAGGTGTTGCTGTGGCCAAAACACTGTAAGCCCTCACAGGGCCCTGCTGTGAAATATTAGATCAAGAATTGTAATTACATGCCCCTGTTGAACAGGAGCTGAAAAATTAGGCCTTAGGCACTGGTGCTGGTGCCACAACACTGCAACCCCTCACAGACACTCTAGTTGGAACGCAGGAACGAGCCCTGCTGCAAAGTATTGCATCAAAAATTGTAATTACACGCCCCTGTTAGACAGGGGCAGAAAAATTGGGCCTTAGGCACTGGTGCTGGTGCCACAACACTGCAACCCCTCACAGACACTCTAGTTGGAACGCAGGAACGAGCACTGCTGCAAAGTATTGCATCAAAAATTGTAATTACACGCCCCTGTTAGACAGGGGCAGAAAAATTGGGCCTTAGGCACTGGTGCTGGTGCCACAACACTGCAACCCCTCACAGACACTCTAGTTGGAATGCAGGAACGAGCCCTGCTGCAAAGTATTGCATCAAAAATTGTAATTTCACGCCCCTGTTAGACAGGGGCAGAAAAATTGGGCCTTAGGCACTGGTGCTGGTGCCACAACACTGCAACCCCTCACAGACACTCTAGTTGGAATGCAGGAACGAGCCGTGCTGCAAAGTATTACATCAAAAATTGTAATTACACGCCCCTGTTATACAGGGGCTGAAAAATTGTGCCTTAGGCACTGGTGGTGGCGCCCAGAACCAAAAATGTTCTTACAAGCTATCAGCGTGATGATTGAGGAGGAAGAGGATAATTACTCAGGGATAATCACTCAGCATCAGCATAGGCAGTCTTTGAAGGGATCTGAAAAAAATTATTCAGTTACATCAGCATCAGGTGCTTGGTAGCTGGTGGTGATCCAAGACTGATTCATTTTTATGAAGGTCAGCCGATCGACCGAGTTAGTGGACAGACGCACCCTGTGATCGGTTACCACGCCTCCAGCAGCACTGAATGTACGTTCCGAAAGAACGCTGGATGCAGGACAGGCCAGTAGCTCAATTGCATACTGTGCAAGCTCTGGCCAGTGATCCATCCTCAAGACCCAGTAACCCAGAGGATTTTCGGTGGGAAAGGTGTCCAAGTCTGATCTTGCCCCTAGGTATTCCTGCACCATGTAAAACAGACGCTGGCGATGGTTGCTGGAACCGATCATACCTTGGGGCTGCGGACCAAAAAATTGTCTGAACGCATCGGTCAGACGGCCACCTTCTCCACCGCTCCTTCTTTGACTGACCGAAGCCTCAGCAACACGTTGTCCAGAAACAGGAGTTTGTAACCTCCCAGTCTCTGGGAACGCGTTGCACAGACCTTTCTGCAAGGCCTCCCGAAGATGTTTCATCCTCTGCTCCCTCTGCGATGGCAAGATAAGGTCCGCAACCTTACCCTTGTAACGTGGATCAAGGAGGGTTGCCAGCCAGTATTGGTCCTTCTCCTTGATACCACGAATACGAGGATCCTTACGCAGGCTTTGCAGGATCAGGGAGGCCATGCAGCGTAGGTTTGCTGAGGCATTCGGTCCGGAGTCCTCTGGGTCACTAAGGACAACAACGTCCGCAGCCACCTCCTCCCAGCCACGTACAAGTCCATGTGTTCCTTGGGACTGATCCCTTAAAGACTGCTGATGCTGAGTGCCAGGCTCCACCTCCATACTGACACAATCTTCCTCCTCCTCCTCCTCCTCCTCCTCGTCCTCTTCCTGTGTGATCGGCGGGCACGCAGGAACACTGTCTGGATAAAGGGGGCCTTGAGAGCTAAGGAAGTCCTCCTCTTCCTGCCTCTGTTCTGCCTCAAGTGCCCTGTCCATTATTCCACGCAGCGTGTGCTCCAACAGGTGGACAAGGGGGACAGTGTCACTGATGCATGCACTGTCAGTGCTCACCATCCTCGTGGCCTCCTCGAATGGTGACAGGACAGTGCATGCATCCCTGATCATGGCCCACTGGCGTGGGGAAAAAAAACCAAGCTCCCCTGACCCTGTCCTGGTGCCATAGTCGCACAGGTACTCATTGATGGCCCTCTGCTGCGTGTGCAGCCGCTGCAGCATGGCCAACGTCGAGTTCCACCTGGTGGGCATGTCACAGATTAGGCGGTTCTTGGGCAGGTTAAACTCCTTTTGGAGGTCCGTCAGCCGAGCACTGGCATTATATGACCGGCGGAAATGCACAGAGACTTTCCTGGCCTGCCTCAGGACATCCTGTAAGCCCGGGTACCTGCCCAAGAACCGCTGCACCACCAAGTTAAGGACGTGAGCCAAACAGGGCACATGGGTCAGTTGTCCCTGTCGGAGGGCAGAGAGGAGGTTGGTGCCATTGTCGCAAACCACCATTCCTGCCTTAAGTTGGCGTGGCGTCAACCACCTCTGAACCTGCCCCTGCAGAGCTGACAAAACCTCTGCCCCAGTGTGGCTCCTGTCCCCCAAGCACACCAGCTCAAGCACCGCATGGCATCTTTTGGCCTGCGTACTTGCGTAGCCCCTTGAACGCCTACGGAGCACCGCTGGTTCCGAGGAAGAGGCCATGGAGGAAGAAGAAGAGGAGGGGGTGGAGGAGAGAGGTGTGTCACAATCAGCATTTTGGAGGCGTGGTGGCGGAACAACCTCCAACACTACTGCACCTTGTCCTGCATCCTTCCCAGCTGCCAGCAGAGTCACCCAATGCGCCGTGAAACTTAAGTAACGTCCCTGTCCATGCCTGCTGGACCATGAGTCAGCGGTAATATGCACCTTACCGCTGACCGCCCTGTCCAGCGAGGCATGGACATTGCCTTCCACATGCCGGTAGAGAGCCGGAATCGCCTTCCGTGAGAAAAAGTGGCGTTTGGGTACCTGCCACTGAGGAACCGCACATTCCACAAACTCACGGAAGGGGGCAGAGTCTACCAACTGAAAAGGCAGCAGTTGAAGTGCTAGCAATTTTGCCAAGCTAGCATTCAACCGCTGGGCATGTGGATGGCTGGGAGCAAACTTCTTTCGGCGGTGCAGCAGCTGGGGCAGGGAAATTTGCCTGGTACAATCTGACGTCGGTGTACCAAAAGCAGATTGCCCACAAGTACTTGGCTGTGACACACCTAATTCTACACCTTCATTCCTCTCACTGCAGGTCTCAGAGAGGACTGAAGGTCTAGTGGGATTGGAAATCTCAGCTGATGAGGAGCAAGGAGAGATCCTCTTTGTTCTTTGGTGTGGGTCTTTCAGATACGCTTGCCAACGAACTGCATGGCAGGTCAACATATGTCTGGTCAAGCATGTGGTACCCAAGCGGGAGATGTTTTGGCCACGCGAGATACGCTTGAGACATATGTTGCAAATAGCAGCGGTGCGATCTGATGCACTCGTCTCAAAAAAGGCCCACACCAAAGAACTTTTTGAATAACGCGCAGAGACTGCAGCGCCCTGCACATGTGGAGCTTTGGGGTGTGATGCAGTCAATGTGCTGCCCTTAGGCTGGCCCCTGGAGGGCATCCTGCCTAGTTGGTGATGTGCCACCTCCTCCTCCTCCTCCTCCTCCTCTCTCCTATCAGGCACCCACGTTGAGTCAGTGACCTCATCATCCCCTCCCTCCTCATCACTGGAGCAAACCTGGCAGTATGCTGCAGCAGGGGGAGCATGACTGCCAGATTGCTGTCCTTCTTGGGCACCCCCTCTGTCCGTGCTCATGTTACTGCCTTCATTGAGCTCAGTATCATCATCAGAGCCTTCCAAACGCTGGGCATCCTCCTGGAGCATGTACCCAACACTGTGGTCAAACAGTTCGAGGGAATCCTCATGAGGACATGGTGGAGCTAGGGAAGGAGTCACTGATGACATTGAGCTGAGGGAAGAGGCCGCTGCTTTGCCAGACAAAGCACCCTGGGCATGGGTGAGAGAGGATGAGGAGGATGAGGACGGCTTGGTCATCCACTCGACCAAGTCTTCCGCATGTTGCGGCTCAACACGGCCAGCTGCCGAAAAAAAGGCCAAGCGTGTCCCATGGCCACGTGCTGATGAGGATGCACCGTCTCCACGACCAGCACTAGACACAGAGCCTGCTTGCCCTCTCTTATTGGCTTGTGACTGTCTGCCTCTCCTTCTTGGCCTTCCAGACATACTAATGGCCTGTAGCTGCACTAAGCTGGGATAGAACACCTGTAATTTTCTTCAGGTAGCTTTATATACTGTAACCAGACAAGCCTGCCTGTCAGTAGGAAGATAACAGGAACGGATCTAGCTGAACACTGTGAGCAGGACGCACTGCACTAAATGTAAATACCAGGAACGGATCTAGCTGAACACTGTGAGCAGGACGCACTGCACTGAATGTAAATAGCAGGAACGGATCTAGCTGAACACTGTGAGCAGGACGCACTGCACTGAATGTAAATAGCAGGAACGGATCTAGCTGAACACTGTGAGCAGGACGCACTGCACTGAATGTAAATAGCAGGAACGGATCTAGCTGAACACTGTGAGCAGGACGCACTGCACTGAATGTAAATAGCAGGAACGGATCTAGCTGAACACTGTGAGCAGGACGTACTGCACTAAATGTATATAGCAGGAACGGATCTAGCTGAACACTGTGAGCAGGACGCACTGCACTGAATGTAAATAGCAGGAACGGATCTAGCTGAACACTGTGAGCAGGACGCACTGCACTAAATGTAAATACCAGGAACGGATCTAGCTGAACACTGTGAGCAGGACGCACTGCACTGAATGTAAATAGCAGGAACGGATCTAGCTGAACACTGTGAGCAGGACGCACTGCACTGAATGTAAATAGCAGGAACGGATCTAGCTGAACACTGTGAGCAGGACGCACTGCACTGAATGTAAATAGCAGGAACGGATCTAGCTGAACACTGTGAGCAGGACGCACTGCACTGAATGTAAATAGCAGGAACGGATCTAGCTGAACACTGTGAGCAGGACGTACTGCACTAAATGTATATAGCAGGAACGGATCTAGCTGAACACTGTGAGCAGGACGCACTGCACTGAATGTAAATAGCAGGAACGGATCTAGCTGAACACTGTGAGCAGGACGCACTGCACTAAATGTAAATACCAGGAACGGATCTAGCTGAACACTGTGAGCAGGACGCACTGCACTGAATGTAAATAGCAGGAACGGATCTAGCTGAACACTGTGAGCAGGACGCACTGCACTGAATGTAAATAGCAGGAACGGATCTAGCTGAACACTGTGAGCAGGACGCACTGCACTGAATGTAAATAGCAGGAACGGATCTAGCTGAACACTGTGAGCAGGACGCACTGCACTGAATGTAAATAGCAGGAACGGATCTAGCTGAACACTGTGAGCAGGACGTACTGCACTAAATGTATATAGCAGGAACGGATCTAGCTGAACACTGTGAGCAGGACGCACTGCACTGAATGTAAATAGCAGGAACGGATCTAGCTGAACACTGTGAGCAGGACGCACTGCACTAAATGTAAATACCAGGAACGGATCTAGCTGAACACTGTGAGCAGGACGCACTGCACTGAATGTAAATAGCAGGAACGGATCTAGCTGAACACTGTGAGCAGGACGCACTGCACTGAATGTAAATAGCAGGAACGGATCTAGCTGAACACTGTGAGCAGGACGCACTGCACTGAATGTAAATAGCAGGAACGGATCTAGCTGAACACTGTGAGCAGGACGCACTGCACTGAATGTAAATAGCAGGAACGGATCTAGCTGAACACTGTGAGCAGGACGTACTGCACTAAATGTATATAGCAGGAACGGATCTAGCTGAACACTGTGAGCAGGACGCACTGCACTGAATGTAAATAGCAGGAACGGATCTAGCTGAACACTGTGAGCAGGACGCACTGCACTAAATGTAAATACCAGGAACGGATCTAGCTGAACACTGTGAGCAGGACGCACTGCACTGAATGTAAATAGCAGGAACGGATCTAGCTGAACACTGTGAGCAGGACGCACTGCACTGAATGTAAATAGCAGGAACGGATCTAGCTGAACACTGTGAGCAGGACGCACTGCACTGAATGTAAATAGCAGGAACGGATCTAGCTGAACACTGTGAGCAGGACGCACTGCACTGAATGTAAATAGCAGGAACGGATCTAGCTGAACACTGTGAGCAGGACACACTGCACTAAATAGTCTAGATAGAAGATAACAGGAACGGATCTAGCTAAACTGAATACAGTGTATATATATATATGCAACACCTGGGATGCATATATATACACAATACACTGTAAGTGCAGCTAACTGACTGACTGTTCTGCCTAATCTATCTAACTCAAATCAAATGACACTGTCTCTCTCTCTCTCTATCTCTCAGCACACCGGAACACACACTACACAGGGCCGCCGTGCAGGCGGCCTTATATAGTGTGGGGTGTGTACTAAATCCCCTGAGCCATAATTGGCCAAAGCCACCCTGGCTTTGGCCAATTACAGCTCTCTCTACTGACGGCGCTGTGATTGGCCAAGCATGCGGGTCATAGTGCATGCTTGGCCAATCATCAGCCAGCAATGCACTGCGATGCCGCAGTGAATTATGGGCCGTGACGCGCCACACGAATTTGGCGCGAACGGCCCATATCGTTCGCAATTCGACGGACGGTCGAACAGCCGATGTTCGAGTCGAACATGGGTTCGACTCGAACACGAAGCTCATCCCTATTGCTGAGTAGCTTATTGCAGGGAGCTGCTAGGGTGCGCTGGTAAGGTTAAAGGGCAACCATGCGAGGAGAGATTCCAGGTGTGGAGCCGTGGAGCAACCAGGAGCAGAGTCAGAGCCAGGCCAATGGTCATGCAACACAGGAATCAGTCCGGAATAAGGTACAGCAGGATCATCAGGAACGGAGAAGGTAGCCGGGGTCAAACACAGGAGGACGAGTAAGGTACAGGTGCGGAGCAGAAGAATAGTCAGGTAGAAGCTGGGGTCAATGCAGACGGAACACAGGAGTAGTCAGGCAAGCCGAGTAGTAACAGGAAACAGGTATAACGACAGGCACTAGGAACACAGGAAGCTGATGATAATCCAGCAACCAGCGTGTACCAGCAGCAGGCTTAAATAGGCAAAAGGGCACCAATGATTACTGTGATGCGTGCGTGTGCGTTAGCGCGCGCGTCTGCGCGCTCCCGCTGTTGCACACCTGTGTGCGCCCATCGCTGTGCACCTACGTGCGCGCATGCGTACAGAGATTCGCCTGGCGCCACCATGATGGACACTGGCAGAATTACCCGTCCTACGGCTAGCACCCTGACACAGACCTCCAAAAGGAATTTAACCTGCCCAAGAACCGCCTAATCTGTGACATGCCCACCAGGTGGAACTCAACGTTGGCCATGCTGCAGCGGCTGCACACGCAGCAGAGGGCCATCAATGAGTACCTGTGCGACTATGGCACCAGGACCGGGTCAGGGGAGCTTGTTTTTTTTACCCCACGCCAGTGGGCCATGATCAGGGATGCATGCACTGTCCTGTCACCATTTGAGGAGGCCACAAGGATGGTGAGCAGTGACAGTGCATGCATCAGTGACACTGTCCCCCTTGTCCACCTGTTGGAGAACATGCTGCGTGGAATAATGGACAGGGCACTTGAGGCAGAACAGAGGCAGGAAGAAGAGGACTTCCTTAGCTCTCAAGGCCCCCTTTATCCAGACAGTGTTCCTGCGTGCCCGCCGATCACACGGGAAGAGGACGAGGAGGAGGAGGATTGTGTCAGTATGGAGGTGGAGCCTGGCACTCAGCATCAGCAGCAGTCTTTAAGGGATCATTTACAGTCCCAAGAAACACATGGACTTGTACGTGGCTGGGAGGAGGTGGCTGCGGATCATGTCGTCCTTATTGACCCAGAGGACTCCGGACCGAATGCCTCAGCAAACCTACGCTGCATGGCCTCCCTGATCCTGCAAAGCCTGCGGAAGGATCCTCATATTCGTGGTATCAAGGAGAAGGAACAATACTGGCTGGCAACCCTCCTTGATCCACGTTACAAGGGTAAGGATGCGGACCTTATCTTGCCATCGTAGAGGGAGCAGAGGATGAAACATCTTCGGGAGGCCTTGCAGAAAGGTCTGTGCAACACGTTCCCAGAGACTGGGAGGTTACAAACTCCTGTTCCTGGACAACGTGTTGCTGAGGCTTCGGTCAGTCAAAGAAGGAGCGGTGGAGAAGGTGGCCGTCTGACCGATGCGTTCAGACAATTTTTTAGTCCGCAGCCCCAAGGTATGATCGGTTCCAGCAACCATCGCCAGCGTCTGTTTTACGTGGTGCAGGAATACCTAGGGGCAAGATCTGACTTGGACACCTTTCCCACCGAAAATCCTCTGGGTTACTGGGTCTTGAGGATGGATCACTGGCCAGAGCTTGCACAGTATGCAATTGAGCTACTGGCCTGTCCTGCATCCAGCGTTCTTTCGGAACGCACATTCAGTGCTGCTGGAGGCTTTGTAACCAATCACAGTGTGCGTCTGTCCACCGACTCGGTCGATCGACTGAGTTTCATAAAAATGAATCAGTCTTGGATCACCACCAGCTACAAAGCACCTGATGCTGATGTAACCGAATAATTTTTTTTGAAATGTCAGATCCCTTCAAAGACTGCTTATGCTGATGCTGAGTGACTATCCTGTTATGCTGAGTAATTATCCTCTTCCTCCTCAATGATCATGCTGATAGCTTGTAAGAACATTTTTGGTTCTGGGCGCCGCCACCAGTGCCTAAGGCTCAATTTTTCAGCCCCCGTTTAACAGGGGCGTGTAATTACAATTTTTGATGCAATTCTTTGCAGCAGGACTAGTTCCTGCACTCCAACTAGAGTATCTGTGAGGGGTTGCAGTGTTGTGGCACCATCACCAGTGCCTAAGACCCAATTTTTCAGTCCCTGTTCAACTGGGACATGTAATTAGAATTCTTGATATAATATTTCACAGCAGAGCCCGTTCCAGCGCCCACCAAGAGTAACTGTGAGGACTTACAGTGTTACGGCACCACCACCACCATCACCAAAGGCCCAATTTTTCTGGCCCTGTTCAACAGGGGCATGTAATTACAATTCTTGATCTAATATTTCACAGCAGGGCCCTGTGAGGGCTTACAGTGTTGTGGCAACACCAACACCTAAGGCCCAAATTTCTGCAGAGTATATAGGGCAGGCCCCTACTTTCAAGCATCCAACTTACAAATGACTCCTACTTGCAAACGGAAGGAGACAACAGGAAGTGAGATGAAATCTACCCCTAGGAAGGGAAATTCTCTCCTGTAAGAGTTAATATGGGAAAAACGTGTCTCCTCTCCACTGATGCTTTATCACCAATCCTTGTTTCACTAAAAACCCCAAATTGTCAAAAAACATTTGTCATTGGGACAGAAAGTGAGGTGAAATCTTCTGAAGACGTGCACAGACAGCAAAACAAATGTCACAGGGGTGATAACCCTTCCCTATGTTTTCCAAAAAGCTTAAAAATACATTTTTTGGCTGGAGCTACACTTTAAAAATGTACCAGTTCAAAATTACAAACAGATTCTACCTAACAACAAACCTACAGTCCATGTCTTGTTTGCACCGCCTGTATACTGCTCTTCAGAGTATAAAGGGCCTGGGGGCCCCACGCCTTTCCTTTTTTTAATTTGGGTGTGGGGTTCCCCTTAATATCCATACAAGACCCAAAGGGCCTGGTAATGGACTGGGGGGGTATCCATGCCATTTGTCTCACTGATTTTGATCCATATTGCCGGGACACAACATTACATTAAAGCCGCAATCAGTTTTAAATGACTTTTATTCCTTTACAGATGTCATTTTGTGCAGGAACTGTTCTAAGCATGGGCAACACGCGCCACTTTACAGGCATCCTATAGACACCCCCCAGGTACGATATTTAAAGGAATATTTCACTTTTTTTTCACTTTAAGCATTATTTTCTGCGCCCACCAAGAGTAACTGTGAGGACTTACAGTGTTGTGGCACCAGCACCACCACCACCATCACCAAAGGCCCAATTTTCCTGGCCCTGTTCAACAGGCGCATGTAATTACAATTCTTGATCTAATATTTCACAGCAGGGCCCTGTGAGGGCTTACAGTGTTGTGGCCACAACAACACCTAAGGCCCAAATTTCTGCAGAGTATATAGGGCAGGCCCCTACTTTCAAACATCCAACTTACAAACGACTCCTACTTGCAAACAGAAGGAGACAACACGAAGTGAGATGAAATCTACTCCTAGGAAGGGAAATTCTCTCCTGAAAGAGTTAATTTGGGAAAAACTTTTCTCCTTTCCACTGATGCTTTATCACCAATCCTTGTTTCACTAAAACCCCCAAATTTTCAAAAAAACATTTGTCATTGGGACAGAAAGTGAGGTGAAATCTTCTGAAGAGGAGCACAGACAGCAAAACAAATGTCACAGGGGTGATAACCCTTCCCTATGTTTTCCAAAAAGCTTAAAAAAGATTTTTTGGCTGGAGCTAAACACGTTAAAAATGTACCAGTTCAAAATTACAAACAGATTCTACTTAACAACAAACCAACAGTCCCTGTCTTGTTTGCACCGCCTGTATACTGCTGTTCAGAGTATATAGGGCCTGGGCGCCCCACACCTTTGCTTTTTTAATTTGGGTGTGGGGTTCCCCTTAATATCCATACAAGACCCAAAGGGCCTGGTAATGGACTGGGGGTACCCTTGCCATTTGTCTCACTGATTTTCATCCATATTGCAAGGACCCGACATTACATTAAAGCCGCGAGCAGTTTTAAAAGACTTTTATTCCTTTATATATTATATATTATTATATATTGTCTGCTCTGCGGTACATGAGGATCTTGTCAGAATTTGCAGAAGGTAAACTAATCTTAGGCGGGGATTTTAATGCCCCTTTGGACCCACTCCTAGACTCATCAACCTCTAGATCAGCCATCTCCTTTACCAAAATGAGGGCATTCAAGCGGGCTATCTACGACCTCCGTATAATTGACATTTGGCGGGTTCTGTTTCCAAAGACTCGCAACTATACTAATTTCTCAGAGGTCCATCATTCTTATAGTCGTATCGACTATTTTCTTATTGATCATAGTTGTTTGGATTGGTCACCTGAATGCGAGATAGACTCAATGGTCTGGTCTGACCACTCGCATATCTATCTGACACTAACGCTCCCTTCCACTCCGATGAGGGAATGGACGTGGAGGCTGAATGATTCACTTCTCACAAACCCTGACTGCTCCCACAAGGTTTCGGAAACCATTACTAATTTCCTAACAGATCATGCCACAGACACTACCCCACTACCCTTTCAGTGGGAAGCGCTTAAAGCTGTCTTGCGAGGAATCTTTATTCAGATGGGGTCCCGCTTGAAGAAGGCACGATCAGCCGCAATAACATAAGCAATGCAAAAACTTCGAGAACTTGAGACCCAACATAAACGAGCCCCAACGGTGGTGACTCTTACAGAGGTCTCCATGGCTCAATCCCAACTCAAAGAATTGTATGAGGCCTCAGCTCGTACCTATGCAGACAGACTTGTCCTTCATCAGTAACGATTCCAAGATACAGTGGCTTGCGAAAGTATTCGGCCCCCTTGAACTTTTCAACCTTTTGCTACATTTCAGGCTTCAAACATAAAGATCTAAAATTGTAATTTTTTGTGAAGAATCACCAACAAGTGGGACACAATTGTGAAGTGGAACGAAATCTATTGGATATTTTAAACTTTTTTAGCAATTAAAAAACTGAAAAGTGGTGTGTGCAAAATTATTCGGCCCCTTTACTTTCAGTGCAGCAAACTCACTCCAGAAGTTCAGCGAGGATCTCTGAATGATCCAATGTTGTCCTAAATGACTGATGGTGATAAATAGAATCCACCTGTGTGTAATCAAGTCTCTGTATAAATGCATCTGCTCTGTGATAGTCTCAGGGTTCTGTTGAAAGCGCAGAGAGCATCATGAAGACCAAGGAACACACCAGGCAGGTCCGTAATACTGTTGTGGAGAAGTTTAAAGCCGGATTTGGATACAAAAAGATTTCCCAAGCTTTAAACATCCCAAGGAGCACTGTGCAAGCGATCATTTTGAAATGGAAGGAGTATCAGACCACTGCAAATCTACCAAGACCTGGCTGTCCCTCTAAACTTTCAGCTCAGACAAGGAGAAGACTGATCAGAGATGCAGCCAAGAGGCCCATGATCACTCTGGATGAACTGCAGAGAACTACAGCTGAGGTGGGAGAGTCTGTCCATAGGACAACAATCAGTCGTACACTGCACAAATCTGCCCTTTATGGAAGAGTGGCAAGAAGAAAGCCATTTCTCAAAGATATCCATAAAAAGTCTCGTCTAAAGTTTGCCACAAGCCACCTGGGAGACACACCAAACATGTGGAAGAAGGTGCTCTGGTCCGATGAAACCAAAATCGAACTTTTTGGCCACAATGCAAAACGATATGTTTGGCGTAAAAGCAACACAGCTCATCACACTCAACACACCATCCCCACTGTCAAACATGGTGGTGGCAGCATCATGGTTTGGGTCTGCTTTTCTTCAGCAGGGACAGGGAAGATGGTTAAAATTGAGGGGAAGATGGATGCAGCCAAATACAGGACCATTCTGGATAAAAACCTGTTGGAATCTGCAAAAGACCTGAAACTGGGACGGAGATTTATCTTCCAACAAGACAATGATCCCAAACATACAGCAAAATCTACAAAGGAATGGTTCACAAATAAACGTATCCAGGTGTTAGAATGGCCAAGTCAAAGTCCAGACCTGAATCCAATCGAGAATCTGTGGAAAGAGCTGAAAACTGCTGTTCACAAACGCTCTCCATCCAACCTCACTGAGCTCGAGCTGTTTTGCAAGGAAGAATGGGCAAGAATTTCAGTCTCTCGATGTGCAAAACTGATAGAGACATACCCCAAGCGACTTGCAGCTGTAATCGCAGCAAAAGGTGGCTCTACAAAGTATTAACGCAAGGGGGCCGAATAATTTTGCACGCTCCCACTTTTCATTTTTTTATTAGTTAAAAAAGTTTCAAAAATCCAAAAGATTTCGTTCCACTTCACAATTGTGTCCCACTTGTTGGTGATTCTTCACAAAAAATAAAAATTGTATATCTTTATGTTTGAAGCCTGAAATGTGGCAAAAGGTTGAAAAGTTAAAGGGGGCCGAATACTTTCGCAAGCCACTGTAAATGCGGTAGACCATTGGCTCGCTCCCTCCACCCGAATACATCTTCTACACTTATACCTCATATTCGGGCCCCATCTGGGGAAATGATCAGTGAACCCTCTAAGATATCACAAACATTCCGGGATTTTTACCAAACACTCTATAATCTACCACCTGGCATCTCTTCTAGCCCCACCCTTACCCCTGAATCTGATAGACAGTCCTATATTAAGGAAACGGCGCTCCCTACATTGGACGAAGACACTGTAGAAGAGCTGGAACAGGTAATTACAGCAGAGGAGGTCGCAGGAGCGATAGCGGCCACCCCATCCGGTAAAAGCCCGGGTCCAGATGGCTTTATCCTAAATTCTACAAAATATTTGCTCCCCTACTGACCCCCTTCTTAACTAAGGTGTTCAACTCCTTATCGGAAGGCTCGGCGTTTCCTACACAAACATTAGAACCCGACATCGCCATTATCCCAAAACCAGATAAGGACCCAACTTTGTGCGCTAATTATAGGCCCATATCATTAATTGGAGTAGACCTAAAAATATATGCCAAAATACTTGCCAATAGTAGACATGTGCAGGATGAAAAAATTTGTTTAGTTTCGTTTCGTTTCGATTTGTTATTTAACTAAATTCATTTAGTTAAATTCGTTGCATTCGTTACATTTTGTTTTCGGAATTCGTTTAGTTTTGTATTCGAATTCGAAAAAATTCGACGGCATTCGAAAAAATTCGACCGTATTCGAAAAAAACTATCAAATTCGAAAAAATTCTACCACATTCGAAAAAAACTATCAAATTCGAAAAGATTCTACCACATTCGAAAAAAAACTGTCAAATTTGAATAAATTCTACCACATTCGAAAAAAACTATAAAATTTAAAAAATTTTTACCACATTCGAAAAAAACTGTCAAATTCGAAAAAATTCTACCACATTCGAAAAAAACTATAAAATTCGAAAAAATTCTACCGCATTCGAAAAAAACATTAACTGAATTTGAAAAAGTAAACTATATATAACCATTTTGCAAAATTTGAAATTAGTATAGAATGAAATCAAATTCCAATAGAAAAGATTAGGATAGAATAGAACATATAAAAGAATAGCATAAAAAAAAAATAGAACAGAATAGAAAAAAATATTCTATTCTATTCTAATCTTTTCTATTCGAATTCGAATTCATTCTGTACAAAATTCCAATTTCGGAAGATGGTTATATATATATTATATTTTTTTTTCTATTCTGTTCCATTGTTTTTCTATGCTATTCTTTTCTATTCTATTCTAAACTTTTCTATTCGAATTTGAATTAATTCTATGCAAAATTCGAATTTATATATATATATATATATATATATATATATATATATATATATATATATATATATATATATAAAATATTTCTTTCTATTCTGTTCTACTGTTCTATTGTTTTTCTATTCTATTCTTTTCCATTAGATTTCATTCTATTTCCATATAACCATTTTCCGAAATTCGAATTTTGTATAGAATGAATTTGAATTCAAATATTAAAAGATTAGAATATAATAGAAAATAATAGAAAAACAATAGAACAGAATAGAAAAAAATAATATATATATATATATATATATATATATATATAACCATCTTCCGAAATTCGAATTTCGTATAAAATGAATTTGAATAGAAAAGATTAGAATAGAGTAGAAAGAATAGACTAGAAAAACAATAGAACAGAATAGAATAAAATATATATATTATATTTTATTCTGTTCTGTTCTATTGTTTGTCTAGTCTATTATTTTCTATTCTAATCTTTTCTATTCAAATTCGAATTCATTCTATACAAAATTCCACTTTCAGAAGCCATCTTCCGAAATTCGAATTTCGGATAGAATGAATTCAAATTCGAATAGAAAAGTTTAGAATAGAATAGAAAAGAATAGCATGGAAAAACAATGAAACAGAATAGAAAATTTATATATTTATATATATATATATATATATATATATATATATATATATATATATATATATATATATATATATATATATATATATATATATATATATAAAACATCTTCCAAAATTCGAATTTCATTTAGACCTAAATCAAATTTGAATAAAAATGATTAGAATAGAATAGAAAATAATAGAATAGACTAGAAAAACGTTAGAACAGAATAGAAGAAAATATATATATATATTATATTTTCTTCTATTCTGTTCTATTGTTTTTCTAGTCTATTATTTTATATTATTTTCTGTTCTAATCTTTTCTATTCAAATTCGAATTCATTCTATAAGAAATTCAAACTTCAGAAGCCATGTTCCGAAATTCGAATTTCGTATAGAATGAGTTTGAATTTGAATTGAAAAGACTATTATAGAATATAAAATAATAGAAAAAAAAAGCATAAAAAAACAATAGAAGAGAATAATAAAAAAAATCATATATATATCATATATATATAGCAACTTCAAAGTAAATCACACTAAGTCAGAAATCTTGAACATCTCACTGTCCCAGGAGGCCCTACGCCAAGTCTCCACTAAGTTTTCCTTTAAAACTGTTTCCACTTACATCTGATACCTGGGAATCCAAATACCCTCAGATTGGTCCAAATTGTTCTCACTGAACTTCGCTCCCCTTCTGCTTAGAACCAAGACAGATCTCTCAAACTACATGAAGAAACGCCTATTATGGCTAGGCAGAGTGAATGCTTTAAAAATGGACGTCATCCCTCGGTTTCTCTATCTGTTCCAGACAATTCCCATTTCCATACCCTCTTGGTTCTTTACGAAACTCCGCCAAATGTTTTCCTCCTTTATATGGGGGGGGCTCGTCCTCGGATACGTTATGAGACTCTATCGCTCCCCAAGAATCGTGGTGGAGCTGGTGCCCCAGATGCCTCTTTATACTATAGAGCAGCAGTACTCACGCATATACTTAACTGGTTCCACCATTCCTCCACCAAGTTATGGGTACAAATAGAGAGCCATCTCAATCCAATAGATCTCCGCGCTTTGCCGTGGACGCCTGTTGAATTCCTGAAGGGCGGAATATCCCTTGGCGACCTCACCTGACAAACTATACAATTATGGACCCGCATGAATTCCTCCAAGACCCTATCTCCACTAAAAGGACCCATGACACCACTGTTTGGGACTCCAGCTTTTCCACCAGCCATACAGGGGGCGAGTTTTGGACCTTGAAGTAAAGAGGAACACAGACGACTTGCCCAAGTCCTACGCTCAGACTCCTCTCTGACTACAGACGTTCCCTCCAATACCTATCCTCATGCTTCAACGCATTGGCTGCAGAGGCAACAAGTGTTATCCTACATTCGTACCTTCCCATCCCTGCCTGATATACTTTCTGACTTAACAGATTAAGAGAACATGCTGCTTCAGTCCGACCCCCCCTACGCATGTGGTCTCTCAACTATACTCCCTCCTACACATGGTTTCTAATCCTGACCTCCCCCCATACACACAGGCCTGGCAGGAAGACTTGGGTCACTCCATTTCACCTGTTGACTGGCAAAAGTGCTTCATTCTGACTCACAAAATATCCTTAGCCTCCAAAGCTCAAGAAAAAGGATTCCAGTTATTGACTCGATGGTACAGATGCCCCTCGACTTTCACTGGATAAACCCAGCGCTCCCAAATACCTGCTGGCGTTGCTTGTCATCCAAGGGAACATTACTCTACATTTGGTGGGAATGCCCCCCTGTACGGAGGTTCTGGCAAAAGATCCTCGACCTGTACTGCAGACTGATGGCGACATCAATCACACCCTCTCCTGAGGTAACCCTGCTATCTATGATCCCTGGACCTCTTAAATCGGTCAAAAAAGACATTCTGTGGCACTTTCTGGCAGCAACTAGAATGGTTCTGCCCAGACACTGGAAGTCGACAAACATGCCTTCCCTGGGGGAGTGGGCAATTGAAGTGGACCGAATCAATAGCTTAGAACGCATGTTGTCGCAGGAAATGGGTAAAGAGGAGCAATTCTCCAAGACCTGGACCTCATGGTCTATGTTTCGATATTCCTCAGAATTCATTCCTTGGGCTGCAGAGGAATCCACCAATGCAACTGTGTAGCCTAATGCCCCGTACACACGGTCGGATTTTCCGATGGAAAATGTCCGATCGGAGCGTGTTGTCAGAAATTCCGACCGTGTGTGGGCTCCATTGGACATTTTCCATTAACAAAATCCGTTGTCGGAAATTCCGATCGTGTGTACACAAATCCGACGGACAAAGTGCCACGCATGCTCAGAATAAATAAAGAGATGAAAGCTATTGGCCACTGCCCCGTTTATAGTCCCGACGTACGTGTTATACGTCACCGCGTTCAGAATGATCAGATTTTCCGACAACTTTGTGTGACCGTGTGTATGCAAGACAAGTTTGAGCCAACATCTGTCGGAAAAAATCCTAGGATTTTGTTGTCAGAATGTCCGAACAAAGTCCGACCGTGTGTACGCCCTATAAGTGGAATGTCTCCCTCTTACTATCTACCTACTATACTGCCTTGACCCCTCTGTCCTCATCTTCATCCCCCTCTTCACTTTATATATTACAGTGCTACACGACCTCCCAAAAAAAGAAGGGAGACAGACCATGCCTGTTAAGAAGTGTTTTTTGGGAAAGCCTGGCTTTTGGTAAGCCTGTCCTTTGGTGGGACTGTTAAGAAGTTTTAAAACGTAATATTACGCTCCTTTTGGGAAGGAGAATAAGATAAGGGTTAATAAGGCAATTACTACTGGGATCCACAAACTTTTGCTCTATCTGGCTTTTCTTGTCTATCGCATTTGCATAAAAGTCTAAGATATCTGTTGTGTGGGATACGGGGCTGTATGGGGTAAGGCAGCCCTGTTTGCACTGTGTTATATGATGTCCCAAAAGGGGAAAATTTAATTAGAGTGAAGTAAATTTCCCTTGTTATGTACAGGTATCGTGGAAGTGGTGAGTACTGTTATATGCATGTTCATATAAGTTTGCTAAGGTTTTCTTTGAAGAGACAATGGTATAGTATATGAATAATATTACTTCTCCCCTTTTTGGTTATAGAGCTTTAGAATTAGAAGTGCTTAATTTGTTTGCAAGATGTGTAATTGTTTGAAGAACATGTTTAGATACATGTTTAAACATGTTTGATGACTCTTTGAAGGTAAAAAGAATAGTATTTTGAAGGTTGCAAAAGATTGTGTTAGACGGGCTGGGGGTTGTGTGAGGACATTTTGTGATGAGGTATAGTAAGTGAGTAGTTTAAAGGTGTTTTTAATAAAAACATCCTACATTGTTGAGGGGAAGGTAAGTTAAGTTGGAAGGTGAAGAGAGAGAGAGGAGTCATTTAGTAATGAAGGTTTCCATCGTACAAGCCGATTTTCCGAGCAGTTTTAAAGCGGGAGTCCGGCGCAAATTTTCTTTTTTAGATGTCAGCAGCTGCAAATACTGCAGCTGCTGACTTTTAAAATAAGGTCACTCATCTGTCCCGGGGTCCAGCGATGTCGGCACCCGAGACCGAACCGTCCTCGGGTGCTGCCACCCCCATTCTCAATGAGGGAATCAGGAAGTGAAGCATTGCGGCTTCATTTCCCGATTCCCTACTGCGCATGCGTGAGTCGCGCTGCGCGTTCTCAATGGTCCCCGCTATCTCCTGGGACCTGTGTCTTTCCCAGGAGACATCGGGGGAGTGCGGGAGGGGGCGTGACTCCCGCAGGAGTCTATTCCCGGAAGTGGGTGAAGATACCTGTCTTAGACAGGTATCTGCACCCCCCTCCCCCCTGAAAGGTGCCAATTGTGACACCGGAGGGGGGGAGGAATCCGATGAACGGAAGTTCCACTTTTGGGTGGAACTCCGCTTTAAAGAAATGACACGTAGAGAAAAATAGTGCTTTTAAAAACGGGAAGTGACAGTCGGGGCTATTTGAGATTTAAAGGGGACAATGAATGTTGGGACATTTCATGTATTTATTGATCATGAAGCATATTTGAGGAACGATTTTAAAGGACAGCCGAGACAGGAGGTTTTGGGCAGTTAAGGAAATTAACACAGAAGGAGTTTTGTTTAAAATAAGGAAGTTAGAGTGTTACGGCCAGGTTTAAAAATGTGGATTACCAGATAAAAGGTGTTGTTAAAATAAGGATTTTTGTGTAAACTTACCCTGTTTGTTGATTGTTGTTTGCTGAAGTTATAATGAGTCGGTACGGGTGGGTCGGTAAAATGTGCAGATCAGTGCAGACCACTGTTCAGCAACAGGCACGGGTACAGAAGGTGGTGGGGGCTGATTCCCAGGTGGCATCAGGACATGGTGCCTCTACTGCACCAGACATACAGGAAAAGGTTCGATCAAGGGTAAAAAGAGAGAGAGCTGGTGGGGAGGCTAGAACCCTTGTTGAAAACACCCCACCTCGTGCAAGGAGCGGCCCCTGATGCTGGGGTCTCGTGAGACTTTGCAGGATTATGGTACCAGAGATTCACATAAAGACCGAGATGATGGTTTATTAGGCAGTGATAACGTTGTCGCTGCTCGGGACACTGACAGGGGGACATGGTTCCTGTTTTGGGGGAACTGAATGAGGTAGAGGGAAGTTAAAAATCGTCTTCCTTCCCCCTCGGATCCCCCCAGATTCCCTCTTCGCTTCGTCTCTGTTTCATGGACTTTTTGTGGACTGTGATCAGTGGCAATCCTTATGCAGTTTCATAAGACGGAGACCTAGGTAGAGGAAAGTTGTTGTTAATAGAGAGAAAAGCTTAATTTTATGTGTATGTGAATTTTTGTCTTGTTTTGGAATTCTGATTTAACCACTTCCCGCCCGCCCTATAGCGGATTGACGTCCGGGAAGTGGTTCAGTTATCCTGACTGGGCGTCATATGACGTCCAGCAGGATAACATGCCGCCGCGCGCCCACGGGGGTGCGCTTCACGGCGATCGGTGGATCAGTGTGTCAGTCTGACACACCACTACACCGATCTTGGTAAAGAGCCTCCGGCAGGGGCTCTTTACCACGTGATCAGCCGTGTCCAATCACGGCTGATCACGCTGTCAATAGGAAGAGCCGTTGATCGGCTCTTCCTCACTCGCGTCTGACAGACGCGAGTAGAGGAGAGCCGATCGGCGGCTCTCCTGGCAGGGGGGGTCTGCGCTGATTGTTTATCAGCGCAGCCCCCCTGCAGATCACCACACTGGACCACCAGGGATCACCACTAGGACCACCAGGGAAGGGGCAACATGTGGATGGCCAGGTAAGTATCCCATGGCCATCCACATGTGCCCAGTGTGCCCAGTCATTGCCCAATCTGTGCCAATCAGTGCCCACAAATGGGCACTGATTGGCACCATTATGTTGCAGTGATGCCCAGCAATGCCACCCTTAGGGGCATCACTGCAAACAACCAGTGTCATCAGTGCCACCCATCAGTGTCCATCGGTGCCACCTGTCAGTGCCCATCCGTGCCCATCAGGGCCCACCTATCAGTGCCCATTCGTGCCCATCTGTGCCAACTATCAGTGCCACCCATAAGTAACCATCAATGCCACCTACGAGTGCCCATCAATGCCACCTATGAGTGCCCATCAGTGCCGCCTATGAGTGCCCATGGGTGCCACCTATGAGTGCCCATCAGTGCCGCATACCAGTGCCACCTATCAGTGCCCATAAGTGCCACCTATCAGTGCCCATCAGTGCCGCCTATCAGTGCCCATCATCAGTGCCCGTCAGTGCCACCTCATCGGTGCCACCTCATTGGTGCCACCTCATCGGTGCCCATCAGTGCCGCCGTATCAGTGCCCGTCAGTGCAGCCATATCAGTGCCCGTTATTGAAGAAGAAAACGTACTTATTTACAAAAAGCTTTAACAGAAACAAAGAAAAACTTGTTTTTTTTCAAAATTTTCGGTCTTTTTTTATTTGTTGCGCAAAAAATAAAAACCGCAGAGGTGATCAAATACCACCAAAAGAAAGCTCTATTTGTGGGAACAAAATGATAAAAAAATTGTTTGGGTACAGTGTAGCATGACCGCGCAATTGTCATTCAAATTGCGACAGCACTGAAAGCTGAAAATTGGCCTGGGCGGAAAGGTGTCTAAGTGCCCGGTATTGAAGTGGTTAAAGTATAAGTTGTTTTTTTCTTCTGAATGCAGATTGATTGCTTGGTAGTTGATATATGTCCTATGATCCTGCCAAGACAGAGAGCGTTGCTAAAGTGGGCAGGTGAGAGGGACAGAGTAGGGTACTCATCTGTGTGTGGTGCTTTAAGAGGATTGAATGGCAGACTTGGACAAGGACAAGTTACTATTTGAGTGATTCCTCCTGTCCAAAGTATTGTTTAGCACAATGCACGGAGGTACATATCCACTCGCAGAGGTCTGCTATTTTTTTTTTTTTTTTTATAATTTTTTATTTTTCAATAAATTTTTCAACAAATATAAATCAGCATAACAAAAGGTATAAGGAAAAGTCATGACAATTTACATAGAAACAATCAAAATAAAATTAGTGCAAACATTGTAAAGAAGCATGGTGAGGGAATCTGTATAGATAGAAGTCAGCTTCTTCCCGAATTGGGTCATATATTAAGAGAGAAATAATTCCATACAGTATCTATGCTGCTATCTCAATTACATGTTCAAAAACACAAGGATGCTCAAGAGAACATGTAAGTTGGAATCAAAAAGGAGCAGAAATGGAAGGTACAGAACAAAATTTTGAATCATCCCAAGGTTTCCAAATTTTTTGAAATTGGGGAATTTTACCTTCAATTTTTGCTGTTAAATGTTCCATTTTACGCATATCTGTAATAACGGAGAGGACGTGGTGTAAAGTAGGACCGTTGGTAGAGAGCCAAAGTCTAGGGATGGCTCTTTTTGCTGCCAAAAGTACAAAAGACCCTAATCTCTGTAGTGGTTTAGGGATATCCGGGAAAGGTAGACCCAACAGGAAATGTATGGGTTTTAATGGAATAGATGTGGCGAAAAGTGATTGCAATAGATTTTGTATCTCAATCCAATATGTACCTAAGACGTGACAGTCCCAGAAAATGTGAAGGTGTGTACCTACGGACCGTCCACATCTCCAGCACAAATCAGAAAGAGACGCATTTTGGGCATGTAGCAACTCAGGAGTTTTGTACCAAAGAAATATTATCTTAATAGCGGTCTCCTTTTGTGCCACACATCTGGAAACTTTAAAAGCCGACTCCCAGATTTTACCCCAATCTATTAATGAAATTGATCTGTTTAGCATTTTGGACCATTTTGTCATGTATCTATGTATGGAGTCATTTAAAGGGTGTGTTGTCTGGAGTATTTTATATATGGATGAGATTAGGTTTGGTTCGTAAGGGCCATTTGTACACAATAATTCAAAAGCAGTGGGATTTTCTAAGGATAAGGAGAGGAAGCAGGTTTGGAAAAAATGTTTAATTTGTAGGTAGAAGTATTCTGTAGATTTCGGTAGGACATATTTTTCTTTAAGGACTGAGAAAGGTAAAAGCTTATGTGTTACTGGGTGAACTAAATGTCGCAGCTGAAACATCCCCGCGTGTGTCCATGAAATTGTTCGCAGGTATGATAATCCGTCCGGAATTTCTGGGTTAAAAATGAAATTCTGGAGAGGGGAGCAAGGTAGGGAGAGATGAAATTTGTCTCTACACCTTTTCCAGATTGATAGCGTAAAAAGCATCGGGGAGAGACACAGAGACCGTAGTTGGGGTATGAATTTCTGAGAGGAAGGCCATAATAGATAGCATGGATGTACAGGGGCAGTAATCCCCATTTCAATTTCGGCCCATCTATTTGCAGCCTTCCTTGAGGTCCATGTTGTCAATACTCTAAGATGAGAGGCATAGTAATATTTAGAGGTCTGCTATTTTGCTTCAGGTGGAAGAGGGGATCAAACCACCAACCAGGCACTCACCACTGCTTTTGTGGAGAGCATACTGCTATATTTGCGTTCCATATTCAGTGAGTCAGAGAGACTTGCTGGACTGGAGAATGAATGTCAAAGAAGGATTTAATTGAGAAGAGTATATAGATTTAAAATGTTATACATGTTTATTGTTAAAATGTTGCAACTATTGTCAGTCTATTCATGAAATGTGTTGGGCACATATTAAGCCCATGCCCACTGCATAGTAGATTGGGAACATTAAAAGGGGAATGTGACACGTCACTGATAAATTACATGTATGCACTGGTACCAAATGTTTTTTTTTTAGGAATCTGATCAGATACAAATTTTTAAAAGTAGCATTTCAATTTATGTATAGGGTATCTTGATTATTTCAGTTATGCCCCGTACACACAGTCGGATTTTCCGACGGAAAATGTGTTATAGGACCTTGTTGTCGGAAATTCCGACCGTGTGTGGGCTCCATCACACATTTTCCATCGGATTTTCCGACATACAAAGTTTGAGAGCAGGATATAAAATTTTCCGACAACAAAATCCGTTGTCGGAAATTCTGATCGTGTGTACACAAATCCGACAGACAAAGTGCCACGCATGCTCAGAATAAATAAAGAGATGAAAGCTATTGGCCACTGCCCGTTTATAGTCCCGACGTACGTGTTTTACATCACCGCGTTTAGAACGATCGGATTTTCCGACAACTTTGTGTGACCGTGTGTATGCAAGACAAGTTTGAGCCAACATCCGTCGGAAAAAATCCTAGGATTTTGTTGTCGGAATGTCCGAACAAAGTCCAACCGTGTGTACGGGGCATGAGAGTTTGACTGTTTTAGTTGTAGTTGCCTATCCTTACATTATTGAAGTTAAAAGGTGTTTCTTTACTAATAACAGCAAATGTGCTATATTTGTGCAAATGGTTTTAATTGTGTTTAAGCTGTATTAACAATGATTAGGAATTTTAAAATGTTGATTTTAACCAAATACAAGTTTAGGCCCCATATACATGGGACGTTGAGGCAAAGTCCTCTGAACAAATTTTTTTGACACCTTGAAACTGGCGTTTAAAATACGTGTTTAGCCGCGTTTGCATGCCGCGTTTAGCCGCGTTTGCATGCTGCGTTTAGCCACGTTTAACCGCGTTTGCGTCTAGAAGCGTTTATTAAGATTACCTCATTTAAGACCCTCCCCAAGCTCAAAAAACATTGTTAGTTAACTATTTCAGCCATTTTGACCAGAGTGAGTAGCAGCAGCAAAGAGAGCAGTTGTCCATTTGTAAAAAGGGAAATGCAGCGCTCAAAAAATGAAGTAACAATGTAACCAGTCCGTGAATATTACACTTGGTGATGAAACATGAGTTCATAAAATCCAAAATACTAGTATGCAAAGGAGTGTAATGAGTCCACACTGTAGAAAGAAATCAATCCAAACTAAGTGTTGGGAAAGTCCTACAAGGACTGGTGTGGGTAGTATGAATCCGTGGGTGAAAAAACAAACTCAGTAATATGCGTTGTGAATCCGTGAATGAAGAACAACATCAGGGGTATAAAACATCAATGAGTAGAGAAGGGTGGGTACTCTTACGGGATGGAATGGATTCCCGTGTCTTATGACATGGAGTCAATGAAACATTGAGCCCCACCGAGGCGATGAAGAGATCTCCGGAAGGCTGGAACTTCTACGGTACACTTCGACTCCACTGAAGCGATGATGGAATATCCAGAAGACTGGAGCTGACTCGGTATACTTCGACCAATGGGCATCAAATAATCATCTGGAAGGATCATCAAACCAGGCTTTCCAGGACCTTGTAGTGAAAATGGCCAGTGGAATGCGATCTCTTTCATCAAGGTGGTATGTAAAAGAGAAATCAAAACTTCCGCATAGTGCAGATAAAACAGGGATTTTTATTTCTAAAAACCATACAAATAAAAAAGTGATCACTATAAAAACAAGCAAGGGCAGCGTGAGGAGGGGAAGATCGCCCGACACGTTTCGACCCAGGGGTCTTCAACAGGGGCATGAGCTACCCCCTCCATGCTGCTGATATTTATAAATGATGTGTCTTAAGGGGTAAGAACCTTGGACCAATCACATTGGATCCATGGTGTCAGGTGAACCGGAAATGCATCATGGTAACACACAAACCAATCAGAATCAAGAAAAAATTACGCACGGGTGTATGCTCCAATGACGCAGTCTCCCAGTTTAAACCGCTCCCAGGAGTCAGTCAGCCACACGTGTCAAACAAAAGGAAGCCGCTTGGCGGGGAAAGCCCGCCAAGTGTCACTTCCTGGTCACGTGGTCCGGGGAAGACGACGTCACGCAAACCCCGCCCAAGTCCCGAAGACACCATTGCGTACACTGGATGGGAGGGGACAGCGCAACGCCGCCGGATCTTCGCCCAACACTTCCCGATCATATGATCGGAAGAAATGTTGCCACGTGACCGTGGAAGGGGAGGACTCAGCAGCGTACTGCAT
Source organism: Lithobates septentrionalis (assembly GCA_037952835.1). Classification (NCBI taxonomy): domain Eukaryota; kingdom Metazoa; phylum Chordata; class Amphibia; order Anura; family Ranidae; genus Lithobates; species Lithobates septentrionalis. The sequence goes on along the minus strand of JBBDGP010003726.1, from coordinate 703,091 downwards.
GTCATCCCCCCTAACGAACAGCTAGATGTCAGCAATTAGAAACAACTAATACACATCATGGCAGAGTAATAATGAACAGTAAGAATAAATCACATTCTTCTATGCAAATGAGATGATAGAAATGATACATACAAATCTCAAACATGGCCAGCTTAGAAATTTAGCAAATGAATAAATGAAATCAAAATTAAAAATAAATTGTATATAAAGGGAAATGTTCAATGGTGTATTCCATGGTAAAAATTGAATTATGATGAATGATTTATGTGAAAGGAAATTAGAATCAATAACGAGAAGGTGACCCCAACAAATAAAGAAAGCCAAACATAGGCCCGGAGGTCATACTTCAAAAGACTCTAAACGACAACCTATCATGAATCAATGACCAATATAGCCACTAAGATAGATTAATGAAAGAGTTGAGGTCCCACTCCACGTTCAAACCGAACGGGAAGTAGGACCTCAGCTCGTAGATCCAGTAAGTTTCGAGGCGTGAAACGATATTGGCAAGCTCTTTTCTTATTGCTTCTCTGACACATTTCGAGAAGGGATGTTCCTTGCCACAGCCGATGTGGCAGCACTTTATACGTGCATACCCCATGACTTAGGCTTTGACGCCATTGAGAGTTTTCTGTCTAGGGATGCTTGACTTCCCCTTTTACAGCGTAACTTTATCATGCAACTGTTAAGGTTACAAAAGGAACCTCATATAAATGGGATTTTAAGGGCAAAATTACTTACAAAAAATTATTAAAAAATAAATTTTATTATACAAAGTTTAAAAACAATTTTATACAAGAAACATGTGTATGGACAACACAATTGTAGTGTATTACAGTAATGACAAAAAAATTATTAAATCCAACGCGTTTCGAAATAGTTAATTTATGCAATCTTCTTCAGGGATAATTTTTGCCATTTCTGAAAGGTACAAAATATAATATAAATATACATATATTTTATATTTTTCATAACATGCATATGAAGCCTGTGCTAAAATACAGAAAAAACTTACAAAAATAGTGGTTGACATAAAAGTTCCCAATGGTTCATCAGACATCCACCCAATCTGTATAGGTCTTTAATCATGCAAAAGAACCCCCGGATAGTAAAATCCAAGAAGAGACGCCAAATTGAAAAAGCGGCGAGCAGCTTTAACAGAATTGCAAAAGGCAGTAATGTGGAAATCTAAGAGAGAAACACACAACACGTGGTAAACACCTTAAGAACAAAAAAAAAAAACCACACAAAACAACCTTACGTGGGATTTTGGAATTTGCGACGTTCCAACCAAGAAATATATGATGGACAATGCTTCAAAAAAGGGGGGACAAAATTCGAACAACCCCAGATATAACAGGGAGTCCAAACCCTGAAAAAATGATGGAAAGAAACGGGTTGTTATGTAGGGGTTAAAAAAAAAAAAAAAAGGACCAAATTTGCCCAATATAGAACCATATCTATAGACTCCATATTCATGACATCCAATAAATAGAATAGTGGCTAAAAAGTCACCCAAATAGGGGGATCCCCCAAGGATACAGGGGGAACCTCTCCAAGAATAAAAGCCAGAATCTCAAACAATTGAAAAAAAATAGAAAATAAATAAATAAATAAATACATAAATCAAAATATTCATGAAAGCATAGATTCAGCTTGCCGAGATGTGCTGTGTGTCTCTCCCACATCTGAACCTAAGGACAGCCCAGAGTCCACAAAAACAACCCAAGAGAGAGGTATTAACCCCTCTGCTTGTGAGGATAAGGACAAGATACTGTGTTGTTCCTCGGACCGAGTGTCGTCGGATGACGCTGGCGGCTCAGGGGTTCCCAGCGTTCTCCTTTTATGGCCCGTGCTTGTTCGCCGCCTGCAGAGCATCGGGAGACACCGCCGCATCGAATGACAGCGGTGACGTCATTCCCTAAGCGCCGCTCATACGAGGGCGGCGTGTATCAAAGGCAGGACGTAAGGGGAGCGGGGCCGGCATCCGGCCACGCCTATCCCCTTGCCGTCTATGGCCAGAAAAAACATCATTGCTGACAGCACCACAGCGGATCGTCCCATACTGAGTCAGGGGGGAGCGGTCAACCTCGGCCCCATCTCCCCACAGCATAGGACATACCAAAAGAGGCAATAGTCACAATATGGTTCCTGCCACAATGCAGGGCAAGAATCCAAAACGTGTATATAATAAAATACAAAAAAAAAATTTTAATAAAAAATTAATATTATCAAGACAATCTCTATATTGGACTGGGTGGATATGATGGAAAAAACCTATACCACAGTCCAAAGCCGGGGCATCGAAGGAGAAACTCACAAGGGAATAATCTCCCAAAAGGAGAAACTAAATACCCCCGACACATAAAAAATCCTCCCATAACTGTTGAACAGCGCCAAAGGCACCCAAAACAGCAAGGGAGGAGAGAAGGCCCCCAACAATTTTGTGGGAGCCCACCTGTGCCGGATGCATGATAATGGCCACAGAGAGGGGTGGATGAAACCAGAAGATCCATGGGAAATCAGTTTCGTCATAAATCAAAATAAATGAAAAATAATCAAATATTAAAACAATACAGATCACAATCAAATTTCAAAACAAAGGGCATCAATGGCCCAGAAAAGTGTGTCATTCACATAGTGTAATTTCAAAGAACATATACTACCCCAATAGATATCGTCATTCCAGCCAATCTCCTGCTGGCAAAACAGAGTGGGAGAGAAGGAGATGAAAGAAGGGAGAGGGAGAAAGAATTCAGAAAGGTAGAGGGGAGGAATATGACAAGTTGTATTTTAATCTATTTTTCCGGAACTAAAGCCATCTAGGAAGGGCCTAAAGCTCTCCGCCTCATTGAGGCCTGGTGGGGTGGTGGCATCCAAATGCCTGATCCATCGCGTTTCACGTTGCAAAAGAGTTTTATTCCAATCCCCACCTCTAATGGGGACATGGATACGGTCCAAAACTGTCAAATTTACAGATGGCATCCTGTATCCATGTCCCCTGGCTACATGTCTTCCAAGGGGGAGATATAGGTTGCCAATCTGCATGCTTTGTAGATGTTTGCTGACACGTTGTCCAAATTCTTGTCGGGTTTTTCCAATGTAGAAAGCCCCGCATTGGCATTGTACCAAGTATACCACCCCCCCGAGTTTTACAGTTGGCGAAATGCTTAAGTTGGAAGCGTTCGCCATTGGGTAATAGGAAAGAGGTTCTCCTGCCAATAACTCTACAAAAAGAACAAGAACCACAGGGGAAAGTCCCCCAGGTTTTGCAAGGGTCCCGTCTTAGATTTCCCTTGTATTCACTTTGAGTCAATAACTCAGCTAAGGAGCTTGCCTTCCTGAAAGTGATCTGGGGTTTTGGAGTAAGAAAATCCCCCAGAGTTGGGTCATCGGTGAAGATCGACCAATGTTTTGTAAGGATCTTCCTTATGATGTTATGCTCATTAGAGTAACGTAGGATGATCCTTGCTGTATCATCCTGTTTGTGAGTTTTAGTTTTGAAAATTAAGGCATGTCTGTCCTGGTCTTTGACCCGGTTAAAAGCTTTTTTTAGGGAGGATTTTATGTATCCTCTTGTAAGCAATCTTTCGCTCAATTTATCTGCCTCACATTGGAAGGTTTCCATAGTGGTGCAGTTGCATTTCAGGCGCAGAAATTGACTAAAGGGTATAGATTTTTTGATGGGTTCAGGATGGAAACTGTCGGCATGCAAAAGAGTGTTGCCGGCAGTTTCCTTCCTGTAGAGTCTGCTGGCAAGTTTTCCATTCTTATCTTTGTATATGGTGATGTCCAAAAAGTTGATCCGATGATGATCATAGGACATAGTAAAAAACAAATTCAAAGCATTGTGATTCATCGCTTTTAGACAACCTTTTAGGGTGTCTTCTGGGCCGTTCCATATCAAAAAGATATCATCTATGTATCTTTGCCATAGAATGATATATTCAGTGTACATGGTTAACTGGTCATCAGTTAGAAATGCTTTTTCCCACTCCCCCAGGTACAGGTTTGCGTAGGAGGGGGTGCAACACGTCCCCATGGCAACGCCCTGTACCTGGAGGTAGTGGGAACCCTTGAACAGAAACACATTATGTCTGAGGATGAAATCGAGCATCTCAAGTATGAATTTGTTGAATTTCCACTCAGTGGTTGCCTTTTGGTGTAACACACGACTGACGGCAGCTACCCCCAGATCGTGTGGTATGCTGTTATAAAGTGATTCGACATCTGGACAAGGGGCTCAAGTTTGTTCCTCCCAGACCCCTTAACAAGTTTACTACCTTCATTGACGTTCTCAAGTATACAGGTGTTTAAAAACCTTGTGTTAGAGGACCTAGAGAAATTGTCCCACGCTAAGAAAAGGGCTTATATAAAACCCGACATTAAAAAGGGACTTAAAATGTTATGTGAAAGGAAAAATCTTATAATCCACCCTGCTGATAAAGGGGGTGGGATTGTAGTTTTAGACAAAACAGACTATTTGAAAGAAATGGGCAGAATACTGAGTGACACTGACACTTACAGTTTCATTCCCACTGATCCCACCACGGCCTATAAAAAGGATCTGTTACATCTTGTCAATGAGGGATTTTCTTTGGGGGTTATCAATAAAAAAGAAAAGAGTTTTTTGGTTCCCCAGGCTCCCCGCATCCCAGCTATTTACTATCTCCCCAAGGTTCATAAAGACCCAGTCAATCCCCCTGGCCGACCTATAGTCAGTGGGATTGACTCGGTCACAGCCCGAATTGGGAAATATGTGGATTACTACCTACAGCCTTTGGTTCGTTCCACTCCCTCGTATTTAAAAGACACCAGGGATACTATCAAACTTTTGGAATCGGTTCCATTTTATCACGGGTACTCACCAAAGCCGAGATGCTGGGAGTGGCTTCCCTTGCAGCTAAGTGCACTATACCCCTGGTGATGGTACAGAGGGTATAGGGCACAGAGAGGCATGGGTCGCCAGCAGGCAGGTAGCTCTTGAGAGGAGGACTTCTGTAACGTGGAGATGAGAGCGGTGGTGACTCTGCCCCTGGAACTGGAGAAGAAGACCCGGCTGGGGTTCTAACCGTAAACACAACGGGAGCTGAGTGAGGTGCTGGAGATCAGGCACGGAGAACCCAGTAATGGAGAGTCTGTGGTGCAGGCCGAGAACATATACTGGAGACTGGTAGATAAGGAAGTCCTTTAAACAGGCCGAGGGTCAAACACAGTAGACTGTAAACAGAGAAGTCCTGAAGGCAAGCCAGAGGTAGAGTACTGGAGATGTCAGCAGACGAGTCCGTTAAAAAAGCCGGGTCATACACAAGAAGGCAGGAGAATCCGGAGACAGGCCGAGGGTCAAACACTGGAAGCAGATGGTGGAGAAGTCCTTTCAACAAGCCGAGGTCAAATACTGGAGAGGAACAAGGTAGGTCAGGCAAATCCGGATCAAACAGGTAAACACAAGTAGCAGGAATCAGGAACGGAACACTGGAAGCTGAAAGACAAACCAGCAATTAAACAGAGCACAAGTCATTCTTTATATAGGCCAGAAAGGGGGTGTAACGCTGACGAACGAACGTTCGTACGCCATTACGCCGTGTAGTGAACCCGTGTGTGCCGCTACTTTGCTGACGCACATGCGCCGAAGCGCGGCTCTGCCGCGCAAACGCACAGGAACCTTCCGATATTGGCAAGCTCTTTTCTTATTGCTTCTCTGACACATTTCGAGAAGGGATGTTCCTTGCCACAGCCGATGTGGCAGCACTTTATACGTGCATACCCCATGACTTAGGCTTTGACGCCGTTGAGAGTTTTCTGTCTAGGGATGCTTGACTTCCCCTTTTACAGCGTAACTTTATCATGCAACTGTTAAGGTTACAAAAGGAACCTCATATAAATGGGATTTTAAGGGCAAAATTACTTACAAAAAATTATTAAAAAATAAATTTTATTATACAAAGTTTAAAAACAATTTTATACAAGAAACATGTGTATGGACAACACAATTGTAGTGTATTACAGTAATGACAAAAAAATTATTAAATCCAACGCGTTTCGAAATAGTTAATTTATGCAATCTTCTTCAGGGATAATTTTTGCCATTTCTGAAAGGTACAAAATATAATATAAATATACATATATTTTATATTTTTCATAACATGCATATGAAGCCTGTGCTAAAATACAGAAAAAACTTACAAAAATAGTGGTTGACATAAAAGTTCCCAATGGTTCATCAGACATCCACCCAATCTGTATAGGTCTTTAATCATGCAAAAGAACCCCCGGATAGTAAAATCCAAGAAGAGACGCCAAATTGAAAAAGCGGCGAGCAGCTTTAACAGAATTGCAAAAGGCAGTAATGTGGAAATCTAAGAGAGAAACACACAGCACGTGGTAAACACCTTAAGAACAAAAAAAAAAAACCACACAAAACAACCTTACGTGGGATTTTGGAATTTGCGACGTTCCAACCAAGAAATATATGATGGACAATGCTTCAAAAAAGGGGGGACAAAATTCGAACAACCCCAGATATAACAGGGAGTCCAAACCCTGAAAAAATTATGGAAAGAAACGGGTTGTTATGTAGGGGTTAAAAAAAAAAAAGGACCAAATTTGCCCAATATAGAACCATATCTATAAACTCCATATTCATGACATCCAATAAATAGAATAGTGGCTAAAAAGTCACCCAAATAGGGGGATCCCCCAAGGATACAGGGGGAACCTCTCCAAGAATAAAAGCCAGAATCTCAAACAATTGAAAAAAAATAGAAAATAAATAAATAAATAAATACATAAATCAAAATATTCATGAAAGCATAGATTCAGCTTACCGAGATGTGCTGTGTGTCTCTCCCACATCTGAACCTAAGGACAGCCCAGAGTCCACAAAAACAACCCAAGAGAGAGGTATTAACCCCTCTGCTTGTGAGGATAAGGACAAGATACTGTGTTGTTCCTCGGACCGAGTGTCGTCGGATGACGCTGGCGGCTCAGGGGTTCCCGGCGTTCTCCTTTTATGGCCCGTGCTTGTTCGCCGCCTGCAGAGCATCGGGAGACACCGCCGCATCGAATGACAGCGGTGACGTCATTCCCTAAGCGCCGCTCGTACGAGGGCGGCGTGTATCAAAGGCAGGACGTAGGGGGAGCGGGGCCGGCATCCGGCCACGCCTATCCCCTTGCCGTCTATGGCCAGAAAAAACATCATTGCTGACAGCACCACAGCGGATCGTCCCATACTGAGTCAGGGGGGAGCGGTCAACCTCGGCCCCATCTCCCCACAGCATAGGACATACCAAAAGAGGCAATAGTCACAATATGGTTCCTGCCACAATGCAGGGCAAGAATCCAAAACGTGTATATAATAAAATACAAAAAAAAAAATTTTAATAAAAAATTAATATTATCAAGACAATCTCTATATTGGACTGGGTGGATATGATGGAAAAAACCTATACCACAGTCCAAAGCCGGGGCATCGAAGGAGAAACTCACAAGGGAATAATCTCCCAAAAGGAGAAACTAAATACCCCCGACACATAAAAAATCCTCCCATAACTGTTGAACAGCGCCAAAGGCACCCAAAACAGCAAGAGAGGAGAGAAGGCCCCCAACAATTTTGTGGGAGCCCACCTGTGCCGGATGCATGATAATGGCCACAGAGAGGGGTGGATGAAACCAGAAGATCCATGGGAAATCAGTTTCGTCATAAATCAAAATAAATGAAAAATAATCAAATATTAAAACAATACAGATCACAATCAAATTTCAAAACAAAGGGCATCAATGGCCCAGAAAAGTGTGTCATTCACATAGTGTAATTTCAAAGAACATATACTACCCCAATAGATATCGTCATTCCAGCCAATCTCCTGCTGGCAAAACAGAGTGGGAGAGAAGGAGATGGAAGAAGGGAGAGGGAGAAAGAATTCAGAAAGGTAGAGGGGAGGAATATGACAAGTTGTATTTTAATCTATTTTTCCAGAACTAAAGCCATCTAGGAAGGGCCTAAAGCTCTCTGCCTCATTGAGGCCTGCTGGGGTGGTGGCATCCAAATGCCTGATCCATCGCGTTTCGCGTTGCAAAAGAGTTTTATTCCAATCCCCACCTCTAATGGGGACATGGATACAGTCCAAAACTGTCAAATTTACAGATGGCATCCTGTATCCATGTCCCCTGGCTACATGTCTTCCAAGGGGGAGACATAGGTTGCCAATCTGCATGCTTTGTAGATGTTTGCTGACACGTTGTCCAAATTCTTGTCGGGTTTTTCCAATGTAGAAAGCCCCGCATTGGCATTGTACCAAGTATACCACCCCCCCGAGTTTTACAGTTGGCGAAATGCTTAAGTTGGAAGCGTTCGCCATTGGGTAATAGGAAAGAGGTTCTCCTGCCAATAACTCTACAAAAAGAACAAGAACCACAGGGGAAAGTCCCCCAGGTTTTGCAGGGGTCCCGTCTTAGATTCCCCTTGTATTCACTTTGAGTCAATAACTCAGCTAAGGAGCCTGCCTTCCTGAAAGTGATCTGGGGTTTTGGAGTAAGAAAATCCCCCAGAGTTGGGTCATCGGTGAGGATCGACCAATGTTTTGTAAGGATCTTCCTTATGATGTTATGCTCATTAGAGTAACGTAGGATGATCCTTGCTGTATCATCCTGTTTGTGAGTTTTAGTTTTGAAAATTAAGGCATGTCTGTCCTGGTCTTTGACCCGGTTAAAAGCTTTTTTTAGGGAGGATTTTATGTATCCTCTTGTAAGCAATCTTTCGCTCAATTTATCTGCCTCACATTGGAAGGTTTCCATAGTGGTGCAGTTGCATTTCAGGCGCAGAAATTGACTAAAGGGTATAGATTTTTTGATGGGTTCAGGATGGAAACTGTCGGCATGCAAAAGAGTGTTGCCGGCAGTTTCCTTCCTGTAGAGTCTGCTGGCAAGTTTTCCATTCTTATCTTTGTATATGGTGATTAGGGATGAGCTTCGAGTTCGAGTCGAACTCATGTTCTACTCGAACATTGGCTGTTCGCAAGTTCGCCGAACAGCGAACAATTTGGGGTGTTCGCGGCAAATTCGAATGCCGCGGAACACCCTTTAAAAGTCTATGGGAGAAATCAAAAGTGCTAATTTTAAAGGCTTATATGCAAGTTATTGTCATAAAAAGTGTTTGGGGACCTGGGTCCTGCTCCAGGGGACATGGATCAATGCAAAAAAAAGTTTTAAAAACGGACGTTTTTTCAGGAGCAGTGATTTTATTAATGCTTAAAGTCAAACAATAAAAGTGTAATATCCCTTTAAATTTCGTACCTGGGGGGTGTCTATAGTATGCCTGTAAAGGGGCGCATGTTTCCCGTGTTTAGAACAGTCTGACAGCAAAATGACATTTGGAAGGAAAAAACTCATTTAAAACTACCCGCGGCTATTGCATTGCCGACAATACACATAGAAGTTCATTGATAAAAACGGCATGGGAATTCCCCACAGGGGAACCCCGAACCAAAATAAAAAAAAAAAATGATGTGGGGGTCCCCCTAAATTCCATACAAGGCCCTTCAGGTCTGGTATGGATATTAAGGGGAACCCCAGCCAAAATTTAAAAAAAAAATTGACGTGGGGTTCCCCCTAAATTCCATACCAGACCCTTCAGGTCTGGTATGGATTTTAAGGGGAACCCCGCGCCAAAAAAAAAAAAAAAAACGGCGTGGGGTCCCCCTAAAAATCCATACCAGACCCTTATCCGAGCACGCAACCTGGCAGGCCGCAGGAAAAGAGGGGGGACGAGAGTGCGGCCCCCCCCCCTCCTGAACCGTACCAGGCCACATGCCCTCAACATTGGGAGGGTGCTTTGGGGTAGCCCCCCAAAACACCTTGTCCCCATGTTGATGAGGACAAGGGCCTCATCCTCACAACCGTGGCCGGTGGTTGTGGGGGTCTGCGGGCGGGGGGCTTATCGGAATCTGGAAGCCCCCTTTAACAAGGGGACCCCCAGATCCCGGCCCCCCCCCTGTGTGAAATGGTAAGGGGGTACTTACCCCTACCATTTCACTAAAAAACTGTCAAAAATGTTAAAAATGACAAGAGACAGTTTTTGACAATTCCTTTATTTAAATGCTTCTTCTTTCTTCCTTCATCTTCTTCTTCTTCTGGTTCTTCTGGCTCTTCTGGTTCTTCCTCCGGCGTTCTCGTCCAGCATCTTCTCCGCGGCGTCTTCTATCTTCTTCTCCTCGGGCCGCTCCGCACCCATGGCATGAGGGGAGGCTCCCGCTCTTCTCTTCATCTTCTTCTCTTCTTCATCTTCTTCTTCATCTTCTTCTTCATCTTCTTCTTCCTTCTTCTCTTCTTCATGTCTTCTCCGGGCCGCTCCGCAGCCATGCTGTGGCATGGAGGGAGGCTCCCGCTGTGTGACGGCGTCTCTTCGTCTGACGGTTCTTAAATAACAGGGGGCGGGGCCACCCGGTGACCCCGCCCCCCTCTGACGCACGGTGACATGACGGGACTTCCCTGTGGCATTCCCCGTGACGTCACAGGGAAGTCCCGTCAAGTCACCGTGCGTCAGAGGGGGGCGGGGTCACCGGGTGGCCCCGCCCCCCGTTATTTAAGAACCGTCCGACGAAGAGACGCCGTCACACAGCGGGAGCCTCCCTCCATGCCACAGCATGGCTGCGGAGCGGCCCGGAGAAGACATGAAGAAGAGAAGAAGGAAGAAGAAGATGAAGAAGAAGATGAAGAAGAGAAGAAGATGAAGAGAAGAGCGGGACCCCTCATGCCATGGGTGCGGAGCGGCCCGAGGAGAAGAAGATAGAAGACGCCGCGGAGAAGATGCTGGACGAGAACGCCGGAGGAAGAACCAGAAGAGCCAGAAGAACCAGAAGAAGAAGAAGATGAAGGAAGAAAGAAGAAGCATTTAAATAAAGGAATTGTCAAAAACTGTCTCTTGTCATTTTTAACATTTTTGACAGTTTTTTAGTGAAATGGTAGGGGTAAGTACCCCCTTACCATTTCACACAGGGGGGGGCCGGGATCTGGGGGTCCCCTTGTTAAAGGGGGCTTCCAGATTCCGATAAGCCCCCCGCCCGCAGACCCCCACAACCACCGGCCACGGTTGTGAGGATGAGGCCCTTGTCCTCATCAACATGGGGACAAGGTGTTTTGGGGGGCTACCCCAAAGCACCCTCCCAATGTTGAGGGCATGTGGCCTGGTATGGTTCAGGAGGGGGGGGGCCGCACTCTCGTCCCCCCCTCTTTTCCTGCGGCCTGCCAGGTTGCGTGCTCGGATAAGGGTCTGGTATGGATTTTTAGGGGGACCCCACGCCGTTTTTTTTTTTTTTTTTTGGCGCGGGGTTCCCCTTAAAATCCATACCAGACCTGAAGGGTCTGGTATGGAATTTAGGGGGAACCCCACGTCAATTTTTTTTTTTAATTTTGGCTGGGGTTCCCCTTAATATCCATACCAGACCTGAAGGGCCTTGTATGGAATTTAGGGGGACTCCCACATCATTTTTTTTTTTTTAATTTTGGTTCGGGGTTGCCCTGTGGGGAATTCCCATGCCGTTTTTATCAATGAACTTCTATGTGTATTGTCGGCAATGCAATAGCCGCGGTAGTTTTAAATGTGTTTTTTCCTTCAAAATGTCATTTTGCTGTCAGACTGTTCTAAACACGGGAAACATGCGCCCCTTTACAGGCATACTATAGACACCCCCCAGGTATGAAATTTAAAGGGATATTACACTTTTATTGTTTGACTTTAAGCATTATTAAAATCACTGCTCCTGAAAAAACTGCCGTTTTTAAAACTTTTTTTTGCATTGATTCATGTCTCCTGGGGCAGGACCCAGGTCCCCAAACACTTTTATTGACAATAACTTGCATATTAGCCTTTAAAATTAGCACTTTTGATTATTCATGTTCGTGTCCCATAGACTTTAACGGTGTTCGCGTGTTCGAACGAATTTTTTTCCTGTTCGCATGTTCTGGTGCGAACCGAACAGGGGGGTGTTCGGCTCATCCCTAATGGTGATGTCCAAAAAGTTGATCCGATGATGATCATAGGACATAGTAAAAAACAAATTCAAAGCATTGTGATTCATCGCTTTTAGACAACCTTTTAGGGTGTCTTCTGGGCCGTTCCATATCAAAAAGATATCATCTATGTATCTTTGCCATAGAATGATATATTCAGTGTACATGGTTAACTGGTCATCAGTTAGAAATGCTTTTTCCCACTCCCCCAGGTACAGGTTTGCGTAGGAGGGGGCGCAACACGTCCCCATGGCAACGCCCTGTACCTGGAGGTAGTGGGAACCCTTGAACAGAAACACATTATGTCTGAGGATGAAATCGAGCATCTCAAGTATGAATTTGTTGAATTTCCACTCAGTGGTTGCCTTTTGGTGTAACACACGACTGACGGCAGCTACCTCCAGATCGTGTGGTATGCTGTTATAAAGTGATTCGACATCTATAGTCACTAGAATGGCCGAATCAGGAATCACCAAATCCTCCAATACCTGCAAAAGATGGATGGTGTCCTTAGTATAAGATGCCAATTCTAGAACATGAGGTCTTAGATGTTGGTCAATCACTTGACTGATGCCTTCTGAGATGCTACCATTGCCAGATATGATAGGGCGGCCAGAGGGATTATGTAGATCTTTGTGTACCTTAGGGAGTGCATACATCGTAGGAATACGGGGATGTCTGGTACGTATAAAGTCCAATAACTCACCCGTAATGGCTCCCATTGTGAAGGCTTCATCAACCAGTCTGTAAAATTCCTGGTTGAATCTATCAACCAATGAAGCTGAAATTTTCCGGTAACATTTTCGATTATTGAGGATTTTCAGACACATAGCCTCATATTTGGAATTGTCCATTAATACAATATTGCCGCCTTTATCAGATCCCTTAATGGTTATGTCCAAATTATTCTTCAGAGATTTTACAGCATTCTGTTGTTCAAGAGTAAGATTTCTAACTGATTTATCCTTATTTAAGGATTCAATTTCTCTGGTGGTTTGTTTGATGAATAGGGCCACAGCTGGATTTTGACTAAGTGCAGGAAATCTGTGCGATTTCCTTATGAATTGTTTTTGTTGTTGGTTACATATTTTTTCATCCTCACTATCCTCACTTTCCCAGGCATCCAACCAACCAGACTCCACTCCCTCACTTTCCTGTAAGAGCAGATTCAGGTCCTGAAGGGCCCTAAAATCTGCTGCTTTGAGGTTGGGTGCAATTGTTTCCTCACGTTTACTCATTTTCTTGTACATGCTTTTCAAAAGTAATTTTCTCGCAAACAGAAAAATATCTTTTACTGTTTCAAAAATATCCAGACTCCTATTGGGGCAAAACGAGAGTCCCAAAGAGAGAACTTCTTCCTCAGCCTCAGTAAGTATGTGCGATGATAAGTTGATTATATTCAACTTACCACTTACATACTTAAGGTCAGCGTGGGTTCCTGTTCTTTCCGTGTTGTTAATGCCTGTGTCAGGGTCATTTTGTCTAAAAAATCATCAAGTTGAGTTTGATTTTTTGGGATAGCTCCCAAATCTTTGGTGGTTTTAGTCGTTTTACCTTTACCCACATTGGACCCTTTAGTACCTTCAGTGGTGGCTTGCGTATGTCTAGGAGGATTCTCCACTTTGCCTCCCCGTGATGTATGTGGAACCTCTGCACTTCGTTTCTTATTGATCTGTTGAAGTTCACCATCCATTTCCTGTGATCTAGCAAAAGGACCCTTCCTTTTCCTGAGAGTACAATCTGTAAGGGAAGAGGCTGAGGAAGAAGCATTAGAGGTTGTGTCTGAACTGTAAACATTTTTCTCCTGATTCCTGGGGGATTTCTTAGTTTTACTCCTGAAATTTTTGTTTTGGTGCCATTTATAAGCTCTGTTCTCCCCAAGGCATTTTTATCCCTCCAAAATTTCTTGTCTTTTTTTGGAGAATGGCCTTGCTGAAGGTCCTAAGATGTTCCCTCAATTTTTCTTCGAGGCTTGTATAGTCCTCGTGTGTCTTTAGGGGAGTCAGGCGATTATAAAGAGCATCAATCTCTGCATCTAAAGTATTCAATTGTAATCTATATTCATCTTGTAACAGTAGCATTACATTTCTAGAGCAATCATTGAGTTTGGATTCCCAATTTTCCTTAAGGTTATTAGAAATATGATCTAAAATAGGAAAAATTTGAATCCTTAATCCTATTGGGTTGATGTTTTCTTGAATATATCTATCTAAAGAAATGTGCATTACATTGGCACATACAATCTTTAGATAGATATATTCAAGAAAACATCAACCCAATAGGATTAAGGATTTAAATTTTTCCTATTTTAGATCATATTTCTAATAACCTTAAGAAAAATTGGGAATTCAAACTCAATGATTGCTACTGTAATACACTACAATTGTGTTGTCCATACACATGTTTCTTGTATAAAATTGTTTTTAAACCTTTGTATAATAAAATGTATTTTTTTAATAATTTTTTGTAAGTACTTTTGCCCTTAAAATCCCATTTATATGAGGTTCCTTTTGTATTATTTAGGGATGGTGGCAATTCTTCACACCAACTTCTGAGAGTCTATTTGTTTGCAACTGTTAAGGTTTGCCACCCGGCATAATGATTTCTGGTTCCAGGACCAGTTTTATTTGCAGAAGAGGGGCGTGGCTATGGGCGCTAAAATTGCGCCCAGCCTCGCGAACCTCTTCATGGCACAGTGGGAGGAGGATGTCATCTATGTTGACCGAAGGCCAGAGTTCGTTCTCTGGGCCAGGTACATAGACGACATCCTCCTCCTATGGGATAGAGACCGTAACTCCCTGGATGACTTCATGACCACCCTTAATTCAAATGATAGGGGAATCTCTTTGAGCTATGAGGCTAGCACCTCTAGTGTTCACTTTTTAGACCTGGAGATTCTGGCCATGGAGGACCATTTGGAATTTAAAACCTATTTCAAACCGACCGACCGGAATGGTTACATTCCACGTGGCCAATTTTTAAGGTTGCGTCGCAACTGCATCAGAACTTCAGATTTCCTGGCTCAGTCTCAGTTACTTAAGAATAGATTTCTTGAAAAGGGCTATAAATTACATCTCTTGGACAGGGAGATCAACGCAATTCTGTCAATTGAGAGAATTTCTACACTGACGGAGCGTCCCAAGAACACCTCGGATTCGAAATTCAAGTGGGCTTTCACCACCACCCACTCCTTGCAGTCTAAACAAGTTAGAAATATTTTTAGGAAGCACTGGAAAGTACTCCTTAATGATAGATTGTTGGGTCCAGTTCTCCCTGAACAAGCTGCAGTGATCTTTAGGGGTGCACGATCTATCCAGGGGCAGGTGGCCCCGAATGTGATCGACCCTCCTAAAAAGGTATCTTTCTTTCAAGACTGCAAGGGTTTTTATCCGTGTCGTACGTGTAACGCGTGTCACCACAACATTGGAGGGCGACAAAAGATGTTAACATTTACATCTACTGTGACGTCTCATGTATACCATATGAAACAGTTTGCTACGTGTTCTTCCCAATATATTGTTTATTTAATAACATGTCCTTGCCATAAACAGTATGTTGGTCGCACTAT
Organism: Lithobates septentrionalis; assembly: GCA_037952835.1. Lineage (NCBI taxonomy): Eukaryota > Metazoa > Chordata > Amphibia > Anura > Ranidae > Lithobates > Lithobates septentrionalis. The sequence goes on along the minus strand of JBBDGP010003726.1, from coordinate 687,514 downwards.
CAGGACCTTTTCCATTCGTGTTAATAAACAAGTGGCTGGAATTAAGGGTGGAAAAAGCAAACACACGGTACCACGACATTACTTACAACATCATAATAAAGATCCTTCTGGTACACTTTTTCAAGTTATAGATAGATTCATCCCTCATTGGAGGGGAGAATCGCGACTTCGGGGCGTTTCACGCCTCGAAACTTATGGGGCGTACACACGGTCTGACTTTTTGTCTACAAAAGTCCGACAGCCTGTCCGACAGACTTTCGACGGACTTTTGGCGGACTTTTGGCGGACTTGCGGCAGACTTGCGACAGACTTTCTTACGAACGGACTTGCCTACATACGATCACACAAAAGTCCGACGGATTCGTACGTGATGACGTACACCGGACTAAAATAAGGAAGTTGATAGCCAGTAGCCAATAGCTGCCCTAGCGTGGGTTTTTGTCCGTCGGACTAGCACACAGACGAGCGGATTTCTGGGTCCGGCGTAGTTACGACGTAAAGATTTGAAGCATGTTTCAAATCTAAAGTCCGTCAGATTTGAGGCTGGAAAAGTCCACTGAAAGTCCGCTGAAAGTCCGGGGAAGCCCACACACGATCTAATTGTCAGCCAGCTTTAGTCCGTCGGCGTCCGTCGGACTTTTGTAGACGAAAAGTCCGACCGTGTGTACGCGGCATTACTGGATCTACGAGCTGAGGTCCTACTTCCCGTTCGGTTTGAACGTGGAGTGGGACCTCAACTCTTTCATTAATCTATCTTTGTGGCTATATTGGTCATTGATTCATGATAGGTTGTCGTTTATAGTCTTTTGAAGTATGACCTCCGGGCCTATGTTTGGCTTTTTTTATTTGTTGGGGTCACCTTCTCTTTATTGATTCTAATTTCCTTTCACATAACTCATTCATCATAATTCAATTTTTACCATGGTATACACCATTGAACATTTCCCTTTATATACAATTTATTTTTAATTTTGGTTTCATTTATTCATTTGCTAGATTTCTAAGCTGGCCATTAGGGATGAGCCGAACACCCCCCGGTTCGGTTCGCACCAGAACCCGCGAACAGACCGCAAGTTCGCACGAACGTTAGAACCCCATTGACGTCTATGGGACTCGAACGTTCGAAATCAAAAGTGCTCATTTTAAAGGCTAATTTGCATGGTATTGTCCTAAAAAGGGTGTGGGGACCCGGGTCCTACCCCAGGGGACATGTATCAATGCAAAAAAAACTTTTAAAAACGGCCGTTTTTTCGGGAGCAGTGATTTTAATGATGCTTAAAGTAAAAAAAAAAAAGTGAAATATTCCTTTAAATATCGTACCTGGGGGGTGTCTATAGTATGCCTGTAAAGTGACGCGTGTTTCCCATGTTTAGAACAGTCCCTGCACCAAATGTCATTTTTAAAGGAAAAAATCTCATTTAAAACTGCTTGCGGGTTTAATGTCATGTCGGGTCCTGCCAATATGGATGAAAATCAGTGAGACAAACGGCATGGGTACCCCCCAGTCCATTACCAGGCCCTTTGGGTCTTGTATGGATATTAAGGGGAACCCCGCACCCAAATTAAAATAAGGAAAGGTCCCTATATACTCTGAACAGCAGTATACAGGCGGTGCAAACAAGACAGGGACTGTAGGTTTGTTGTTAAGTAGAATCTGTTTGTAATTTTGAACATTTTTAACATGTTTAGCTCCAGCCAAAAAATCTTTTCTAAGCTTTTTGGAAAACATAGGGAAGGGTTATCACCCCTGTGACATTTGTTTTGCGTCTTTCCTCCTCTTCAGAAGATTTCACCTCACTTTTTTGTCCCAATGAAAAATGTTTTTTGAAAATTTGGGTTTTTTTGTGGAACAAGGATTGGAAAGCATCAGTGGAAAGGAGAAATTGTTTTCCCATATTAACTCTTACATGAGAGAATTTCCCTTCCTAGGGGTAGATTTCATCTCACTTCCTGTTGTCTCCTTCCGTTTGCAAGTAGGAGTCGTTTGTAAGTTAGATGTTTGAAAGTAGGGTCCTGCCCTATATACTCAGCAGAAATTTGGGCCTTAGGTGTTGCTGTGGCCAAAACACTGTAAGCCCTCACAGGGCCCTGCTGTGAAATATTAGATCAAGAATTGTAATTACATGCCCCTGTTGAACAGGAGCTGAAAAATTAGGGCTTAGGCACTGGTGCTGGTGCCACAACACTGCAACCCCTCACAGACACTCTAGTTGGAACGCAGGAACGAGCCCTGCTGCAAAGTATTGCATCAAAAATTGTAATTACACGCCCCTGTTAGACAGGGGCAGAAAAATTGGGCCTTAGGCACTGGTGCTGGTGCCACAACACTGCAACCCCTCACAGACACTCTAGTTGGAACGCAGGAACGAGCCCTGCTGCAAAGTATTGCATCAAAAATTGTAATTACACGCCCCTGTTAGACAGGGGCAGAAAAATTGGGCCTTAGGCACTGGTGCTGGTGCCACAACACTGCAACCCCTCACAGACACTCTAGTTGGAACGCAGGAACGAGCCCTGCTGCAAAGTATTGCATCAAAAATTGTAATTACACGCCCCTGTTAGACAGGGGCAGAAAAATTGGGCCTTAGGCACTGGTGCTGGTGCCACAACACTGCAACCCCTCACAGACACTCTAGTTGGAATGCAGGAACGAGCCCTGCTGCAAAGTATTACATCAAAAATTGTAATTACACGCCCCTGTTATACAGGGGCTGAAAAATTGTGCCTTAGGCACTGGTGGTGGCGCCCAGAACCAAAAATGTTCTTACAAGCTATCAGCGTGATGATTGAGGAGGAAGAGGATAATTACTCAGGGATAGTCACTCAGCATCAGCATAGGCAGTCTTTGAAGGGATCTGAAAAAAATTATTCAGTTACATCAGCATCAGGTGCTTGGTAGCTGGTGGTGATCCAAGACTGATTCATTTTTATGAAGGTCAGCCGATCGACCGAGTCAGTGGACAGACGCACCCTGTGATTGGTTACCACGCCTCCAGCAGCACTGAATGTGCGTTCCGAAAGAACGCTGGATGCAGGACAGGCCAGTAGCTCAATTGCATACTGTGCAAGCTCTGGCCAGTGATCCATCCTCAAGACCCAGTAACCCAGAGGATTTTCGGTGGGAAAGGTGTCCAAGTCTGATCTTGCACCAAGTCTATTCCTGCACCATGTAAAACAGACGCTGGCGATGGTTGCTGGAACCGATCATACCTTGGGGCTGCGGACCAAAAAATTGTCTGAACGCATCGGTCAGACGGCCACCTTCTCCACCGCTCCTTCTTTGACTGACCGAAGCCTCAGCAACACGTTGTCCAGAAACAGGAGTTTGTAACCTCCCAGTCTCTGGGAACGCGTTGCACAGACCTTTCTGCAAGGCCTCCCGAAGATGTTTCATCCTCTGCTCCCTCTGCGATGGCAAGATAAGGTCCGCAACCTTACCCTTGTAACGTGGATCAAGGAGGGTTGCCAGCCAGTATTGGTCCTTCTCCTTGATACCACGAATACGAGGATCCTTACGCAGGCTTTGCAGGATCAGGGAGGCCATGCAGCGTAGGTTTGCTGAGGCATTCGGTCCGGAGTCCTCTGGGTCACTAAGGACAACAACGTCCGCAGCCACCTCCTCCCAGCCACGTACAAGTCCATGTGTTCCTTGGGACTGATCCCTTAAAGACTGCTGATGCTGAGTGCCAGGCTCCACCTCCATACTGACACAATCTTCCTCCTCCTCCTCCTCCTCCTCCTCGTCCTCTTCCTGTGTGATCGGCGGGCACGCAGGAACACTGTCTGGATAAAGGGGGCCTTGAGAGCTAAGGAAGTCCTCCTCTTCCTGCCTCTGTTCTGCCTCAAGTGCCCTGTCCATTATTCCACGCAGCGTGTGCTCCAACAGGTGGACAAGGGGGACAGTGTCACTGATGCATGCACTGTCAGTGCTCACCATCCTCGTGGCCTCCTCGAATGGTGACAGGACAGTGCATGCATCCCTGATCATGGCCCACTGGCGTGGGGAAAAAAAACCAAGGTCCCCTGACCCTGTCCTGGTGCCATAGTCGCACAGGTACTCATTGATGGCCCTCTGCTGCGTGTGCAGCCGCTGCAGCATGGCCAACGTTGAGTTCCACCTGGTGGGCATGTCACAGATTAGGCGGTTCTTGGGCAGGTTAAACTCCTTTTGGAGGTCCGTCAGCCGAGCACTGGCATTATATGACCGGCGGAAATGCACACAGACTTTCCTGGCCTGCCTCAGGACATCCTGTAAGCCCGGGTACCTGCCCAAGAACCGCTGCACCACCAAGTTAAGGACGTGAGCCAAACAGGGCACATGGGTCAGTTGTCCCTGTCGGAGGGCAGAGAGGAGGTTGGTGCCATTGTCGCAAACCACCATTCCTGCCTTAAGTTGGCGTGGCGTCAACCACCTCTGAACCTGCCCCTGCAGAGCTGACAGAACCTCTGCCCCAGTGTAGCTCCTGTCCCCCAAGCACACCAGCTCAAGCACCGCATGGCATCTTTTGGCCTGCGTACTTGCGTAGCCCCTTGAACGCCTACGGAGCACCGCTGGTTCCGAGGAAGAGGCCATGGAGGAAGAAGAAGAGGAGGGGGTGGAGGAGAGAGGTGTGTCACAATCAGCATTTTGGAGGCGTGGTGGCGGAACAACCTCCAACACTACTGCACCTTGTCCTGCATCCTTCCCAGCTGCCAGCAGAGTCACCCAATGCGCCGTGAAACTTAAGTAACGTCCCTGTCCATGCCTGCTGGACCATGAGTCAGCGGTAATATGCACCTTACCGCTGACCGCCCTGTCCAGCGAGGCATGGACATTGCCTTCCACATGCCGGTAGAGAGCTGGAATCGCCTTCCGTGAGAAAAAGTGGCGTTTGGGTACCTGCCACTGAGGAACCGCACATTCCACAAACTCACGGAAGGGGGCAGAGTCTACCAACTGAAAAGGCAGCAGTTGAAGTGCTAGCAATTTTGCCAAGCTAGCATTCAACCGCTGGGCATGTGGATGGCTGGGAGCAAACTTCTTTCGGCGGTGCAGCAGCTGGGGCAGGGAAATTTGCCTGGTACAATCTGGCGTCGGTGTACCAAAAGCAGATTGCCCACAAGTACTTGGCTGTGACACACCTAATTCTACACCTTCATTCCTCTCACTGCAGGTCTCAGAGAGGACTGAAGGTCTAGTGGGGTTGGAAATCTCAGCTGATGAGGAGCAAGGAGAGATCCTCTTTGTTCTTTGGTGTGGGTCTTTTAGATATGCTTGCCAACGAACTGCATGGCAGGTCAACATATGTCTGGTCAAGCATGTGGTACCCAAGCGGGAGATGTTTTGGCCACGCGAGATACGCTTGAGACATATGTTGCAAATAGCAGCGGTGCGATCTGATGCACTCGTCTCAAAAAAGGCCCACACCAAAGAACTTTTTGAATAACGCGCAGAGACTGCAGCGCCCTGCACATGTGGAGCTTTGGGGTGTGATGCAGTCAATGTGCTGCCCTTAGGCTGGCCCCTGGAGGGCATCCTGCCTCGTTGGTGATGTGCCACCTCCTCCTCCTCCTCCTCCTCCTCTCTCCTATCAGGCACCCACGTTGAGTCAGTGACCTCATCATCCCCTCCCTCCTCATCACTGGAGCAAACCTGGCAGTATGCTGCAGCAGGGGGAGCATGACTGCCAGATTGCTGTCCTTCTTGGGCACCCCCTCTGTCCGTGCTCATGTTACTGCCTTCATCGAGCTCAGTATCATCATCAGAGCCTTCCAAACGCTGGGCATCCTCCTGGAGCATGTACCCAACACTGTGGTCAAACAGTTCGAGGGAATCCTCATGAGGACATGGTGGAGCTAGGGAAGGAGTCACTGATGACATTGAGCTGAGGGAAGAGGCCGCTGCTTTGCCAGACAAAGCACCCTGGGCATGGGTGAGAGAGGATGAGGAGGATGAGGACGGCTTGGTCATCCACTCGACCAAGTTTTCTGCATGTTGCGGCTCAACACGGCCAGCTGCCGAAAAAAAGGCCAAGCGTGTCCCATGGCCACGGGCTGATGAGGATGCACCGTCTCCACGACCAGCACTAGACACAGAGCCTGCTTGCCCTCTCTTATTGGCTTGTGACTGTCTGCCTCTCCTTCTTGGCCTTCCAGACATACTAATGGCCTGTAGCTGCACTAAGCTGGGATAGAACACCTGTAATTTTCTTCAGGTAGCTTTATATACTGTAACCAGACAAGCCTGCCTGTCAGTAGGAAGATAACAGGAACGGATCTAGCTGAACACTGTGAGCAGGACGCACTGCACTAAATGTAAATAGCAGGAACGGATCTAGCTGAACACTGTGAGCAGGACGCACTGACTGCACTAAATGTAAATAGCAGGAACGGATCTAGCTGAACACTGTGAGCAGGACGCACTGACTGCACTAAATGTAAATAGCAGGAACGGATCTAGCTGAACACTGTGAGCAGGACGCACTGCACTAAATGTAAATAGCAGGAACAGATCTAGCTGAACACTGTGAGCAGGACGCACTGACTGCACTAAATGTAAATAGCAGGAACGGATCTAGCTGAACACTGTGAGCAGGACGCACTGACTGCACTAAATGTAAATAGCAGGAACAGATCTAGCTGAACACTGTGAGCAGGACGCACTGCACTAAATGTAAATAGCAGGAACAGATCTAGCTGAACACTGTGAGCAGGACGCACTGACTGCACTAAATGTAAATAGCAGGAACAGATCTAGCTGAACACTGTGAGCAGGATGCACTGACTGCACTAAATGTAAATAGCAGGAACGGATCTAGCTGAACACTGTGAGCAGGACGCACTGACTGCACTAAATGTAAATAGCAGGAACGGATCTAGCTGAACACTGTGAGCAGGACGCACTGCACTAAATGTAAATAGCAGGAACGGATCTAGCTGAACACTGTGAGCAGGACGCACTGCACTAAATGTAAATAGCAGGAACGGATCTAGCTGAACACTGTGAGCAGGACGCACTGACTGCACTAAATGTAAATAGCAGGAACAGATCTAGCTGAACACTGTGAGCAGGACGCACTGCACTAAATGTAAATAGCAGGAACAGATCTAGCTGAACACTGTGAGCAGGACGCACTGCACTAAATGTAAATAGCAGGAACGGATCTAGCTGAACACTGTGAGCAGGACGCACTGACTGCACTAAATGTAAATAGCAGGAACAGATCTAGCTGAACACTGTGAGCAGGACGCACTGCACTAAATGTAAATAGCAGGAACAGATCTAGCTGAACACTGTGAGCAGGACGCACTGCACTAAATGTAAATAGCAGGAACGGATCTAGCTGAACACTGTGAGCAGGACGCACTGCACTAAATGTAAATAGCAGGAACAGATCTAGCTGAACACTGTGAGCAGGACGCACTGACTGCACTAAATGTAAATAGCAGGAACAAATCTAGCTGAACACTGTGAGCAGGACGCACTGACTGCACTAAATGTAAATAGCAGGAACGGATCTAGCTGAACACTGTGAGCAGGACGCACTGCACTAAATGTAAATAGCAGGAACGGATCTAGCTGAACACTGTGAGCAGGACGCACTGCACTAAATGTAAATAGCAGGAACAGATCTAGCTGAACACTGTGAGCAGGACGCACTGACTGCACTAAATGTAAATAGCAGGAACAAATCTAGCTGAACACTGTGAGCAGGACGCACTGACTGCACTAAATGTAAATAGCAGGAACGGATCTAGCTGAACACTGTGAGCAGGACGCACTGCACTAAATGTAAATAGCAGGAACGGATCTAGCTGAACACTGTGAGCAGGACGCACTGCACTAAATGTAAATAGCAGGAACGGATCTAGCTGAACACTGTGAGCAGGACGCACTGCACTAAATGTAAATAGCAGGAACAGATCTAGCTGAACACTGTGAGCAGGACGCACTGACTGCACTAAATGTAAATAGCAGGAACAAATCTAGCTGAACACTGTGAGCAGGACGCACTGACTGCACTAAATGTAAATAGCAGGAACGGATCTAGCTGAACACTGTGAGCAGGACGCACTGCACTAAATGTAAATAGCAGGAACGGATCTAGCTGAACACTGTGAGCAGGACGCACTGCACTAAATGTAAATAGCAGGAACAGATCTAGCCTAATCTAGCTCTCAAATCAAATGACACTGTCTGTCTCTCTCTCTATCAGCACACCGGAACACACTACACAGGGCCGCCGTGCAGGCGGCCTTATATAGTGTGGGGCGTGTACTAAATCCCCTGAGCCATAATTGGCCAAAGCCACCCTGGCTTTGGCCAATTACAGCTCTCTCTACTGACGGCGCTGTGATTGGCCAAGCATGCGGGTCATAGTGCATGCTTGGCCAATCATCAGCCAGCAATGCACTGCGATGCCGCAGTGAATTATGGGCCGTGACGCGCCACACGAATTTGGCGCGAACGGCCCATAACGTTCGCAATTCGACGGACGGTCGAACAGCCGATGTTCGAGTCGAACATGGGTTCGACTCGAACACGAAGCTCATCCCTACTGGCCATGTTTGAGATTTGTATGTATCATTTCTATCATCTCATTTGCATAGAAGAATGTGATTTATTCTTACTGTTTATTATTACTCTGCCATGATGTGTATTGGTTGTTTCTAATTGCTGACATCTAGCTGTTCGTTTGGGGGGATGACATGTAGTACGCTGCTGAGTCCTCCCTTTCCGCAGTCACGTGGCAACATTTCTTCCGATCATTTGATCGGGAAGTGTTGGGCGGAGATCCGGCGGCGTTGCGCTGTCCCCTCCCATCCAGTGTTCGCAATGGTGTCTTCGGGACTTGGGCGGGGTTTGTGTGACGTCGTCTTCCCCGGACCACGTGACCAGGAAGTGACGCTTGGCGGGCTTTCCCCGCCAAGCGGTTTCCTTTTGTTTGACACGTGTGGCTGACTGACTCCTGGGCGCGGTTTAGACTAGGAGACCGCGTCATTGGAGCATACACCCGTGCTTCATTTTTTCTTGATTCTGATTGGTTTGTGTGTTACCATGATGCATTTCCGGTTCACCTGACACCATGGATCCAATGTGATTGGTCCAAGGTTCTTACCTCTTAAGACACATCATTTATAAATATCAGCAGCGTGGAGGGGGTAGCTCATGCCCCTGTTGAAGACCCCTGGGTCGAAACACGTCGGGCGATCTTCCCCTCCTCACGCTGCCCTTGCTTGTTTTTATAGTGATCACTTTTTTGTATGTATGGTTTTTGAAAATAAAAATCCCTGTTTTATCTGCACTATGCGGAAGTTTTGATTTCTCTTTTACATACCACCTTGATGAGAGAGATCGCATTCCACTGGCCATTTTCACTACAAGGTCCTGGAAAGCCTGGTTTGATGATCCCTCTAGATGATTGTTTGATGCCCATTGGTCGAAGTATACCGAGTCAGCTCCAGTCTTCTGGATATTCCATCATCGCTTCAGTGGAGTCAAAGTGTACCGTAGAAGTTCCAGCCTTCCGGAGATCTCTTCATCGCCTCGGTGGGGCTCAATGTTTCATTGACTCCATGTCATAAGACATGGGAGTCCATTCCATTCGGTAAGAGTACCCACCCTTCTCTACTTATTGATGTTTTATACCCCTGATGTTGTTCTTCATTCACGGATTCACAACGCATATCACTGATTTTGTTTTTTCACCCACGGATTCATACTACCCACACCAGTCCTTGTAGGACTTTCCCAACACTTAGTTTGGATTGATTTCTTTCTACAGTGTGGACTCATTACACTCCTTTGCATACTAGTATTTTGGATTTTATGAACTCATGTTTCATCACCAGGTGTAATATTCACGGACTGGTTACATTGTTACTTCATTTTTTGAGCGCTGCATTTCCCTTTTTACTTGTATTCGATTGTTAGTCATAATGTATGCGGCGGCTGTTTCCTTTACATTTCTGTTTTCACTTTAGAGCGCAGTTTTTTTGTATTTTTAGTTGTCTATTTGTATTTGCCTCTATTTCTGTGCTTTTTTTTGCAATGGATCCAATAATGAGCATATGTGAGGAAATGCTCCTGACATTGCTCTTGATGAGGCTAGAATGATGTAGAAAATTGCGTGAGAGGTCCAGAGCCACCTGCCACAAAATGTGGATTGTCCACTTACCACCTCACCTGCCACAACTTGTGGATTGTCCACTTGCCACGTCATTTGCCACGTCACCTGCCACAAGTTGCAGATTGTCATTTGCCACATCACCTGCCACAAGTTGTGGATTGTCCACTTGCCACATCACCTGCCACAAGTTGTGGATTGTCCACTTGCCACGTCACCTGCCACAAGTTGTGGATTGTCCACTTGCCACGTCACCTGCCACAAGTTGTGGATTGCCCACTTGCCACGTCACCTTCCACAAGTTGTGGATTGTCCACTTGCCACGTCACCTGCCACAAGTTGTGGATTGTCCACTTGCCACGTCACCTGCCACAAGTTGCGGATTGTCATTTGCCACGTCACCTGCCAAAAGGTGTGGATTATCCACTTGCCACGTCACCTGTCACAAGTTGTGGGTTGTCCACTTGCCATGTCACCTGCCACAAGTTGTGGATTGTCCACTTGCCACGTCACCTGCCACAAGTTGTGGATTGTCCACTTGCCAGGTCACCTGCCACGAGTTGCGGATTGTCATTTGCCACGTCACCTGCCACAAGTTGTGGATTATCCACTTGCCACGTCACCTGCCACAAGTTGTGGATTGTCCACTTGCCATGTCACCTGCCACAAGTTGTGGATTGTCCACTTGCCACGTCACCTGCCACAAGTTGTGGATTGTCCACTTGCCACGTCACCTGCCACAAGTTGCGAATTGTCATTTGCCACATCACCTGCCACAAGTTGTGGATTGTCCACTTGCCACGTCACTTGCCACAAGTTGCAGATTGTCATTTTCCACGTCACCTACCACAAGTTGTGGATTGTCCACTTGCTACATCACCTGCCACAAGTTGTGGATTGTCCACTTGTCACGTCACCTGCCACAAGTTGCGGGCTGTCTACTTGACACGTCACCTACCACAAGTTGTGGATTGTCCACTTGCCACGTCACCTGCCACAAGTTGCGGATTGTCATTTGCCACGTCACCTGCCACAAGTTGTGGATTATCCACTTGCCACGTCACCTGCCACAAGTTGCTTGCTCAAATCTAACATCATATGGGTGAAATTCCAATTATACTTCGGATAACAGCAATGCTAGTGGTGTATTGGATTGGATCAAGGGCTCATTAGGGTATATAAATGGTCTATGAATCATTGCAAGCAATTACAATTTTTAAAAACATTTTTTTAATGGTTTTTCATCATTTGCCATCATTTTTGAGATTTTTAATGTCAAAAAAATAGGCCACCTTTAAAAACACTTATAAACGAAAACGTGGCTAAATGCCGGTACCGCATTTAAACCCATTTCTTTTTGCTTCCAAAGAAACGCTGTTAAATGCAACTGCAAAAAAAACAAGACTGTGTACATGGTCACATAGGATAACATTGAATGAGTTCAGGGGCAGTTGAAAAAAGCGTCCAACTGCCTCTGAACGTGTGTTTAGCAGCGTCCCGTGTACATGGGGCCTAAGAATATTATAATTGGGAAGTATATCTATGCTAAGAAGGAGGAAGTTATATATTCCGGGCGCTATGCCAGATGAATTGTGGTTGGCAAAGAAAGAGGAAGTGACTTTAAGGTTGTGTATTTCTATGCACTAGAGAAAAATATTAAGGTTTTAAAAGGTGTTTAAAGGTGTTCAAAGGGAAAATTAAAAAAAAATGAAGAGTGAATGGAATGGCCAAATGAATGTGGAATGAGAAAGTGATTGTATTGTGTTTAATGAACGCATAGGGTATCATTTTGGTTAGTAAAGTATTTTAAGTGTGTGTTTAAAATGTACACAACAAGTTGTCTCATATTGTGTTTAGAGCCACGCTGGTAACAGAAGGGTGAAATTTGGGAAAAATGTTGCTGCATATATGAGGTACTAAAATGTGATGGGAAGGATTTGTTTGAAATAAGCAATCAGAATGACTATTCTGGATATTTACCTTTTGAATTCCCAGAGTGTCAGTTATGAAGTGTTAATGATGTAATGTTTATCCATCAATGTTTTGTTTGTTGCTGATGATCAGACATATTTGCAAAGTTGGGAGACTTCTGAGTCAGAATATGTGTTTGGGTAAAATGTTCTGTCCTAAGTCAATCGGGTCCTCTTGGGTCCCGGGAATAGAAAAAACTAAAGGGGTTTAAGTTTTGTTGAAGTTCTGCTGTAATACTGGATTTGGAAAAATGTTTAGTTAAAATATTGAATCTATATAATGAAGACCCTTGCTGAGAAACATTTTCATTCCTGTATGCTTTACTTATGTTTGAGTCAATGAAGAATATTATTTTTAATACCTCCAATGGTTAAGGCCTGAATTGATCAGGTAGATTCTGTGAGTCTTACTCATGGTGGATGAGGAGTATCTGCCCCAGCCAGCATTCACCCACAGCCCCATACACATGAAGAAACGCCCACCCCAGTCATACCCTACACCCCATTCATACCCTGCCCTATACCCTATCCAGATGAAGAGATGACAGTTTTTACATGGAAATATTCGTTGTTCATCTTTGTTGTTCAAATACCATAGGAGGTGCTTAGATGACTAAAGGCGGACTCCTGCTCTAAAGTGTTCCTGGGAATGACACTTTGAAGGCAAGCCAAAATGACGCAAACCCAAGGTTTACGAAATTCCAGTGAGCACCACATGAGAGAGATCCAGATGTGTCAGCCTGAAGACCCAGGTCTAGCCCAATGCATCAGTTCCAGTTTGTCTGTGGATATCAAGTTCTGTCCTTACAGAAGTTCAGGCAGTGTTTTGGATAGAGAATTCATGTCTGTACATATGAATGATCACAGAACTGAACCAAAGGTTTTGGGAAAAGTTGAGGAGAATAAGAGTTATGATGTGGACATTTCCTTTTCCTTCCTTTTTTTTGAGAATTTAATGGACATTGAGAAGCCATCCAAGAGACTTTCTTTTTGTGTATTTCTTTGGGACTATTTTTATTTGGCCTAAAGGCTGTCATGCCACTCCCACTTGTTTTTATGGACTGTCACGCCCCTTCCTCCCTTTGCAGCCCATGGGCAATTGCTATGCAGCTGAGATTACATGTTTATTGTTTGCTATTTTTGCATGTTTAGAAGGTGGTCCAGGTGAGGGTCGGGGGCATATTGGGATTGTTGTTGTAGTGTGCCCAGGACGTGCTCGACCACTTCAGTGTGTAAGATGGTTTGAAACTGCAGCTGTTGGATAATGTTTGGAGGGATGCTGGCATGAGCACTGTACTATATATGTATTGGTTCACATGTCATCCACCAGCCTCTGTGTTCTGGGGGGCCTTAAGGTTATATGTGGCCCACCCAACAACACCACTAATAACACACTCATTAGACATAGAGGGGATGTGTATTCAAAGTCTGAGGGGACTTCACAGTGTTTGACACCTTAGATCGTGCCCTACATCACACTATATATACCTTCATGCATACCTCTGACCCCCATACTGAGATGGTTAGGCTACTCTCACAGCTTGCCCTTGCAGGATTCTCTGAAGGTGCCCAACGGGTCCTTAGCAGACAGCCACTAGCCTTGGGCAACAGCACGTACATTTATTGTGGAGGAGCATGCCATCCATGGATTCTGAGTGATCCCAAGGAATGGTGTTACTTGGCCTCATTGGTTCCGATAATGGGAATTCTCAGGGACAGTGAGGAATGTCACTTGCTCAAGGCTGGTGTTCATCCTAAATGCCCCCTCAAACACCGTTATACCAGGTCATTGTTTTTGGAAAAGGACATGATCTGGGCATGGTTCCCCTCACGAACATAAGGGGGTATTGGCATGATGAAAAGGCTAAATAATTACTTGGGAACCCCCTGGGTAACATGGGATGGTTTGGTTTCAATGGAGTATTTTCCTGGATCAGGGATATTGCTGTGTGTATTGTAGTGACTTTGCTCCTGGCATTATTTCTGTGTGCCTGCTTTGAGTTTGTTATGTGTGTGTCACAATGCAGATACGTCAGTCACCTTCATCACCTTCGTGACCTTTGTGTCTGAAAGAGGGGACTGTAGTAATATGACTGAACAGAAGTGACTCCATCTTTGAATAAGTTCATATAAGATTAACTTGGGTTAATCTGCTAGTTAGTTTAAGTTCTGTATTCTCAGACTGTGACAGACTGTAACAGTTTTTGCAAGGCACACATATAAGAAAATACAGCTTACAGCAGCATCTTTGCTCTGTACCTTTCTATATAAAGCTTCTGTGGTGTAGAGCTGTCTGGGACATTTTCCTGTGTAAAGGGGAACACCAAAGGCATGACTATGAGTCATGGAAGCAGATGGCATGGTTACTATAGTTGCTATGTCAGCCATGTTTAAGGGGTTGGGCATTTGAGTATTAATGATATGTAATGATGTGAAATGTACACCCCTTTATTAAATCACTCCCATTTTCCATGCAATGATTGGTTAATGATAAATAAATTGTATACCCGCCCAGAATTAAATCAGATAGCTTTGAACATTTAGACTCTGCATCATCTCTTTTTGTGTTCACCAAGAAGCTATCTCCTCAGTACTGAGAGGGTCTTGTGAGTGTGGTAATTGCTGTGATTATACCTAGCTGGTCTTGTCAGGTATACAGAAATACCGTTAGATTCTCTTCAATAACTTGCCACAAATTTGTGGCAGTGTTGAATTATAATTATTGGTAACTTGCTGCACATTTTCACTGTCAAATTGTACACTTGGAAAGCACTTGAAGCATAAGTTCTAGTTGACACTTTTCCACGTTGTTGCAAATTTGCGCAAGTCTCCAGTAAGAACAAAGTTGCAGTGGCGAGTCTACAGCACGAGTCCTGCAAGTGCCCCTTGTGGTGGGAGGACTATTGCACAACATAACTGAACCAGAACTTGCAGCAGACTTGCAGAATGTTTGCAAAGAAAGGTGATCTGGAGTCATTGCGGACTTGCTGCAGTTGTGCAACAAACTTGTGGCAAGTCTAAAATAACTTAGCAAGTCATTTTCAAACTTGCAGCTCAATTGCTTGCTTTCTGGGTAGTGTGGCCTTAGAGTAGGAAAATAGTTCTTTACATTTGCAGTAAATTCACACTCATATAATCTTAAAGCCCAAGTGCTATAAAATAGGTAGCACAGTCCTATGCATTAGCATACTCATTGCTATGTTTTTATTAAGACCACTGCATGGAGTCTTTAGAAATAAGTGTGGATACCCTTTATGCAATATCCATTCACATTGTGGTCAGTGCCACAGATACTCAGGCCTCATTCACACCTAAGCATTTTGTAGCTCGAAGCTACAGCATCCAGAATCCTGTGTACTTGAAATGTGGCTGTTCACACCTGAGCATCGTGTTGCTTGAAACTTTTAACTCGAATAAGTACATAGCCTTCTTCTAAACTACTTGCTTTAAGTTTCAAGCACTTGTGACCCCAGTAAACATAAATAGAAGCTCTTGAAAAACGAGCAAACATGCATGAAAAAAATTAGGTGAAAAAGTGAGGCCTGGAGCGAAAAAAATAAAATAAAACTAGATATAAAATAGTAAATGTGCCCACGCTAGTATAGTGTCACATATAAAATATATAATATATATTTATCATTTATAGTTATTTGCATTATATTTTACCTGTATGGTTTTATTTATCACATTATATGTGTTTTATATGTGAAAGTATTTTTTTATATATTATTTATTTTATATGTGACACTATACTAGCGCGGGCACATTTACTATTTTATATCTATTTACACGCAATGAAACGTGGTTCAGTGCTTGCAGCTTAAATAGTTTACTCCTTAGAGGCATTAGTCCATCTGTGGCTCGCAAGACACCTATATTTTGTTTGTAAAATAAAACTAGCACAGGGGAGGTATGACATTGTGGAGAGAGGAAACTAGTCAAGAAGGGGTTAACAGATAGTTTTATTTTTAGTAAAGGAGGACTTACCTGATTGGGGATAGTCCTTGGCTAGGTGAGGTCTGGGGCAGCTTAAGGAGGGGTGGCTCAGCCCTGGCGTCCATTGGAGCTTGACGGACGCAGAAAACAGCTTCCCACCAGTGGCGGAACTACCGCCATAGCGACACACGCGGCCGCTATGGGGCCCGCAGCTGTTAGGGGCCCCCCGGACCGGTGACAGGCGGCTCCGCGGGTGACAGCGGGTGGCTTTGCGGGCCCGCGGGTGACAGCGGGCGGCTCCGCGGGTGACAGCGGGCGGCTTTGCGGGCCCGCGGGTGACAGCGGGCGGCTTTGCGGGCCCCCGGGTGAGAGTGGGCGGGTCTGCGGTGAGAGCGTGGGCGGCTCCGAGGGCTGTCAGGCGGTGAGTCAGCTGGGCGGCTCGGCTCGTGTATGAGCAGGCTGGCCAATCAGGGAGCTGGCAGCCGGGGGTGCATAGAGATGACATCATCTCTCACCGCCCGGCGCCCTCCCTGCATCCCTGCAGTGCAGTGCAGTTTTCCCCCCTCACTGTGCAGGCAGCCTCGGGAAGCAGAGAGATGACCTTATCTCTCTGCTGCCTGACTCTGGGACACAGCATGAAAGTGACACAGGCAGCAAGTGACAAGGTGAAGTGGCAAGTGACAATCCGGGACGTGGCAGCAAGTGACAATCCGTAATGTGTGGCAAGTGACCATCCGAGACGTGGCAGCAAGTGACAATCCGTAATGTGTGGCAAGTGACAATCCGGGACGTGGCAAGTGACAATCCGTAATGTGTGGCAGGTGACGTGGCAAGTGACTATCCGTAATGTGTGGCAGGTGACGTGGCAAGTGACTATCCGTAATGTGTGGCAGGTGACGTGGCAAGTGACTATCCGTAATGTGTGGCAGGTGACGTGGCAAGTGACTATCCGTAATGTGTGGCAGGTGACGTGGCAAGTGACTATCCGTAATGTGTGGCAGGTGAGGTGGCAAGTGACAATCTGTAATGTATGGCAGGTGACGTGGCAAGTGACAACCTGTAACATGTGGCAGGCGACGTGGCAAGTGACAATCCGTAATGTGTGGCAAGTGACAATCCGGGACGTGGCAAGTGACAATCCGTAATGTGTGGCAGGTGACGTAGCAAGTGACAATCCGTAATGTGTGGCAAGTGACAATCCGGGACGTGGCAAGTGACAATCCGTAATGTGTGGCAGGTGACGTGGCAAGTGACAATCCATAACATGTGGCAGGCGACGTGGCAAGTGACAATCCGTAATGTGTAGCAAGTGACAATCCAGAAAGTGGCAAGTGACAATCCGTAATGTGTGGCAGGTGACGTGGCAAGTGACAATCTAATGTGTGGCAAGTGACAATCTGGGATGTGGCAAGTGACAATCAGTAATGTGTGGCAGGTGACGTGGCAAGTGACAATCCGGGACGTAGCAAGTGGACAATCGGCAACATGTGGCAGGTGACATTCTGCAACGTGTGACAAGTGACAATCTACATCTGGTGGCAGGCGACGTGGCAAGTGGACAATCCGCAATGTGTGGTGATGTGACAAGTGACATTCCGTGACAAGTTGCATCTGGTGGCAGGCGACGGTGTCAAGTGACACGCTTAGGGCTCCCACTGATTCAGCATTATGGTGAGTTGAACTAGTTCATTTTATATAACAGAACAGAAATTGGTTAGAAGGCATGGAGGTCAGCAATGTGTGTCCTTTAGGGGCTGCATACAGTATACTGCATACTTTGTTGTTCATAATTAATATAAGCTGTTGCCTGGGTACTGTGCCACATGGGTGCGGTAATCTGTTGTTCAATGGCATTAGTTCTTTTTTTTTGTGGAGGGGGTGGTTTGCAGGGGGGGGGCGGTTTGCAGGGGGGGGGGGGGGGGGGGCCCATACAACATTTTGCTATGGGGCCCTGTGATTTCTAGTTACGCCCCTGCTTCCCACCCTCCCTGTTCTGATCAGATTTTTCCGCATCGGGAGCAATGGGATTGAGGTTGTCGTGGGAGCTGGGTGGTTGTTGGTCTTTGCTGGTGGAAGAAAACCTAGGATAAGGAAGGGTTCGGGACCCATCGGTGGTATGTGTCCCTCTGGTGTATTCCAGTTAACGTCGGTTTAGCTGGAATATGGTACTGGTTGCACTGCGGTTAGTGTGTTGTCTCAGAGCCGGTGTGTTGCGGCTGGAGGCCTATTATGATAAAAGGTACCACAGTGCATAATTGGAACATACTTTAGTTTGGTGTGCCTTTAAAGACCAACAGGCTTAATGACTGATATGTTTCTGTTATAAGGAATGTTTTTCTCGTTAATGTTATTTATGTTTATTTGTTAATTATGAGGTTACTACGGCCATTTGTTTACTCCATTCATTGTGTGGTCTCCATTAATTGTAGGTAACAGTATGGGATGGGGTGGAGTATGGATGTTTGGCCTGGCAGCCATTGGCTAAGGTTGGGACATCTGTTCTACACTGGTCATGCACATATTGTGTGTTTCTTTCCCTAGTAACTAGCTTTCCAACCCTCAAGTTTCAGAGACCCACAAAAACAGCTGTAGAAATGTAAAAAAAAGTAAGGGGAATTCACTCCAAGTGAGCCATCACTAGAAGATCCTGGTGTCAATGGCCACCAAGAGAAATAGAGAGGGGAAATTTCACTTTTCAGAAAGCTAAAAAAACTCAACAATGATTCTAAACCATGTACTATTGTATCCAAAACTGAACAAGGTTTTGCATTTAGATACAATTTAAAGAATGCAATGGTAGGCATTTGGCAACAGTAGGTTCAAAACTGTGGTGGCCAACGGAACATTGTTCACATGATCAACTGTAAATATTTCTTACAGGGCACAATAGACACTTCAATAGTAGCATAGTTTTATTGGCTCAAGACAGATAAAATATGCTAATTACAAATTTCAGTATTTATTTGATAGCAAAGTGTAGTTTAGCTTTAAACGGTAACAGTGTCTATCCCAGAATTTTTTTAAAAGCTCTTTTGACCTCCTTATTTCTCAGGCTGTAAATAAATGGGTTGAGTGTTGGGCTAATGATGGTGAAGACTACACTGATGGCCCGATCGTAGGTCGGTGTAAAGGTGGAGCTTGGCCGAAAGTACATGAAAATTATTGTGCCGTAGCAGAGGATGACCATGGTGAGATGAGATGAGCAAGTAGAGAAGGTCTTTCTACTTCCTTGAGAAGACTTTAGAGTCAAAACTGCTCTGATGATGAGTACATAGGACCCAAAGATTAAAAGCATTGGAGAAAAGACAACAATGCAACTTTCAATGAAGTCAACTATCTGCATAGTAACTGACAAAGCAGAGCAGGATAGAATGATTATGCTGGGATAGTCACAGAAGAAGTTTTGGATTGCCCAACCACAGAACAGCTGAGAAGAAATTAGCCAAGTGCTGTGTGTAGAATGAAGGCAAGCAATAACCCAAGAAAAAGCCACCAGACAAATACAAGTTCTCTTGTTCATCATCAAAGAGTACTGTAGGGGAAAACAAACTGCACAGTAGCGATCCAAGGCCATCATGGCCAACAAAAAACAATCCATGGTGCCCACTGCTATGGCAAGAAAAAGCTGGAGAAAGCAGTCATGAACAGAGATATGGGTGTCTCCAGACAGGAGACCATACAAGGCCCTGGGGATGATTGTAGAGGTAAAACATACATCCACAAGGGCAAGATTCCCCATCAAGACGTACCTTGGAGTGTGAAACTGGTGCTGTGATGCAATAAGCACAAAAAAGAATAGATTTCCTGCAATGCAGAGGATATGCATAACAAAGAAGAAGAAGAGGACAGGCAAAATAAGATGCGGTGTATCCGAAAATCCCAAAAGCACAAAACCAGAAAAAGTCTTATTTTCATGAAGCTCCATATGTATATTAGTCAGTTATATATATGATAAAAACACGAAGATTACTGGATGCAGCACATCTGAAAAAAGTGAAAATTTGTTTTATAATTGAAAAAAAATGATCAAATGGACATAACACAGGACTAACAAATTAAAGGAACTATGCGAACCAAAGTAAAATACAATGAAGAACAAGTCACATGTACAGTACTTAATGGGTGACCCAATGGTGAGAACTATGTAAGCTTTTAAGAGTGGGGTCTCAATAGTCATAGCAATCTATGCAGCTTCTGTGGGGCCTGGGGGTGGACTTGAGCCCCATTAAGGGAAATGTTGAGGCAAATTAAATATAGAAAATATTGAAGATATCACAAATCCAGTACTGTATCATATTAGAGGAGAAGGGTCTGCAGGGCAGTGTACAGGGGTCAGCGGGACGGAAGACAGGGGATCACTAAGGCAGGGGTCAGCAGGACGGAAGACAGGGGGTCAGTAGGACAAGGTACAGGGGTCAGCAAGATGGAAGACAGGGGGTCAGTAGGGCAGGGTACAGGGGTCAGCAGGACAGTAGACAGGGGGTCGGTAGGGCAGGGTACAGGCGTCAGCAGGATGGAAGACAGGGGATCAGTAGGGCAGGGTATAGGGTTTAGCGGGACAGAAGATGGGGTAAGTAGGGCAGGGTACAGGGTTCAGCAGGACGGAAGACAGAGGGTTGAGCAGGACAGATTTGCACCACCAAGGCCCTCATCCTCCACACAGATATGGAAGAGTTAAGTGAAGTGCATGCATGAAGTCCACGCTAGGTGCATTATTAGGAGAGCAGTAATACTCTGGACAGGTGGGGAGGGCAAGGGCTCTGCATGTCGCTCTTGAATCCAGAAGTGACCGTGGTGATGTACAGTAACATCGAAAGAGTTTATTAGAGATCAGTCGGCTATTCCAGTACTGTGTAAGGCAGGGACCTTATCCTATGTGCCTAGCATAGCCCAGAAGAACCCACCCCGGGGTAGGCCTCTTATGTGACCCTTGCTTGGTGCCCAGTGGGGAGGAAAACATGGTGGGTGCAGTGACCAACCACACCCACATACCTTTACAAGTTGCCTTGGGGGGATCCCATTAAAATTTAGCCATTAGGCCCCATCAGCTGTAGTCACACCTCTGGATCCTGCATCTTATAGAGAACACTATGCAGCAATAATTTAATATGATATGACATCTGTTTAAATATATTTAAATTGCTTTAAATACTTCAGGGTCATTCTGCTCACTGGCTGGCTTGGTTGTGTGATCTAGAATGCATTTTATTTTTAAGGAGAGTGTACCAAATGTGCATGTCACCAACTACAACACATTTTGGTGACCTCAGAAGTTTGTATTACATTTAGTTGAGGTCTCGCCCATTTCAGTAATACAGCAAAGGGCAAGTATGAAGAAGGATCAGCATAAGCCTTTTATCATAAACTCAAGAAAAGTAGCCATCCTCCCACCCCTTACATATTTGGTGGAACTTGGTGGAATGGTGGAATCTGTACCATGTGTGAAAAGGCCCTACGCCAAAACCTTTAGGCAGCCCCTTTCACATAAGGCAAAATACCAAGTCTCTCTTTTCTAGCTCCTCTGGTGATACACAATACTAATTGTATATAGGTTCCAAATTTGCAGCATATACAGTGCTGTTAAAAAGTATTTGCCCCCTTCCTGATTATAATTTTTTGCATACTTGTCACAGTTAAATGATTCAGAACATCAAACAAATGTTAATATTACACAAAGATGACCCCAGTAAATACAAAGAGATATTTTTTAAATGCTAATTTCATTTATTAAGGGAAAAAACACTGTCAAAACCTGCTTGGCCCTATGTGAAAAAGTAATCTCCCCCCTTGCTTAATCACGAATGAACTGTAATTAACCACATTTTTTGAGAAACCAAGGTAAATGTCACTTGCCACACCCAGGCCTGATTACTGCCAGACCTGTTGAATCAACAAATCACTTAAAGGCCTTTCACATTGCAGCCGTGGCCACGTTAGCGGTAAAGCAGCGCTAGTTTTAGCTCCGCTTTACCGTTGTTTTAGCGCCGCTATTCTGCAGCTAGCATCCAAGGAAAGGGTTAATAGCTTCCATGTATACAACGCTCCTCCACCGCTCCAAAGATGCTGCTTGCAGGACTTTTTAAATGTCCTGCCAGCACAGCGCCCCAATGTGAAAGCACTCAGGCTTTCACACTGGGACTGCAGATGAGGCATTTTTCAGGCGCTTTGCATGCGCTATTTTTAGCGCTAAAGCACCTGAAAAAACGCCTCCAGTGTGAAAGGGGTCTTAAATAGAAGCTGTCTGAAAAAGTAAAGCACGCTAAAAGATCTCAAAAAGCAACACA
Source organism: Lithobates septentrionalis (assembly GCA_037952835.1). Lineage (NCBI taxonomy): Eukaryota > Metazoa > Chordata > Amphibia > Anura > Ranidae > Lithobates > Lithobates septentrionalis. Next base: position 665,218 of record JBBDGP010003726.1, on the reverse strand, counting down.
TCATGCTGCGATCTAAAGAAATTCAAGAACAGATGAGGAACAAAGTCATTAACATGTATCAGTCTGAAAAGAGTTACAGGCCATTTCTAAGGTTTTTGGGACTCCAGCCAACCAGGGTGAGAGCCATTATCCACAAATGGAGAAAACTTGGAACAGTAGTGAACCTTCCCAGGAGTGGCCGACCAACCAAAATTACTCCAAGGGCACAACGTTGACTCATCCATGAGGTCATAAAAGACTTGCCTCAGGTAAGGTCAGTGTTCATGATTCAACAATAAGAAAGAGACTAGGCAAAAATGGCATCCATGGTCAAAGCCACTGCTGACCAAAAAGAATACAACGGCTAATCTCACATTTGCCAAAAAACATCTTGATTATCCTCAAGACTTTTGGACAAATATTCTGTGGCCTGATGAGACTAAAGCTGAACTTTTTGGAAGGTGTGCATCCCATTACATCTGGCGTAAAACTACACAGCATTTCATAAAAAGAACATTATTCCAACAGTCACATATGGTGGTGGTAGTGTGATGGTCTGGGGCTGCTTTGCAGCTTCTGGACCTGGACGACTTGCCATCATTGATGGAACCATGAATTCTGCGCTCCACCAGAAAATCCTGAAGGAGAATGTCTGTTCGCTCGTTCGCCGAATTGCGAACGATATGGGCCGTTCGCGCCAAATTCGTGTGGTGCGTCACGGCCCATAATTCACTGCGGCATCGCAGTGCATTGCTGGCTGATGATTGGCCAAGCATGCACTATGTTTCAAGGCACCTGTGGTCAATCAGTGATTTCTTTACGGTTTCACCATTGTAAAGACCTATGTTCATTTGTACATGCGCTGCATTTTTCCATATGCCTATTTTGTTGTTTTTGTCAAACTGTATGCAGCAGCTTTTATTTATTTCACTGGTTAGCGCGGTGTTTTCTATTTACCTCTGACATTGTTTTTGACTTTTTCACACCCCTGCAGCTTTCCCCCAATTTTCTATTGAGTTTTCACGCTCTCCTTCCTTATGGATGTGTTTGAATATAGGACCGCCAGGTCCCTCAATACTGAAGGTGTCTTTACCAACATCAACTCTGAGATGAGTGGCATCTTTATCAGATTAAAAAATCTGATGATCAGTGAACTACATCTCCAGTGGGACACAGCGTTCCTGGAACAATACATCAAGGAACAGATGGTTCCACGTGGCCTTAGATGGGACATTCATCCTCAACAGGATGAATTGGACCTTGAATCATGGTACAAGTATTTCAACGAGGTCGGTATTAAGTTACTGGGCTACCTCGTTGAAAAGAAGAGGATCAGGTTGTCCCTTATAGATACAGAAATTAAAGATTTGAGGGACAAACTGATTCCTTTCAAAACTTCCGCTGAATACATTGCACTTTCCAATAATTTAAGAAATGTTTTAGAAAAAGAAGAGAAGGACCAACGAAATAAAAAACAAAAAATATATAATAGGGATTATACAGACTATACTACACATTCAGTTTTCAATTGGCAGAAGAAGCTCAACCCTTCTTCTTCCTCTTGTAACGGGGAACCTACCAATATAGAAACTTCTACAGTCACTATGACTCATACTGATAGAACGTTGGTATACCAACCAACATCCCAACCAACTACCAAGGAGGTCACGGTTAAGAAGCAAGGCCCTGAACAGGGTCCTTACCGACCCCCTCGAGGTCCCCCTCCATTCCGGGGACCAAGGGGGAAAGACCCGGGGTGGAGAGGTCCACCCAGGGGACGCCCCACCGATCCACAACAGAGGAACAATACCAGGGGTCCTCCCCCACACTATGGTCCCCCTCAGGGCCACCACGGACCACAACATCCTAATCAGGAATATGGGTACCATACCCCTGTTCGGGTGACTAACCGTTTCACTCCCCTCAGAGAAAATACTCCTTATGAAGCACATGGAGATACCTATGGCTATTCTGAGAGGGAGGAGGATTACTACCACAGATCTCCTTACAACTATAATCAAAATCAACCTGGCCCTAGTTACTCTTTGGATTTTCAGAGAACCATTGAGGGACATCTGGGATATACAGAAAGAAAAGAGGGTCCAGAGGGGGGAGGAGGGCACAATCCCAAAAGAAAAAGAACATAAAAGGAAAAGGTATCTTTAATTTGAGTTCGGCCACTCTGACGGAGGCAGAGAAATCTGTCCTTGACAGAGGACTCAATCTGTCCTTGACAGAGGACTCAAATTTGTTCCGCCCAAACCCCTTAACAAATTTTCCACCTTTATTGATGTCCTCAAGTTCACACGCAAATTGAGCATACAAAGACACTTTCTGACCAAACCCCCTATGGGATTCAACAATAAGGGGATTTCATCCACTACAATCCCCCCAGCTCCAGCCAATACACATACAGGCTCTGAACCCGTAGATTCCAGCTTGTCTGATGTACAAGTTACACATTCAGGATTATCTAATCCATCTATATTTAACCCCCCAGGCTCTCTAGCTCCCTCCATACAGGTTTTTAAAAACTTTGTTCTGGGGGATCTGGACAAATTAAACAAACAGAAAAAACGTGTCTATATTCAATCAGACATAAAAAACGGCCTCAGATCTCTTTGTGAGAAAAAGAACCTTATAATCCGCCCTGCGGATAAGGGGGGCGGGATTGTAGTTCTTGATAAGGTCGATTACCTTAAAGAGGTGTATAGAATTCTTAACGATTCAAACACTTACAGCCCTATTCCCACGGACCCCACTACACCTTTCAAAAAGGCTCTGGTCAAACTTATTGAGGAAGGTTATGCGCTAGGGATTTTAAACAAAAAGGAAAAAAGTTTTCTAGTCCCACAAGTCCCACGCATTCCAGCTATCTATTATCTTCCTAAAGTCCATAAGGACTCAGTCAATCCCCCTGGCAGACCTATTGTCAGCGGGATTGACTCAGTCACAGCCCATATTAGTAAATATGTAGATTTTTATTTACAGCCTTTGGTTCGTTCCACGCAGTCCTATCTCAAGGACGCTAGAGACACCATTAGATTACTGGAACCTGTTTCGGTTTCAGAAAGGATGCTTCTAGTCACAGCAGATGTGGCGGCACTTTATACGTGCATCCCACATCACTTGGGCTTTGAGGCGGTGGAGAAACATCTATCTAGAGACAACAAGCTCCCTTCCCTTCAGCGGAATTTTATTATGCAATTACTCATATTTGCAACGGAACACAATTATTTTTGGTTCCAGAATCAATTTTTTCTACAGAAGAGGGGCGTGGCTATGGGGGCCAAGTTCGCCCCCAGCCTCACCAACCTCTTCATGGCCCAGTGGGAGGAGGATGTCGTCTATGCGGCCCAGAGATCCGAGTTGATCCTCTGGGCCAGGTACATAGACGACATCCTCTTCCTATGGGATGGTGACCGTACATCACTTGACAGTTTCATGACCAGTCTCAATTCTAATGACAGAGGAATATCTTTGAGCTATGAGGCCAGCTCTACCAGTGTACATTTTTTGGACCTTGAAATATTTGTGGTGGACAAACATTTGGAGTTCCGCACGTATTTCAAGGCCACCGACCGGAACGGATTCATTCCCATTGACAGTTGCCATCAGGAGCAGTGGCTCAAGTCTGTTCCCCGTAGCCAATTTTTGAGACTACGAAGCAACTGTACCAATGCTATTGATTTCCAGTCACAATCGCTAGTTCTGAGAGATCGATTTATTGAAAAAGGTTATGATCCCAGACATCTAGACAAGGAACTCAATAGGGCACTATCCACTGATAGAGAATCCACTTTGATAGAACGCTCCAAATCCACAGCTGAACCTATGCACAAATGGGCTTTCTTTACCACTCACTCCATTCAGTCCAAACAAGTGAAAGCTATATTCAAAAAGCACTGGAAGGTACTTTTAAATGACAATCTACTTGGGTCAGTTCTTCCTGAATGGGCGGCTGTTGTATTCAGGGGAGCACGGTCCATTCAAGGACAGATTGCTCCGAATATAATAGACCCCCCAAAAGAGTTTCATTTTTTCAGGAATGTCAGGGTTATTACCCCTGCCGTAGATGCAATGTCTGCCTCCACAACATTCGAGGCAGACAAAAAAGTACCACTTTCCAATCCACAGTCACCTCCCTCACTTACCAGATGAAAAACTTCACAACTTGTACATCACAATACCTCATTACTTGCCCCTGCCACAAACAGTATGTTGGGCGTACCATCAGAACTTTCTCTATACGAGTTAATGAACATGTGGCAGGTATCAAGAAAGGCAAGGACAAACATACAGTACCCCGTCATTATCTGGAACACCATAATAGAGACCCTACCGGGACTTTATTCCAGGTGATCGACAAATTTGTCCCACATTGGAGAGGAGAGTCCCGCCTCCGAGGAGTGTCACGCCTCGAGACTTATTGGATATGGGAGTTGAGGTCCTATTTCCCGTTAGGTTTAAACGTGGAGTGGGACCTCAACTCCTTTATCAACCAATCCTAAATTCCTTCCACATCTCTATGCATGTCCCTCCCTCCCTATATTTTTATTTCATTATTTCAACATTTTTTCTCCCCCCTCCCCCCCTCCTTTTTTTCACCTATATTCACAAGTTGGTACACAGCTTATATATGGTGCACCTTAGAGGGTTATCTATTCACCCAATTGAAATTGGTCCAATCAAAATTGACCCATTCGGTCTATGCTGATGACTTTTTACAGTCAAGGGATCATTAGGATAACTGCCAGATATTTGGGTCACTTTACAAATCCACACATTCCCTCCACATATATATTCATTTTAACACATTTTACAATGTGCGTTCCGGAGATTTTGTGTTCACACAAAAATTTTTTAATTTTTTTATTTCAGTCCCACCAAAACACATATGGACCTTAAGAGACATTTACAATGCCACTCCATTAATTTTTTTTTACACACTTATGCGATTTCACTTCAGCTAGTCATTTCCTAACACATTATATTTCACTATATGTGTCCCCTCTTCCAATACACTTCCGGTTCACAGGAGTTCTATGCACACTTCCGGGTCATCGGGTCCCGGTCTGCTGCATAGCACATTTTTGTACACATACACCATAGGGATGCTGTTTTGTCTCATTTAGCGTCCGTTGCTTGCTGGATTGCATTGCCGGGATGCTAGGTGTATTTATTTAAGTCCCATCCCTCTGCGGTGTACGGATTGTACGTACAGCAGAGTTGAGTGGGACGTTTGCTCTCTGATTGGCCCAGTGAGTCATGTGAGAGGGAGACGTCGGACACGCCCACGGACGTGACGTCATTTCCTACACAGACTGGTCATGTGGGCGTTCAGGGATAGAGGCCGGCTCATACATAGCGGCCTATTGGTCAGCTCCACTTAACACCTTTTGTCTTCTTATTGAGGATTGGCTCCTCTGGCCGACAGGGCGGTACATTCTGCCGGACTGTCAGCAGAGGAGTGCTGTTTTCATTAAATCTTTAAATGCTTTATTTTTGTTAGAGAGATCATAGAGCTATATATTTTTCTGCTGGTAGACCTTTATACAGTCTCCTGGGCTTCACCTTAATGTCATTCATTTATTTATATAGAAATTGTGTATGATTTTCAAGTCTAGACATGCAAGTAAGTCATGTGATTGTATTCACCCAATCAAATCTTCCGGTTTTTCAGCCCTTGTGATTGGTCCTTCTCTAAATAATTTTATTATATATATTTGGCAACTTGGAGTGAGTGGTCTATGCCCCTGTTGAAGACCCCTAGGTCGAAACGCGTCGGGTACATACACCACTCTCTTTGTTGCCCATTTGTTTTTATCCACCGTGATCACGCTTTTATTTGTGTATGGTCGTTTTTGTCAATAAAAACACCCTTTTTTATCTGCACCATGTGGAGGCACATTCTTTTTGTTTCCACATTTACTGCATGAGATCCAGTCCCTCCAACTGCTCCTTTCGGGGGACCGTTTGTGAAACTTCTGATGCACGCTGGGACGGTTCGGTGTGAGGACGGTTCGTTGTGAGGACCCATCCGGTTGCCGGCCGAGATCCATACAGACCACAATCCAAGGGATTGGCGATTCCTGAGCTCCCATTCCACGTCATTTGTGACAAACTGCGCATGCGATTCCCTGTCGCTGACATGGGAATCCACAGGATCTGGTAAGAGGCTTTTTTGCACTTTCTCTGAATGACCCATTGGGACCCAGTTTCTCGGTTGGGAAGTCGCTGTATGATGCCAGGTGTTTTCTGACAACCATCAGACCATCACCACCCCTTGGAGTAGTTACACCTCCTGTGCGGTTGGACATTCACATCCATCTATGGACGTTTGTGTTTCAAGGCACCTGTGGTCAATTAGTGATTTCTTTACGGTTTCACCATTGTAAAGACTTATGTTCATTTGTACATGCGCTGCATTTTTCCATATGCACTATGACCCGCATGCTTGGCCAATCACAGCGCCGTCTGAACAGAGAGCCGTAATTGGCCAAAGCCATGGAGGCTTTAGCCAATTATGGCTCAGGGGATTTAGTACACGCCCCACACTATATAGGGCCGCCTACACGGCGGCCCTGTGTAGTGTGTGTTCCGGCATTGAGAGAGATAGACAGAGAGACAGTGTCATTTGATTTTACAGTGTATTTTGTATATATATATGCATCTTAGGTGTTATATATATATATATATATATATATATATATATATATATATATATACACTGTATTCAGTTTAGCTACATCCGTTCCTGTTATCTTTTTTTTTTATAATCAAAATTTTTTATTTCAATTTTATAAATACAACAGTCTATACATCGTTATATAACCCTACATTCACCCAAACCACAAACAAAGACTACACCATTACATTACATCATTTCACAATTACCCCCAGCTATCCCACTCGCAAAAAGAGAAAAAGAGAAAAGGAAAAAAAAAAAAATTTCCTCTCAACCTCCTCCCCTCTCCATTCTCAATACCAATCAATGGTCTATCCATTGCCTCTCACCCAACCCCCCGTGTACGTGCATAATTTTATAAAAAAAAAAAGGAAAAAAAAAAAAGGGGGAAAGAGTAGGGGAGGAAAAATACCCCCTTTCCTTTAATTTATTGTGTTCGTGTACTTCAATTAATTATTAAATAGTGCAAGAGGCCTTTACTGGCCAAATCTATCCAAAAAAGCGTAGTTATCACTTAACACTCGTGTTGTATATTATATCCTAATTACTCCAACTTAAGTCCCTGTGAAAGAAGAAAAAAAAAATAAATAAAAGGGAGGGAGAAAAGGGAAGAAGATTCCCCTTCCCTTTTCTTTGGTTTATAGTATTTGTGTATTTAATTATTAATTATTCAATTATTAAATAGTGCAGGAGGCCTTATTGGCCGGGCTATTCAAAAAATTGTTCTTCCCCACCTAACACTCGTGTATTATATGAGGCCTAATTGCCCCAACTTAAACCCGTGCGGGGGGGGAAAAAGGAGGAAAGGAAAAAAACAAACCCCCAATAACCCCACACACAAAAAAAAACAAAAAACAAAAAAAAACACCCTCCTTGTGAAGGATCAGCGTAAGAATTAAATAGAAATATATAAATAAATATAATGTTTCATTTCCAAGGTCAATCTCTATTATTATACATATTCATAATGACTATACCATATCCTCTCTCTCCTATTCAGCAATGTTCCTCTCTTCTTCTATCTCCTTAGCACAATGTTCCCATCCCGCCCATGTCTTTTCAAATTTTTCTTTTTGGTCCTTCACTACATGAACCCATCTCTCCGCTTCCATTATTAAATTGACTTAAAGAGGAGTTCCACCCAGGGGGCCGTCAAAAAAAAAAAAAAATTAAAAGTCAGCAGCTACAAATACTGCAGCTGCTGACTTTTAATTGGACACTCACCTGTCCCTGGGTCCAGCGATGCGGGGGATCGAGGCCCCGCTCGTCCCCCCCCTCCGCTCGTCGGCGCCGGCATTTCAACTGTGGGCGCCGGGCTGTGGCTTCACAGCCTGGCACCCACTGCGCATGCGCGAGCGGCGCTACGCGCCGTGATTGGCCGCTCAATCACCTGGGACCTGTAATGGGTCCCAGATGATTGACAGGAGGGAGGGAGCAGAGCGGAGCCCTTCCTGTGCCTGGGGGGAAGTGATGTCACCAGCCCAGGCAAAGGAAGAGGCAGACTACGAGGAACCACCTAGCAACAGGCATTTAGAGGTAAGCGAAAAAAAAAAAATATCCAAATGTTTTTTTGTTTTGTTTTTTAGATTTTTTCCAGGTATTTTTGTTTTTTGGGTGGAACCCCACTTTAATTTCTCCATTCTGTTACTGTAGGGCCTTGAACTTGCCTCCAGTACTTCGGTATAATTTTTTTCGCTGCATTTAATAAGTGCGGGGTTATACTTTTCCGATAAGTTTTAGTGGACCCGGGCATCCCATGAAATAAGTACTGTAGCGGCTTAAACTCCAGGGGCCTGACTGTCAGTCTCTCAATCCATGGGGCCACTGACTCCCAGAATAACTTAATTACTGGGCATGTCCACCACAAATGGAGAAAGGTACCCCTCTGTCCACAACCTCTCCAGCACCTATCACTTATTGTTGGAAACATTTGAGCTAATTTAACTGGAGTCCTGTACCATCTTACCAGAAACTTATATGCCATTTCTTGCACCTTTGAACTTATGGATGTGGTAAACGTTAATAAGATCATTTTTTTAATTTGTGTGTTTGTCAATACCTGGTCCAGTTCCCTCTCCCATTCCCTTACAAAATATGGGGTTGTCCCTTCCTGCCCACTAAGAATCACTCTATACATTTGTGAAAGCATATGTTTAGATTCCGACATTTGTACATTGCCTTTCAAACATAGTGAGTGAATTCGTAGATCTTATTAAGGGCTTTATTTTGTTGAAAAAACTCGTCATTTGATGGTATTTCCACTCTGCCAGATGTATCGTCCCGAATCTTAACACCATTTCTGTTAAAGGTAATAGGACTCCATTTGGGGCAAACTTGCCATACGTGGTGTCCCCATCCCGACCCCATGCCCCCAGATACCCCGTCTCCTCCCCCGGGGGGAACCAAGGGAATCCCTCCAGAGGAGCCAGAGGGGATACCTGGGGAGCATATTTACCTCTCCTATTCAACCTATCCCACACTTCCAGCGAGTTCAGTGTTAACGGTGTCGCCCACTGGGAAAGCCCTCTTAGAGGACTCTGAATCCAAGGTGCTCCTGCCAGATTTCTCCCCGCCATTGACATTTCTACTTGAACCCATAGTTTTTTCTCTGCGTCATGGCACCAGTTCAGAATCCGAACTAGGGTCATGGCCTTATAGTATAATGTTATATCTGATAGTCCCAGGCCCCCCTCAGCCTTATTCCTTTGCAGGATATCATAGGCCAATCTAGGTCTTTTATCATTTCATACAAAGGCCACGAACAACCTACGCACCTGTCTGAAGAGAGTCTCCGGTAACTTAATTGGCACAGTATGCCGTACATTATTCTGGGTAATATACTAATTTTTATAGCACTAATTCTCCCGAACCAAGTTGAATATTGGCCCTTCCATTTTTTTAACTCTTATGTTATTTCTTTCAGTAATGATCCTTGCTCTTGGTTCTGCATACAGAGACATAATCCATCCCATCATTCGTTCCCCCAGGCCTACCCTCCTCAATACTTCTCTCATAAAGCCCCAATTCACTCTGTCAAACGCCTTTTCGGCATCCATTGACAGCATGATCCTTGGGGCCCTGTCCGGGCCAGACCGCGTACAGTGGAGAATGTGAAGCACACAAATAGTATTATCCCTCGCCTCACGCCCCTTCATGAACCCCGTCTGGTCCGGATGAACTAAGTCTCCAATATACTCTTGAAGCCTCAAGGCCAGGATCTTTGCTAACAGTTTGGTATCCGAGTTGAGTAGAGAGATAGGCCTGTAATTTGCACAGATTTGGGGGTCTTTCCCCCCTTTTGGCAGTACCGTTATGTACGCCAAAAGGGCTTCTGGCGATAGTGGGTTAGAGGCACTAATTGAGTTAAAATAGTTACAGAGTGGTATTACTAATACTGGAAGAAATTTTTTATAGTATAAGTTTGTCAGCCCATCCGGCCCTGGGCTCTTTCCCAGTGGCAGGGTTGCTATCGCTCTACTCAACTCCTCTACTATAATTGGACGCTCAATTTCGTCTATAATTGTTTTAGGTAACATGGGCATAGAGGCTTCTTCAATATAGTCCCATATCTCCTTCCTACCATGTCTCTCTCCATCCCCTATTCCCCGTGGATCTGTCTTGGAAGTATTATATAATGCCTCATAAAATTTACCAAATTCTGCTGCTATGGCTTTCGTTTCAATCACCTTCTTACCCTGAACTATTAGGCTGTGAACATGTCTAGAGTCTTGTTGTTTTTTAAGTTGTTTAGCCAATAGCCGTCCACACTTATTTCCCTGTTCGTATGCCCTATTCGCAAAAAAACTGTTTTTATTTTTTACACTACATTGCTCGGGGTGCACATTGCAATGGCACCCCGAGTGATTCTTTCTATAAGTGATATGCACTTCAATCTCTGCATTAAGTTCTGCCTCACCTGATCATTCCTTCTCTGTCTCTTTACAGGTATGTGTCAGCTAAACCACATCTTCCACCGTTAACTGAAATTGGGATCCGCTTGCTGTCTCTGTGTTTATGTGTTGGTATGTGTCAGCTAAACCACATCTTCCACCGTTAACTGAAATTGGGATCTGCTTGCTGTCTCTGTGTTGGTATGTGTCAACTAAACCACATCTTCCACCGTTAACTGAAATTGGGATCTGCTTGCTGTCTCTGTGTGTATGTGTCAGCTAAACCACATCTCCCACCGTTAACTGAAATTGGGATCTGCTTGCTGTCTCTGTGTGTATGTGTTGGTATGTGTCAGATAAGAAATGGTGGAAAAAAACTGCGCTAATGAGCCAAATGTGATAAAAGATTAAATTCACAAAGATGCAGCTGCAAAAAAACTCCAAATATCCATGAAGTGCCCCGTAGAAGACGTCACGTATGACGAAACATGTAGGGCGTGGCCTTGCAGTGCTTGCTATCACGTGTTCTGAATGTCTTATTTGCACGGGCGTTCAGCCTTTGTTTTATGCCGGCTTTTTTAGAGAAATATTTTTTCCTATTGGAATTTTTTATATGTACATCTGTGGTTTATTTTAACCAATAAATCCCCAACGTTATTACACTATTGGAGTTCTTCTCCTTGTGTTTTTTCTTAAATATGGACTCTTCCACTCCTGAGTCCCCCCTCTGATGTTGGAGCAGTTGGATCGACCGGACCATATTGGAGTCGGTGGTACACGCTGACAAGACCCGGATATCAACTTTCCATATGTCCCCGCAGAGGGCTATATCTGCAAGCCCATACGACCTTGCCACAGAGGAGGTCCAACGATTGGGGTAAGCGTACATCTATTACTCCTTTTTCTGCAATCAATGTGTATTCGGAAATAGTCCCTTCAGCTCATTATTTTCCTGATTTTGTGATGAGATATATCAAATGGACTTTTTCTCTCTACCTTATTTTTGTTGAACCTATTCATGGACTGATTATAGGTGTTCTTTGGATGTGTGATTATTTATAATTTATTTTCAGAATATGTAAATATTTTGTTGGATCCTTGAGAAAGGATTTCATACACCTGTCATTATTATTTTTGCTGGGATTCACACATACATTGTGTCTCCTAGGCATCTTTTCCCTAATTACATTATTGCTAGCGCACAAATTTTTATTTATATGTGTCAGCTAAACCACATCTTCCACCGTTAACTGAAATTGGGATCTGCTTGCTGTCTCTGTGTGTATGTCTTGGTATGTGTCAGCTAAACCACATCTTCCACCGTTAACTGAAATTGGGATCTGCTTGCTGTCTCTGTGTGTATGTGTTGGTATGTGGCCTTCTCTATCTATTGCCCTGTGTGCACAACCATGACATTATTTGTTGCTCTGGACTGTCTTACCTAAGTTTTATGTGTTGATCTTATCTTGGCCTCTGGCCTTTTTGCTTTTCTGACTTTAGAAGCAAAAAGTCCACTTTGATTGTTAGGCATTCTTATAGTCACTCATGATTAATTAACGAACTTCAACCCCACCCTTATAACAGTATATATTTGAGCATCCTTAAGGGGTGAGCACATTGCTCGGGGTGCACATTGCAATGGCTTCTTTCTCTAAGCGATTCTTTATACAAGTGATATGCACTTCAATCTCTGCACTTCAGCGATTGCACAAAGCAAACAAATACAGCAATCTGCACTAGAAAGCACCTAACAGACTGCAGGTGACCCGTCTCTCTAATAAGCTCTCCTTCCACTCTGTAACATGCACTCTCTACCACTGCTTCTGACACTCCTGTCCTCTCTCCTCAAACTCTCTTACCTTCACCCCCCTCTCCACCCGCCTGCTTATACATATCACCCTGCCTTCTGTCTTCTCCCTACTACTGCTCCTACCAACTCTTCCTCATTCTACATCCATACACTGATAAAACCTCCAGTACTCTGAGACATGCCCCTTCACATAAATCACATTCCCACATTACCTCCCTCACCCTCCCGCTTCTCCTAATCTCTGGTGACATATCCCCAAACCCTGGGCCACCATCATCTGTCTTTGCCCATCGCTCCCATCCCCCTACACCCTCTGGCAGGAGCCGCAACCCACAGAACTTGGTCTCTATTCCTCTTTCCAAAACCAGCCCCCCCTTTTCCTTTGCCCTGTGGAATGCACGTTCTGTCAGCAACAAACTCTCCGCCCTTCACGACCTCTGTATCACAAATTCCTTTAACCTACTTGCCATTACTGAAACCTGGCTTCATGAATCAGACACTATTTCTCCTGCTTCCCTCTCCCATGGGGGCCTTCTCTGGACTCACTCCCCCAGTCCAAGTGGACGGAAGGGAGGTGGAGTGGGAATCCTTCTAGCCCCATGCAGCACCTATCAGGTACTTCACCCACCTCCCTCTCTGACACTCTCCTCTTTTGAGGCACATTGCATTCGTCTATTCTCTCCCATTTCTCTAAGAATTGCTGTCATCTACCGGCCCCCTGGACCAGTATCAGCCTTTCTTGATGACTTCTCTGCCTGGCTACCCTACTTTCTCTCTGCTGAAATCCCCACAATCATTCTTGGGGACTTCAACATCCCTGTTAACACTAACACTACTATTACTTCTAAACTTCTCAGTCTCACCTCATCTCTTGACCTGAAGAAATGGATACAGGCTCCTACCCACTCCAACGGCAACACCCTTGACCTTGCCTTCTCCTATCTGTGCACTCCGTGCAACCTTTCCAACAATCCACTCCCACTCTCTGATCACCACCTTATTAGTTTTGCTCTCTCCTTGTCTTCCACCTCTTCTCCCTCCAACCGCCTAACGGTTACCCGTAGAAACCTTCGCCACCTCAACCCTTCTCTTCTCTACTCCGCTACTGATCACCTCTATGACAAAATCTCACCTCTGTCTTGCCCCAACCAAGCTACTTTCATCTACAACAGCTCACTGTCTTCCTCCCTAGCCACTTAAAGACCAGCCTCGTTTTGGATTTTAGGTGTTTACAAGTTTAAAACAGGTTTTTTTGCTAGAAAATTACTTAGAACCCCCAAACATTATATATTGTTTTTTTTCTAACATCCTAGAGAATACAATAGTGGTCATTGCAATACTTTTTTTTGCACCGTATTTGCGCAGCGGTCTTCTAAGCGCACTTTTTTTGGAAAAAATTCACTTTTTTGAAAAAAAAAATAAGACAACAGTAAAGTTAGCCCAATTTTTTTTTATATTGTGAAATATAATGTTACGCCAAGTAAATTGATACCCAACATGTCACGCTTCAAAATTGCGCCCGCTCGTGGAATAGCGTCAAACTTTTACCCTTAAAAATCTCCATAGGCGACGTTTAAAAAAATTCTACAGATTGCATGTTTTGCGTTACAGAGGAGGTCTAGGGCTAGAATTATTGCTCTCACTCTACCGGTCGCGGCGATACCTCACATGTGTGGTTTGACCACCGTTTTCATATGCGGCCGCTACTCACGTATGCGTTCGCTTCTGCGTGCGAGCTCGTCGGGACAGGGCGCTTTAAAAAATTTTTTTTTTTTTTTTATTATTTATTTTATTTTATTTTATTTATTTTTTCGCTGTTTTTAAAAAAAAAAAAAATTTGGATCACTTTTATTCCTATTACAAGGAATGTAAACATCCCTTGTAATAGAAAAAAGCATGACAGGTCCTCTTAAATATGAGATCTGGGGTCAAAAAGTCCTCAGATCTCATATTTAGACTAAAATGCAAAAAAAAAAGTCGTTTAAAAAAATGACACTAAAAAAATTTGTGCCTTTAAGAGAGTGGGCGGAGCCGTCGAATGACGTCGCTCCGGCCGTCACATGGTATGGAGACGGGTGGGGGCCATCTTGGCCTCACTTGTCTCCATACCTCAGCAGGGAAAGGACCCGATCGCCTCCGCCGCTACCGACGGCTCCGGTAAGCGGCGGAAGGCGCGGGAGAGCGGCGGGAGGGGGGGTGGCACCTCTCCCGCCGCCGATAACGGTGATCTCGCGGCGAACCCGCCGCAGAGACCACCATTATCGTGTACAGAATCGCTCACTGTAAAGATGGATATCTCAGTTGTGGCAGCAGCTGCTGCCGTTACCGAGATATCCATCTTCAAAAAAATGACGTATATATACAGTGAGCGGGGCTGAAGTGGCTAGACAAGCTTGCCCCCTCACTACACACAGAATTAGGCCCCGACTGCTACAACCCTGGCAAACAGATGACACCAGAAGTCTCAGAAAACGTAGCCGCGCTCTTGAGCGCCTGTGGCATAAGACTAAGACCCAGGAAGACTTCACACAATATAAATCTGCCCTCCTAAAATACTACTCCTGCCTTCACACTGCCAAACAGACCTACTTTATCACACTCATTAACACCTTCTCATCCAGTCCACGTCAACTCTTCTCTACCTTCAATACTCTACTCTGTCCTCCACTGCCTCCACCCACCAACTCACTCACTGCCCAGGAGATTGCCAATCACTTTAAAACTAAGATTGATACAATTCATGAGGAGATCACTAATGCGCAAAAACCTCCCCCATGCAACACCCCATGTCCACAGATACAATCATTACTTCCCTCATTCAACCCTGCTACTATTACTGAGGTTGCTAAACTTTTATCTAGCACCCATCTAACCACTTGCCCCCTGGATCCTGTTCCCTCGCAAATGCTACGCTCACCCTCTGATTAGATTCTACACTCTCTAACTCACATTTTCAACCTCTCCCTCTCCTGTTGCATCTTCCCAAACTCTCTAAAACATGCGCTAGTCATCCCCATACTAAAAAAGCCCTCACTGGATCCCACCAATCTCAACAACTTACGTCCAATCTCCTTTTTTCTCCTTCTCCTCCAAACTTCTTGAAAGACTGGTCTACAACCGACTAAGCGACCATCTGACCATGAATAAACTTCTAGATCCCCTCCAGTCCGGTTTTTGCCCTCAACACTCCACGGAAACTGCTCTCCTTAAACTCTCAAATGACCTACTAATGGCTAAAGCCAATGGACACTATTCTGTACTATTTCTCCTGGATCTCTCTGCTGCCTTTGACACAGTGGACCACTCCCTCCTCCTCAAAAGACTCCACTCCTTTGGTGACTGTACTTTTCGCTGGTTCTCATCCTACCTATCACACCGCTCCTTCAGTGTCACTTACAACTCTACTTCCTCCTCTCCTCTTCCTTTTTCCGTTGGGGTCCCCCAAGGTTCTGTTCTTGGACCTCTCCTTTTCTCAATCTACACCACATCCTTGGGTCAGTTGATTGCCTCCCATGGCTTTCAATATCATCTCTACGCTGATGACACCCAAATCTATCTCTCCACCCCCCAGCTCTCTCCATCTGTCTCCTCACGCATTACCAACTTACTAGCAGACATATCAGCCTGGATGTCACATCACTTCCTCAAACTCAGCCTATCCAAAACCGAGCTCATGATATTTCCTCCCTCAGGTGCCACTTCCCCTGCTTTCCCTGTCAATATCAACGGCTCAACTATCAACCCATCTCCCCACGCCAGGGTCCCAGGTGTAATCCTGGACTCTGAACTAAGCTTTCGACCCCACATTCTATCACTATCCAAAGCTTGCTGCCTCAATCTCGGCAACATCTCCAAGATACGCCCCTTCCTAACCAATGTCACCACAAAGCTTCTAATCCACTCCCTGGTCATCTCCCGCCTCGACTACTGCAACTCCCTCCTCATTGGTTTACCTCTAAATAGGCTATCCCCACTTCAGTCCGTCATGAACGCTGCTGCCAGGCTCATCCACCACACAAACCGCTCAGCGTCTGCTACACCCCTCTGCCAATCCCTCCATTGGCTGCCACTTAGTCACCGAATTAAATTCAAGATACTATTTATAACTTACAAAGCCATCCACAACCTGGCCCCCAGCTACATCTCTAACCTAGTCACAAAATACCAACCTAATCGTTCTCTTCGCTCCTCCCAAGACCTCCTGCTCTCAAACTCCCTTGTCACCTCATCCCATGCTCGCCTTCAGGACTTCTCCAGAGCCTCCCCCATCCTCTGGAATGCTCTACCCCAATCCGTCCGATTTTCTCCTACTTTGTCCACTTTCAGACGATCCCTGAAAACTCATCTCTTCAGAGAAGCCTATCTGGCCCCCACCTAACAACTGTACATTTATCTTCTCAATCAGCACATCACCCACAGTTATTACCTCTTATATCTTTTGACCTTCCCTCTTAGATTGTAAGCTCTAAGGAGCAGGGCCCTCTGATTCCTACTGTATCAAAGTGTATTGTATTTGTACTGTCTACCCTCAAGTTGTAAAATGCTACGTAAACTGTTGGCGCTATATAAATCCTGTATAATAATAATAATAATACTCTTCGCTCTAGGCACTGTGAGAGCTCTGCTCGTAAGCTCTCCAAGTGCCTGCTGTCCACGGGGTCGAGATTTTTTTATGTTTCACCTCCAAAACATTAATCTTCTCTAGTAGTTAGTTTATCTCTCTTTTACCTTCTTTCTTTATATATGATCCATAAGCTATCAAGTCCCCTCTTATAACTGTTTTATGGGCCTCCCACACCACTTGATCTGACACTTCCTCTGTCTTATTTATTTCAAAATATTCTTTTATTTTAATACCTAACTTCTCCACTATTTCCTCCTTATCCAACAATGACTCATTCAAGTGCCACGTTTGCTCTGGACGACCCATTTGAATTGGACAGAGGGTCAGGGTTATTGGGGCATGATCTGACATAGTTATGGATTCAATTGTACTCGCGAGGACGTTCTAAAATTGGTCCACCAAAAATAGGTCCAACCGTGAGTACATATCATGTGTTTTAGAGTAGTAACTAAAGTCCTTAATTCCTGTATGCAGTATCCGCCAGCTGTCTACAAGGTGTTGGGAACGTAAAATTTGCTTAACCTGTTTTATGGCTCTGAAAGACAGGGCAGTTCTACCCGTTGATGTATCCATACTTGGATCCAGCACCATATTGAAATCCCCGCCCACCATCTAACATCCTTCTCTAAATTCTTCCAGTTTTTTAAATGTTCTAACCAAAAAATTAACAGACTCTTCATTAGGTGCATATATCGATGCAAAAGTATATCGTACGCCATGCAGTGTGCCCTTCACAAATAGAAAACGTCCCTCTGGGTCACTTTGCAGGGTCTCCGTTTTCCATGCGCACGACTTCTTAAAAGCAATTGTGACCCCTCTTGCCCTTGCAATTGGTGACACTGCATGGTACCATTGATTCATTAAGTTCTGGGGTAAACTCAGGATAGAACTACCCCTAAAGTGGGTCTCTTGTAAGAAGACAACATCAGTTCCATGATGTTGCAGTTCCTCCCAGAGGCGCCCTCTCTTATTCGGTGAGCGCAATCCCCTTACAGTATATGATAACATTTTCAATATGGCAGTCATTTTTTAAATTATACTCAGGGCTCCCCATGCCAGTCCCTTGATATTGTCCCCTTGACCCTGTTCTCTGTCTTCCTTTCTGCTGATCCTACCTACCCCATTACCACTAAAACACCCGACATTGAACACAAAACCACAGAAAAAAAAGAACAACTCTTCATATATACCATAAAAAAACACCTTACATAAACCTCCTTAACGCCAAAAACGTCCCCCTTGGAGTATATCTATAAATCGGGGAGGGGGCCTGTGCAAATAAACACTTCTTATGCACCGGTCACCTCCCTTCCCTGCTTTTAACAGGTTAACTAATCCCCTCAATCGGGGCTGGCCTATTGACCAAAAAATGGTCTCCATTTCCCACCATACACCCTCGTTCGTTCCCCCCTCCTCCCGAGTATTTGCTTACAATGCTATTCCTAGGTGGAAAAAAAAAAAACACCAAACTTAATTTCTATACGGATCCCCTCTCTACTTAGTCCTTTTATCAACTATCTGGGTCTTCTTTGGGCCATGCCCGTATTAGCCTTTGCCGGTACTTCTTGCCACTGTTTAGATCGCTGTAGGGGGGCCTCTAAAAAATGTATTCTCCAATCTGTAAAATCCACCATAGGGAGGTCCAGTTTCCCCACAAATGATTCTAGGTCTTCTTTAGTTTGTATTGTAGCTGTTCTCCCGTTCCTGGAGGCTGTAAAACGTTCCTGTTATCTTGCTACTGACAGGCAGGCTTGTCTTGTTACAGTATTTACAGCTACCTGAAGAAAATTGCTGGTGTTCTTTTGATCCTATTTGTACCACAGTCAGGCATCTAGACTATTTACAGTTAGTGTAGTGCTTCCTCCTTACAGTGTTCAGTTAAAGCTACAAGTTAGTTTAGTGTGACCTCTGCACAGTGTTCAGCTAAAACTACAAGTTAGTGTAGTGCGCAGTGTTCAGCTAAAGCTACAAGTTAGGGTAGTGCGTCCTCCTCACAGTGTTCAGCTAAAGCTACAAGTTAGTGTAGTGCGACCTCTGCACAGCGTTCAGCTAAAGCTACAAGTTAGTGTAGTGCGTCCTCCTCACAGTGTTCAGCTAAAACTACAAGTTAGTGTAGTGCGACCTCCGCACAGTGTTCAGCTAAAGCTACAAGTTAGTGTAGTGCGTCCTCTGAACAGTGTTCAGCTAATGCTACAAGTTAGTGTAGTGCATCCTCCTCACAGTGTTCAGCTAAAACTACAAGTTAGTGTAGTGCGAGCTCTGCACAGTGTTCAACTAAAGCTACCTGTAGAAGGTTGGTGGTGTTTTCCTGATCCTATCACTACCGCAGGCAGCTAAATAAGCTACAAGTTAGTTTTTTGCAAGCTCTGCACAGTGTTCACCTAAAGCTACCTGTAGAAGGTTGGTGGTGTTTTCCTGATCCTATCACTACCGCAGGCAGCTAAATAAGCTACAAGTTAGTTTTTTGCGAGCTCTGCACAGTGTTCAGCTAAAGCTACCTGTAGAAGGTTGGTGGTGTTTTCCTGATCCTATCACTACCGCAGGCAGCTAAATAAGCTACAAGTTAGTGTAGTGCGTCCTCCTCACAGTGTTCAGTTAAAACTGCAAGTTAGTGTAGTGCGACCTCTGCACAGTGTTCAGCTAAAGCTACCTGTAGAAGGTTGGTCATGTTTTCCTGATCCTATCACTACTGCAGGCAGCTAAATAAGCTACAAGTTAGTTTTTTGCGAGCTCTGCACAGTGTTCAGCTAAAGCTACCTGTAGAAGGTTGGTGGTGTTCTCATACTACAGGCAGGCAGTTGATTTTGCTAGCTGCAGTATCAGTATATATATATATATATATATATATATATATATATATATATATATATATATATATATATATCCCAGCTTAGTGCAGCTACAGGCCATTAGTATGTCTGGAAGGCCAACAAGGAGAGGCAGACACAAGCCAATAAAAGAGGGCAAGCAGGCTCTGTGTCTAGAGGCAACAGTGCTGGTCGTGGAGACGGTGCATCCACATCAGCACGTGGCAGTGGGACACGCTTGGCCTTTTTTCGGCAGCTGGCTGTGTTGGGCCGCAACATGCGGAAGACTTGGTCGAGTGGATGACCAAGCCGTCCTCCTCCTCCTCATCCTCTCTCACCCATGCTCAGGGTACTTTGTCTGGCAAAGCAGCTGCCAACGCGGCCTCTTCCCTTGGCTCAATGGCATCAGTGACTCCTTCCCTAGCCCCACCCTGTCCTCCTGAGGAGTCCCTCGAACTGTTTGACCACAGTGTTGGGTACATGCTCCAGCAGGATGCCCAGCGTTTAGAAGGCTCTGATGATGATACTGAGCTAGATGAAGGCAGTAACGTGAGCACGGACAGAGGGGGTGCCCAAGAAGGACAGCAATCTGGCAGTCATGCTCCCCCTGCTGCAGCATACTGCCAGGTTTGCTCCAGTGATGAGGAGGGAGGGGATGATGAGGTCACTGACTCAACGTGGGTGCCTGATAGGAGAGAGGAGGAGGAGGAGGAGGAGGAGGCACATCACCAACGAGGCAGGATGCCCTCCAGGGGCCAGCCTAAGGGCAGCACACTGACTGCATCACACCCCAAAGCTCCGCATGTGCAGGGCGCTGCTGTCTCTGCGCGTTATTCCAAAAGTTCTTTGGTGTGGGTCTTTTTTGAGACGAGTGCATCAGATCGCACCGCTGCTATTGCAACATATGTCTCAAGCGTATCTCGCGTGGCCAAAACATCTCCAGCTTGGGCACCACAGGCTTGACCAGACATATGTTGACCTGCCATGAAGTTCGTTGGCAAGTGTATCTAAAAGACCCACACCAAAGAAAAAAGAGAACCTCTCCTTGCTCCTCATCAGCTGAGATCTCCAACCCCACTATGCCTTCAGTCCTCTCTGAGACCTGCACTGAGAGGAATGAAGGTGTAGAATTAGGTGTGTCACAGCCAAGTACTTGTGGGCAAACTGTTTTCGGTACACCAACGTCAGATTGTACAAGGCAAATTTCCCTGCCCCAGCTGCTGCACCACCAAAAGAAGTTTGCTCCCAGCCATCCACATGCCCAGCGGTTGAATGCTAGCTTGGCAAAATTGCAAGCACTTCAACTGCTGCCTTTTCAGTTGGTAGACTCTGCCCCCTTCCGTGAGTTTGTGGAATGTGCGGTTCCTTAGTGGCAGGTACCCAAACGCCACTTTTTCTCATGGAAGGCGATTCCGGCTCTCTACCGGCATGTGGAAGGCAATGTCCATGCCTCGCTGGACAGGGCAGTCAGCGGTAAGGTGCATATTACCACTGACTCATGGTCCAGCAGGCATGGACAGGGACATTACCTAAGTTTCACCGCGCATTGGGTGACTCTGCTGGCAGCTGGGAAGGATGCAGGACAAGGTGCAGTAGTGTTGGAGGTTGTTCCGCCACCACGCCTCCAAAATGCCAATGCTAATGATTGTGACACACCTCTCTCCTCCACTCCCTCCTCTTCTTCTTCCTCCATGGCCTCTTCCTGTGCTTTGTCCTTGAAACCAGCGGAACCAGGCCAAAAGATGCCATGCGGTGCTTGAGCTGGTGTGCTTGGGGGACAGGAGCCACACTGGGGCAGAGATTCTGTCAGCTCTGCATGGGCAGGTTCAGAGGTGGTTGACGCCACACCAACTTAAGGCAGGAATGGTGGTTTGCGACAATGGCACCAACCTCCTCTCCGCTCTCCGACAGGGACAACTGACCCATGTGCCCTGTTTGGCTCCCGTCCTTAACTTGGTGGTGCAGCGGTTCTTGGGCAGGTACCCGGGCTTACAGGATGTCCTGAGGCAGGCCAGGAAAGTCTGTGTGCATTTCCGCCGGTCATATAATGCCAGTGCTCGGCTGGCAGACCTCCAAATGGAATTTAACCTGACCAAAAACTGCCTAATCTGTGACATGCCCACCAGGTGGAACTCAACGTTGGCCATGCTGCAGCAGCTGCACACGCAGCAGAGGGCCATCAATGAGTACCTGTGCGACTATGGCACCAGGACAGGGTCAGGGGAGCTTGGTTTTTTTTCCCCACGCCAGTGGGCCATGATCAGGGATGCATGCACTGTCCTGTCACCATTTGAGGAGGCCACGAGGATGGTGAGCAGTGACAGTGCATGCATCAGTGACACTGTCCCCCTTGTCCACCTGTTGGAGCACACGCTGCGTGGAATAATGGACAGGGCACTTGAGGCAGAACAGAGGCAGGAAGAGGAGGACTTCCTTAGCTCTCAAGGCCCCCTTTATCCAGACAGTGTTCCTGCGTGCCCGCCGATCACACAGGAGGAGGAGGATTGTGTCAGTATGGAGGTGGAGCCTGGCACTCAGCATCAGTAGCAGTCTTTAAGGGATCAGTCCCAAGAAACACATGGACTTGTACGTGGCTGGGAGGAGGTGGCTGCGGACGATGTCGTCCTTAGGGACCCAGAGGACTCCGGACCGAATGCCTCAGCAAACCTACGCTGCATGGCCTCCCTGATCCTGCAAAGCCTGCGGAAGGATCCTCGATTCGTGGTATCAAGGAGAAGAACCAATACTGGCTGGCAACCCTCCTTGATCCACGTTACAAGGGTAAGGTTGCGGATCTTATCTTGCCGTCGCAGAGGGAGCAGAGGATGAAACATCTTCAGGAGGCCTTGCAGAAAGGTCTGTGCAACGCGTTTCCAGAGACTGGGAGGTTACAAACTCCTGTTTCTGGACAACGTGTTGCTGAGGCTTCGGTCAGTCAAAGAAGGAGCGGTGGGAAGGTGGCCGTCTGACTGATGCGTTCAGAGAATTTTTTAGTCCGCAGTCCCAAGGTATGATCGGTTCCAGCAACCATCGCCAGCGTCTGTTTTACATGATTCGGGAATACCTAGGGGCAAGATCTGACTTGGACACCTTTCCCACCGAAAATCCTCTGGGTTACTGGGTCTTGAGGATGGATCACTGGCCAGAGCTTGCACAGTATGCAATTGAGCTACTGTCCTGTCCTGCATCCAGCGTTCTTTTGGAACGCACATTCAGTGCTGCTGGAGGCTTTGTAACCGATCACAGGGTTCATCTGTCCACCGACTCGGTCGATCGACTGACCTTCATAAAAATGAACCAGTCTTGGATCACCACCAGCTACCAAGCACCTGATGCTGATGTAACCAAATAATTTTTTTTGAAATCTCAGATCCCTTCAAAGACTGCCTATGCTAATGCTGAGTGACTATCCTGAGTAATTATGCTCTTCCTCCTCAATGATCATGCCGATAGCTTGTAAGAACATTTTTGGTTCTGGGCGCCGCCACCAGTGCCTAAGGCCCAATTTTTCAGCCCCTGTTTAACAGGGGCGTGTAATTACAATTTTTGATGCAATACTTTGCAGCAGGGCTCGTTCCTGTGTTCCAACTAGAGTATATGTGAGGGGTTGCAGTGTTGTGGCACCAGCACCAGTGCCTAAGGCCCAATTTTTCAGCACCTGTTTAACAGGGGTGTGTAATTACAATTTTTGATGCAATACTTTGCAGCAGGGCTCGTTCCTGCGTTCCAACTAGAGTATCTGTGAGGGGTTGCAGTGTTGTGGCACCAGCACCAGTGCCTAAGGCCCAATTTTTCTGCCCTGTTCAACAGGGGCATGTAATTACAATTCTTGATTGAATATTTCACAGCAGGGCCTGTTTCTGCGCCCACCAAGATTAACTGTGAGGACTTACAGTGTTGTTGCACCAGCACCATCACCAAAGGCCCAATTTTTCTGGCCCTGTTCAACAGGGGCATGTAATTACAATTCTTGATCTAATATTTCATAGCAGGGCCCTGTGAGGGCTTACAGTGTTGAGGCCACAACAACACCTAAGGCCCAAATTTATATTATATAAATATATAGGGCAGGCCCCTACTTTCAAACATCCAACTTACAAACTACTCCTACTTGCAAACGGAAGGAGACAACAGGAAGTGAGATGAAATCTACCCCATAGGAAGGGAAGTTCTCTCCTGTAAGAGTTAATATTGGAAAAACTTTTCTCCTTTCCACTGATGCTTTATCACCAATCCTTGTTTCACTAAACACCCCAAATTTTCAAAAAACATTTGTCATTGGGACAAAAAGTGAGGTGAAATCTTCTGAAGAGGAGCACAGACAGCAAAACAAATATCACAGGGGCGATAACCCTTCCCTATGTTTTCCAAAAAGCTTAAAAACAGATTTTTTGGCTACACTTTGTAATTTTGAACTTGTACTTAACAACAAACCTATAGTCCCTGTCTTGTTTGCACCGCCTGTATACTGCTGTTCAGAGTATATAGGGCCTGGAGGACCCACGCCTTTCCTTTTTTTAATTTGGGTGCGGGGTTCCCCTTAATATCCATAAAGGACCCAAAGGGCCTGGTAATGGACTGGAGGGTACCCATGCCGTTTGTCTCACTGATTTTCATCCATATAGCCGGGACCCGACATTACATTAAAGCCGCAAGCAGTTTTAAATGACTTTTTTTCCTTTAAAAATGTCATTTTGTGCAGGGACTGTTCTGAGCACGGGAAACACACGCCACTTTACAGGCATACTATAGACGCCCCCCAGGTACGATATTTAAAGGAATATTTTACTTTCTTTTTACTTTAAGCATCATTAACCACTTAAGGACCGCCTCGCGCCGATGTACGTCGGCAGAATGGCACGGGCAGGCAAAATCACGTACCTGGTACGTGATTGCCTTCCCGCGGGCGGGGGGTCCGATCGGACCCCCCCGGTGCCCGAGGCGATCCGCTTTTGTCCAGCGGTGATCGGAGGTGAGGGGGAGGCCATCCATTCGTGGCCCCCCCTCGCGATTGCCGCCGGCCAATCAGATCATCCCTCTGCTGCTGTATGCTAAACAGCAGAAAAGGAAATGATGTCATCTCTCCTCGGCTCGGTATTTTCCGTAGCGGCGCCGAGGAGAGAAGATTGTAATATGAGTGAAAACACACTACACACACAGTAGAACATGCCAGGCACACAAAACACCCCCCTTTACCCCCTGATCCCCCCCCCCGATCACCCCCCAATCACCCCTCCCCCCCCTGTCACACTGACACCAAGCAGTTTTTTTTTTTTCTGATTACTGCATGGTGTCAGTTTGTGACAGTTAGTGTGTTAGGGCAGTTAGGGTTAGCCCCCTTTAGGTCTAGGGTACCCCCCTAACCCCCCCTAATAAAGTTTTAACCCCTTGATTACCCCCCGTCGCCAGTGTCGCTAAGCGATCATTTTTCTGATCGCTGTATTAGTGTCACTGGTTATGCTAGTTAGGGAGGTAAATATTTAGGTTCGCCGTCAGTGTTTTATAGCGTCGGGGACCCCCATATACTAGCTAATAAAGGTTTTAACCCCTTGATTGCCCCCTAGTTAACCCTTTCACCACTGATCACCGTATAACTGTTATGGGTGGCGCTGGTTAGTTCGTTTATTTTTTATAGTGTCAGGGCACCCGCCGTTTATTACCGAATAAAGGTTTAGCCCCCTGATTGCCCGGCGGTGATATACGTCGCCCCAGGCAGCGTCAGATTAGCGCCAGTACCGCTAACACCCACGCACGCAGCAAATGCCTCCCTTAGTGGTATAGTATCTGTACGGATCAATATCTGATCCGATCAGATCTATACTAGCGTCCCCAGCAGTTTAGGGTTCCCAAAAACGCAGTGTTAGTGGGATCAACCCAGATACCTGCTAGCACCTGCGTTTTGCCCCTCCGCCCGGCCCAGCCCAGCCCACCCAAGTGCAGTATCGATTGATCACTGTCACTTAGAAAACACTAAACACATAACTGCAGCGTTCGCAGAGTCAGGCCTGATCCCTGCGATCGCTAACAGTTTTTTTGGTAGCGTTTTGGTGAACTGGCAAGCACCAGCCCCAGGCAGCGTCAGGTTAGTGCCAGTACCGCTAACACCCACGCACGCACCATACGCCTCCCTTAGTGGTATAGTATCTGAACGGATCAATATCTGATCCGATCAGATCTATACTAGCGTCCCCAGCAGTTTAGGGTTCCCAAAAACGCAGTGTTAGCGGGATCAGCCCAGATACTTGCTAGTACCTGCGTTTTGCCCCTCCGCCCGGCCCAGCCCAGCCCACCCAAGTGCAGTATCGATCGATCACTGTCACTTACAAAACACTAAACGCATAACTGCAGCGTTCGCAGAGTCAGGCCTGATCCCTGCGATCGCTAACAGTTTTTTTGGTAGCGTTTTGGTGAACTGGCAAGCACCAGCGGCCTAGTACACCCCGGTCGTAGTCAGACCAGCACTGCAGTAACACTTGGTGACATGGTGAGTCCCATAAGTGCAGTTCAAGCTGGTGAGGTGGCAAGCACAAGTAGTGTCCCGCTGCCACCAAGAAGAAGACAAACACAGGCCCGATGTGCCCATAGTGCCCTTCCAGCTGCATTCGCCAATCCTAATTGGGAACCCACCGCTTCTGCAGCGCCCGTACTTGCCCCATTCACATCCCCAACCAAATGCAGTCGGCTCCATGAGAGGCATTTTTATGTCCTCCCGAGTACCCCTACCCAGCGAACCCCCCCAAAAAAGATGTGTCTGCAGCAAGCGTGGATATAGGTCGTGACACCCGCTATTATTGTCCCTCCTGTGCTGATAATCCCGGTCTTTGCATTGGTGAATGTTTTGAACGCTACCATTCACTAGTTGAGTATTAGCGTAGGGTACAGCATTGCACAGACTAGGCACACTTTCACAGGGTCTCCCAAGATGCCATCGCATTTTGAGAGACCCGAACCTGGAACCGGTTACAGTTATAAAAGTTAGTTAAAAAAGTGTAAAAAAAATAAAAGAAATAAAAAAATATATAAAATAAAAAAAAATAGTTGTTGTTTTATTGTTCTCTCTCTCTCTATTCTCTCTCTATTGTTCTGCTCTTTTTTACTGTATTCTATTCTGCAATGTTTTATTGTTATTATGTTTTATCATGTTTGCTTTCAGGTATGCAATTTTTTATACTTTACCGTCTACTGTGTTTTATTGTTAACCATTTTTTTGTCTTCAGGTACGCCATTCACGACTTTGAGTGGTTATACCAGAATGATGCCTGCAGGTTTAGGTATCATCTTGGCATCATTCTTTTCAGCCAGCGGTCGGCTTTCATGTAAAAGCAATCCTAACGGCTAATTAGCCTCTAGACTGCTTTTACAAGCAGTGGGAGGGAATGCCCCCCCACGTTTTTCTCTGGCTCTCCTGTCTCAACAGGGAACCTGGGAATGCAGCCGGTGATTCAGCCAGCTGACCATAGAGCTGATCAGAGACCAGAGTGGCTCCAAACATCTCTATGGCCTAAGAAACCGGAAGCTACGAGCATTTCATGACTTAGATTAGTTTTCGGATGTAAACAGCGCCATTGGGAAATTGGGAAAGCATTTTATCACACCGATCTTGGTGTGGTCAGATGCTTTGAGGGCAGAGGAGAGATCTAGGGTCTAATAGGCCCCAATTTTTTCAAAAAAGAGTACCTGTCACTACCTATTGCTATCATAGGGGATATTTACATTCCCTGAGATAACAATAAAAATGATTAAAAAAAATGAAAGGAACAGTTTAAAAATAAGATAAAAAGGCAAAAAAATAATAAAGAAGAAAAAAAAAAAAAAAAGCACCTCTGTCCCCCCCTGCTCTCGCGCAAAGGCGAACGCAAGCGTTGGTCTGGCGTCAAATGTAAACAGCAATTGCACCATGCATGTGAGGTGTCACCGCGAACGTCAGATCAAGGGCAGTAATTTTAGCAGTAGACCTCCTCTGTAAATCTAAAGTGGTAACCTGTAAAGGCTTTTAAAGGCTTTTAAAAATGTATTTAGTTTGTCGCCACTGGCACAAAACCCCCCAAATGACCCCATTTTGGAAAGTAGACACCCCAAGCTATTTGCTGAGAGGTATAGTGAGTATTTTGCAGACCTCACTTTTTGTCACAAAGTTTTGAAAATTGAAAAAAGAAAAAAAAAAGTTTTTTCTTGTCTTTCTTCATTTTCAAAAACAAATGAAAGCTGCAAAATATTCACCATGCCTCTCAGCAAATAGCTTGGGGTGTCTACTTTCCAAAATGGGGTCATTTGGGGGGGGGGGGTTTGTGCCACCTGGGCATTCCATGGCCTCCGAAACTGTGATAGGCAGTGAAGAGTGAAATCAAAAATTTACACCCTTAGAAATCCTGAAGGCGGTGATTGGTTTTCGGGGCCCCGTACACAGCTAGGCTCCCAAAAAGTCCCACACATGTGGTATCCCCATACTTAGGAGAAGCAGCTAAATGTATTTTGGGGTGCAATTCCACATATGCCCATGGCCTGTGTGAGCAATATATCATTTAGTGACAACTTTGTGCAAAAAAAAATTGTCACTTTCCCGCAACTTGTGTCAAAATATAAAATATTCCATGGACTCAACATGCCTCTCAGCAAATAGCTTGGGGTGTCTACTTTCCAAAATGGGGTCATTTGGGGGGGTTTTGTGCCATCTGGGCATTTTATGGCCTTCAAAACTGTGATAGGTAGTGAGGAGTGAAATCAAAAATTTACGCCCTTAGAAATCCTGAAGGCGGTGATTGGTTTTCGGGGGCCCCGTACGCGGCTAGGCTCCCAAAAAGTCCCACACATGTGGTATCCCCGTACTCAGGAGAAGCAGCTGAATGTATTTTGGGGTGCAATTCCACATAGGCCCATGGCCTGTGTGAGCAATATATCATTTAGTGACAACTTTTTGTAAATATTTTCTTTTTTTTTGTCATTATTCAATCACTTGGGACAAAAAAATAAATATTCAATGGGTTCAACATGCCTCTCAGCAATTTCCTTGGGGTGTCTACTTTCCAAAATGGGGTCATTTGGGGGGGTTTGTACTGCCCTGCCATTTTAGCACCTCAAGAAATGACATAGGCAGTCATAAACTAAAAACTGTGTAAATTCCAGAAAATGTACCCTAGTTTGTAGATGCTATAACTTTTGCGCAAACCAATAAATATACGCTTATTGACATTTTTTTTACCAAAGACATGTGGCCGAATACATTTTGGCCTAAATGTATGATTAAAATTGAGTTTATTGGATTTTTTTATAACAAACAGTAGAAAATATCATTTTTTTTCAAAATTTTCGGTCTTTTTCCGTTTATAGCGCAAAAAATAAAAACGGCAGAGGTGATCAAATTCCATCAATAGAAAGCTCTATTTATGGGAAGAAAAGGACGCAAATTTAGTTTGAGTACAGCATTGCATGACCGCGCAATTAGCAGTTAAAGCGGCGCAGTGCCAAATTGGAAAAAGTCCTCTGGTCCTTAGGCAGCCAAATGGTCCGGCGCTGAAGTGGTTAAAATCACTGCTCCCGAAAAAACGGACGTTTTTAAAAGTTTTTTTTTGCATTGATACATGTCCCCTGGGGCAGGACCTGGGTCCGCAAACCCTTTTTAGGACAATACCATGCAGATTAGCCTTTAAATTAGCACTTTTTGATTTTGAACGTTCGAGTCCCATAGACGTCAATGGGATTCTAACGTTCGAGCGAATTTTTGGTCCGTTCGCAGGTTATGGTGCGAACCGAACCGGGGGGTGTTCGGCTCATCCCTGCTCTTGATACACTGACTCCAGCCTCAGTCCACTCCATGTGAAAGGCCCCAACACTTTTGAATGGCCTTTTCCTGACAATCTTCTCCAGGCTGCAGTCATCCCTGCTGCTTGTGCACCTTTTTCTTCCACACTTTTCCCTTCCACATAACTTTCTATTATTGTGCTTTGATACAGAACTTTGGGAACATCCAACTTCTTTTGCAATTACCTTTTTGAGGCTTTCACTCCTTATGGATGGTGTCACTGATGGTTTTCTGCACAACTGTCAGGTCAGCAGTCTTTCCCATGATTGTGATTCCTACTGAACCAGACTGAGAGACCATTTAAAACCCTTTGCAGGTGTTATGGCTGAATTGAAACAAAATAAGTGCAGCGCAATGATAAATAAAAACAATAAATGAAAAAAAAGTCCCCAAGGTGACAATTCAAGCAGATGAAATCTGTCAGATAAGATCTGTATTTCAATGGTCAGAGGAGATACGATCCGAGTGCAATATATGCGCTTACCAGAGGCTGTGGACCCCTGCACAGCAGAGGTCAAACTCACGTATATCCCCTCAGGGATGATGGTGTCCTGGATGCTGTCACTGGAGCCGAATCCCGGATCCCGATGTTCACAAGCAGGCACGAGTATCCAAAGGAAAAAACCCCCAAGCACTATAGGTATCTGGAACAGGATATCCTCACAGGTATCTCCCCGGTGTCAGCCAATGAAAAACAAAGAGAAAAACTTCTCTAAGAGTAGTCCGTTTATTAAGTATAAAAAATGTGGTAGCACCACTATTGAGAAGGCGCTCACAGGCGCTGAAGCATAAAATTTCCAAAGTGTACAGTCGGGCTGCGGTGCACGAGCAGACCCGACATACAGACGGAGGCAGCGGGTGACGTCCGAATATAAGCTCCTCCCCCCGTACGCGGCGTTACGTCCTATTGGACTTCGTCAGCGAGGGGTGGAGCCTGACGTACACCCTTTGCATTTAAATAGTGAATCTACGGTGTCCTCAAAGGGTCACAGGTACCAGGAAGCAGAGAAGCTTCCTTAGCAACTGTGCCCTAGATACAGCGCGTCTATTGAAGGACAGCAGCGTTACATAGATAAATCTATGCTGTAAAACAAAATTAAAATAGATGTCTGGGGATGCCCGACTGCTCATTTTTTCTAGACTTAGCAAGCGGCCCTTAAAAGTAATATATGGTATAATGACATAATTAAGCGTCTTATATATCCTCATACTAAAACCAGGGCAGACATCTTCCAATAGTGGAATACTATAAAGAGGTCTCCCACTGCCTCCTCTGTTTACATAAATCTTCCGTAATAAAACATTATTCTAAAACCAGTTAAAAAGGGCAAATAACACTTAAAATTGCAACATATAGACTAATGATGCGGTTAAGTATCACACTATATATAAAAATAACAAAACGAAATCACTATATTATATAAAAAAATATAATACGACTATTTGTTGGATATAAAGCAATTAAGATCAAATTCCACATTTAACCCGTTAGGGAACAGTACCGGGGTCTCATGTATCCACATGGATTCCCGCTGGCTTAGCTGCCTAATGTAGTTACCTCCCCGCCAGTGTGGATTGACTCTTTCAATGCCCCAAAATTTTAAGTGTCTAGGATTACGGTCATGACATCTTCTAAAATGTTTGGAGACACTATGGGTAATAAGTCCTTTTTTAATGTTGTTCACATGCTCCTCGATGCGGACTCCCATAGGTCTGGAGGTCCTCCCTACGTATTGGAGCCCACACTCACATTCCAACATGTAAACAACCCCCACTGTGTTACATGTGATGAATTGTTTGATATTGTATTTCTTATTGGTGGTAGACACTATGAACTCTTTCTTTCTTTTCTTATTCCCCTTGCATTGTTTACAGGCCGGACACCTGCTACATGCGTAAAAACCTGTAAGAAAATTGCAGATCCTATTTTCTTCCTTAAATGTAGGGGGGTCCACAACACTGGGTGCCAGAATATTTCTTAATGTGGTGGGCTTCCGATATACAAATTTTGGACGGGGAGGCAGTACTGGACCCAGCACGTTGTCTCTTTTAAGAATTTCCCAGTGTTTAGAAATTATCCTCTCAAACTTTTTATATTGGATGTTATAATCGAGGATAATTTTATACTCAAAATTATCCTGGGATGAGTTGGTGTTCATAGGTTTTTGAGCAATAAGAGAAGTGCGTTGTAAACCACCCACACTAGTCAGATCCCTTCTAATCTGCTCCTCCTTATAACCCTTCTGCAAGAAGCGGTTAGCTAGGACTTCAGCTTGAGTGAAGTAGTCGGAGTCAAGAGTACAGTTTCTCCTCAACCGAATAAACTGTCCTCTAGGAATATTATACAGCCAGGAATGGTGGTGACAGCTGTCCAGCGGTATGAATCTATTCCTATCCGTGGGTTTAAAGAAGTTTTTTGTGGCATACTTGTCACCCTGCTTAAATATTTCAAGATCTAGGAAAGAGATACACGTGGGGTCTGCATTCCAGGATAGGTGAATCCCCTTGTTATTGCCGTTGAGTTTGGACATAAACATTTGCAGGCTTTTGAGATCTCCCTCCCAGATCATAATCAGATCGTCAATGTATCTTTGGTAGCAGACCAGCTGAGCCGGTCTGCTACCAAAGACCACCTCCTCCTCCTATAGAGCCATGAAGATATTGGCAACGCTGGGCGCAAACCGAGCCCCCATTGCGACTCCAAGCGTTTGGAGAAAAAATCTCCCACCATACCAGAAATAGTTTCTGGATAGGCAAAAATCCAGAGCCCTCAAAACAAAATATTTTACAGGAGGAGGGAGACTAGATCCATTAAGGGCCCATTGTACAGAAGTAAGAGCATCACCATGACCTATAATGGTGTAGAGAGAGCTTACGTCAGCAGTAACTAAAAGACTATTTTCTTTATATGTGACATTATCCAGAATCTGAATAATGTGTTTAGTGTCTTTCAGATATGCTTTGGTATTGGACACTAGGGGTTTTAAAAAGTAATCTATATATTGACCTAGGCGAGCGGTGACCGAGTCAATACCGTTAACGATAGGACGGCCTGGGGGGGAACTGGCATCCTTATGGATTTTGGGTAAAAAGTAAATTATGGGTCTTCTGCAAGCACTGGGATTAAGATAAGAGGCCTCTTCTTTACTCAATACTCCCTGTGCTTTGCCTAGTGTGACAAGCTGGTTTAATTCATCCTTAAATTTAAATACTGGGTCATTATTTAATAATTGGTAAGTTTTGTTGTCAGATAAAAGTCGCTCCATTTCCAACTTATAATATGATTTACTCATAACGACAACCCCTCCCCCTTTGTCCGCGGGGCGGATGACAACCTCTTTATTTTTTTCCAATGTACTGATACCTTTTTTGAGATACGCAGGGTCACCTATCCTTTTGACCTTCATCTCCTGCAAATCACTACTGACCATATTTCTAAAGACTTCAATATGACGATGGTCATTTTTAGGTGGATTGAAAATGGATTTATTGGCCAGGCCTGAATGGCCACCTGTGGGGGCAGTGTTACATATCTGACTGGATTTCTCCCCTGGTTTAGATAAAAAGTATCTTTTGATATTGAGGGTCCTAATGAACTTTTGGAGGCTGATATATGTCTGAAATTTGTTAAAATTTTTTACAGGGGCAAACTTGAGACCTTTTTAAAACCTCTGATAAAACTGTACCGCTAATGTTATAGATCCCTGTACCTAGTGTGATTTTTTTCTTTTGTAACTTTCTTCCGGCTCTTCGCCCTCTCTTTCCCTTCTTTTTCCTCCCCCATTGTTTCCACCCGGAGTGCCCTCCCATGGTATTGGCCATTGGGGTTGGGGGTTCCCTAAAAAACCCTCATCCTGTTGGTAATTATCATACCGTAGTGGAGAGAATCGGTTCTGAATAGGGACAGGAGCTCTTTCATACTGGGAGTGACCACTATATTGATTGGGATAATTATAAGGGTATTGACCTCTATTGGATGAATTACTGGTATGTCTCCCTCTGGGTGGTCAGGGGGGGCCCCGACTGTTATCCCTATACGTTTGATTGTAAGGCATAGAATAAGATGCTTGATTTCCTTTATATGAATTCCCTCTATTTGACTGTCCTCTCCCTCTGTTATGGGGATAGGGATATTTCTTTGGGACTGCTCCCTGTGAGTTGGGAGGTCTGGGTTGGGCAATGGGAGTATGTGGAGTAGGTCTAGATTGGGTCTGAATCGGTATATTATTTTCAGTCCCTGTATCTTGGGCAGGTAATTTTGATTGCCACCTAAAAACTTCTCCTTTCATGTAGTCTCCAGAATCCCTATTATATTTACTCTTTTTTTTGTCCTGTATATCTCTATCCCATATTGTATATCGGAAGCCCACCACATTAAGAAATATTCTGGCACCCAGTGTTGTGGACCCCCCTACATTTAAGGAAGAAAATAGGATCTGCAATTTTCTTACAGGTTTTTACGCATGTGGCAGGTGTCCGGCCTGTAAACAATGCAAGGGGAATAAGAAAAGAAAGAAAGAGTTCATAGTGTCTACCACCAATAAGCAATACAATATCAAACAATTCATCACATGTAACACGGTGGGGGTTGTTTACATGTTGGAATGCGAGTGCGGGCTCCAATACGTAGGGAGGACCTCCAGACCTATGGGAGTCCGCATCGCGGAGCATGTGAACAACATTAAAAAAGTACTTATTACCCATAGTGTCTCCAAACATTTTAGAAGATGTCATGACCGTAATCCTAGACACTTAAAATTTTGGGGCATTGAAAGAGTCAATCCACACTGGCGGGGAGGTAACTACATTAGGCAGCTAAGCCAGCGGGAATCCATGTGGATACATGAGACCCAGGTACTGTTCCCTAACGGGTTAAATGTGGAATTTGATCTTAATTGCTTTATATCCAACAAATAGTCGTATTATATTTTTTTATATAATATAGTGATTTAGTTTTGTCATTTTTATATATAGTGTGATACTTAACCGCATCATTAGTCTATATGTTGCAATTTTAAGTGTTATTTGCCCTTTTTAACTGGTTTTAGAATAATGTTTTATTACGGAAGATTTATGTAAACAGAGGAGGCAGTGGGAGACCTCTTTATAGTATTCCACTATTGGAAGATGTCTGCCCTGGTTTTAGTATGAGGATATATAAGACGCTTAATTATGTCATTATACCATATATTACTTTTAAGGGCCACTTGCTAAGTCTAGAAAAAATGAGCAGTCGGGCATCCCCAGACATCTATTTTAATTTTGTTTTACAGCATAGATTTATCTATGTAACGCTGCTGTCCTTCAATAGACGCGCTGTATCTAGGGCACAGTTGCTAAGGAAGCTTCTCTGCTTCCTGGTACCTGTGACCCTTTGAGGACACCGTAGATTCACTATTTAAATGCAAAGGGTGTACGTCATGCTCCACCCCTCGCTGACGAAGTCCAATAGGACGTAACGCCGCGTACGGGGGGAGGAGCTTATATTCGGACGTCACCCGCTGCCTCCGTCTGTATGTCGGGTCTGAAAAAACGGGAGCTATTCCTGCGCTACCAATTTGGAAAAAAGTGTAGTAATCGTGTAGACTTCTAACTGCAATTCGAGAGGTATATAAACCATCTGCACCCGGACAGCTGCATGCACCAAAAACAGGGCCCAAACATAAGCCCAGAAAGAAAATTAAAAAGAGAAAGGGAGAGGTGCTGCGCTAACCAGAGGGTCTATACTCATTAATTGTGGGATCGAAGGCCTCAGTATAATAGAATACATACACATATAAAATCGCATGAGTTGGAGTATATAAAACGCATAGGTAAAGGTGGTATCTAGAAATTGGGGGGAGGGGTGGTTAGTGATAGAAGTATAAACAATATATATAAAATGGTCCACACAAGTGATAAATATAAACAATAAAACATTGACTAAAATTCATTCAGTCCAGTAATGTCCAATATGTTAAAGTGCTGGTGCTCTCGTGCCTTAGGTAAACTGAAATAATGCAATGTGCTATAGACCAATAAATAAATAGAACAATATTGCACAAAAAAAATATATCACATGAAAAATGAGAAAGGCATAATCGCCAGAATCTTCGTGTTGCTACAAGTGCAAAAATAAAAGTTCAGTGGACAAAATACTTGCTAGTGTCCAAAAACAAATTATATCAAGTGTCCAAAACAAAAACAAAGTGCAACTCAGGTCAAATCTTATCAATGGTGCACAAAAAGAAAGTGCTCAAACTCAGCAATATATAACAGTGAGGTGATGCTATGCAGACAAAACACTCTGTGTCCTCTTCATGCAGCATGCGCTAGTGTAGGTAATGGCCCCTTACCTAGCGGTGCTAGGTCAACCGCATGTATGTTATATAATCGCAAGGTCCTGGGTCTCTACTGCGTCCCTGTGTTCCCGCTTGCCGACTCTACAGGATCCTAATTGCTGGCTGGATGTATCTAGTTATTGTCCTGGAATAGTGCGGTTCCTAGCTTCTCCACATCTCATCTCAGGTATATAAAACATAGGACAAGGCACTCTGCTTTTCCCTTACTGATGTTCAGGCAAAGCTTCTTTCTTATTTCCTTTGCTTCTGAAAGGAGGCTTACTAGAGCAGAGCAGAGAAGCAGATGTCGGGTCTGCTCGTGCACCACAGCCCGACTGTACACTTTGGAAATTTTATGCTTCAGCGCCTGTGAGCGCCTTCTCAATAGTGGTGCTACCACATTTTTTATACTTAATAAACGGACTACTCTTAGAGAAGTTTTTCTCTTTGTTTTTCATTGGCTGACACCGGGGAGATACCTGTGAGGATATCCTGTTCCAGATACCTATAGTGCTTGGGGGTTTTTTCCTTTGGATACTCATGCCTGCTTGTGAACATCGGGATCCGGGATTCGGCTCCAGTGACAGCATCCAGGACACCATCATCCCTGAGGGGATATACATGAGTTTGACCTCTGCTGTGCAGGGGTCCACAGCCTCTGGTAAGCGCATATATTGCACTCGGATCGTATCTCCTCTGACCATTGAAATACAGATCTTATCTGACAGATTTCATCTGCTTGAATTGTCACCTTGGGGACTTTTTTTTCATTTATTGTTTTTATTTATCATTGCGCTGCACTTATTTTGTTTCATGTCATTATTCAGGCTTTGTTGTGATTACCTGTAGTGTCCAGCTTGCAATTGGGTAAGGGTTTAGTGGGTTGCGCTGATTGCCATTCTATATATTATGGCTGAATTAGCTGATTATAGTGGGAAACTTTGAGCCTTAAATATTGCACCTTTCCACAATATTCACATTTTCTGAGATTGTGGATTTGGGGTTTTCATGAGCTGTAAGCCATAATCATCACAATTATGACAAATCACAGCTTGAACTATCTTGCTTTGCATGTAATGAGTCTATCTCATATATTAGTTTCACCTTTTAAGTTGCATTAGTGAAAAAGATGAACTTTTGCAAGATATTGTAATTTTTCGAGTTTCACCTGTATATTTATTTTAGCCAAATGTATTTGACCATTGCTATTGCTACCTGCATAAATTGCTGTGTAGCCAGACACCTTTTGTCCTCCTATATATCTGGGCCCAATGTCAATGGCATGGTCTGCTCAGGCTATAGCTACACCCTTTGCTGAACTATTGAAACAGCTAGGTACAAAGTAGGGAAGTTATGATATTGCACCCGAATGAACTGGCCAGTGTGGCCAGCATGGGCCAGACCTATGCATGAGATGTAATCATAAAATTATGTCCTTGCTTTGGATTACTGTGCTGGTAGCATAGTAACGTGTTTACATATGGCCACATATATGTGGCACTTGGCATTAAAGCCCACCCACCAAGTGGCCACATATATGCGTACAGCCAGCGGGAAGAGGTTAAGGCTGGGTTCACACTTAATACGGATATGGCCCATAGCAGGTGGTCCGGTGCGTCCCTGTTCTCTGCTTTAGGGACGAATCAGGCTGAAATTTTGCCTGAATTCGGGCCTGAAACGGAGCCAAAGATGCGCAGCCAATGGGCTGTGCTCTGCCCCATAGATGTGGGAAGCGGCTCCATTGAGAGCCGGTCACAATCTCCTGTCATGCGAATTAGATGCGGGGAAACCCACATCCAATTCATATAAGTGTGAACCCAGCCTAATAAGAGAGACATAAAATAATGGGAGATCCCAAATTTTCCACTTGTCACCAGAACAAGAATTGCTGGATTGCTGTCCACGAGTCCCTCTGCTGTCCAGGACTCTCCCTCCTGATTGGCTGAGACACAGCAGTGGCACCATTGGCTCCCACCATTGGCTCCCATTGGCTTTCAAAATCAGTTAGCCAATTAGGAGAGAAAGGGGGCGGGGCCGAAATGCAGCACCGTGTCTGAATAGACAACATGGAGCTGCAGCTCGGCTCGGGTGCCCCCATAGCAAGCTGCTTGCTGTGGGGGCATTCAACAGGAGGGAGGGGCCAGGAGCTGGAAGAGGGACCCGAGGAGAGGAGGATCCGGGCTGC
The DNA here is from genome assembly GCA_037952835.1 of Lithobates septentrionalis. Classification (NCBI taxonomy): domain Eukaryota; kingdom Metazoa; phylum Chordata; class Amphibia; order Anura; family Ranidae; genus Lithobates; species Lithobates septentrionalis. The sequence continues at coordinate 627,116 of JBBDGP010003726.1, read as the reverse complement.
TTTGTGCAAAACCAACTGCACAAAGAAGGTAAATATAACATGTTTGTTATTTAATAAAAAAAGAAGAATTTACAATCACTTTAAGCACACTGCCTCTCCTTATTCAGTACTAATGGGAAATAGACCTACGGTAACTAATCGGCCCGCTAAGGCTTTACAAAAGAATGGGAAAAATTACAAATTTATAAATAAAATAATTATATCCTATTTACCACACAGTAAAAAGCCCGAACAATGTATAAAAAAGTTATTTAAAAATATGTCACCTGCTACTATCCTTCACAGTAACTGCTGCCAATTTATTTATTTTTTTACATAAATATCAGTAAAATTCTCCATATAAATCCTGTATATGAAAAATGTATATACAGAGCAAGCACTTACATAACTACATACCTCTTCTGCATATCCACCAATATATATATATATGAAATTTATATATAATATGTATCGCCTGCTAAATGGACCCCTTACCTATCAGAAAAAAAACAATTAAGGTCAAAATCCACATTCAACCCTCCAGGGGTGAGCACCTTGGTCTCAAAAATCCAAAAAGACTCCCTCTGGCTAAGATGCCTAACAAACCCCCCCCCTGGCCTTTCAGTGTAATTTCAGGAACCACCATGATAGAGACTGCTTTTGGGGAATAGAGAGGTTTAAAGACACTGGAGGGGTGGGATAAAGGATACATGATCTAATGGGGACACCTGTTTCAGTGACAAATGTCTTAGAAGAGAATACCCTTCATGTTTTAGAAATTGTGTCCTAGTTCCTGTTGTATCTCTGGGAAAGGAAGTGAACGTAAATTTGCCCAATGGGATACAGAATATCCTATCCTTATCCACAACAAAAATACGTTTTGGCTATACATACTCTTTAAGTATTACAATACCTTAGAAACAAATTGACTTTCTAAACTTTTATGCAAAAAAATAATTAAGAGAAAAGGTAAATGTTTAGGCTCTTTCACATGGATGGCTGGGAGCAGTAAAAACAGGTGGATGAGTTGATGTTTTACCTCCCCCCGGCTACCCAACTGAATTGTAACTTTACAGCCTATCAGCGTTGTACACATGCTACAGTTGCAATTCTTTGCAATAGCACCGTCTAAAGGGCTGCCAGCCAGTGCTATACCACCCTCTGAATAGCAATCTACTATGGTTTGCTTCTCAGAGGACAGTAAGCACCATTGCCTGTCTAAAAGAGATCTTTATGGTTTAATGTGGAAGCATCATAATTCAGACACTTACCTATCATTGGGCTGGGCACCAAGTTTATATTGTTTGTAGCACTCTTTAGTGTTCCTCTTCTCCCAGGTCTGTAATGTAGTTTTATATACAATATGTGGGAACAGGTACTGCTCAAAGTAATGTCTGACCCTTCGCTGGTTTTATAGAACAGAGAGGACACAGAACTTCTTGTCACATCTGATAGTTGGAATCCTCAGAGATCTCAGAATCTCCCAGGTGGCACAATTATAATTCCTCGCTGTCAGCTATGCATGGAAGCTAAATCATTATTTGATTAGGAGAGGAGTGAGTCTTTGTTCTAATACTCACATATTAATCTTAGATTTAGGGGTGAGGGTCAGATTCGCTCCCAAGATGGGTCAAATCTGTTTTAAAAGTTACAAGGTTTGCAGCGAGAAGTCATAAATAACCTATAATGCAGCGTATTGCCTTTTCCCTGGGTCATCTGAGTTACAAGAAGCAATAATTTAAAGGGAGCTATAAAATTTGGGCACACAGCAGACATATTGTCAGTGTATGTTCACATAAAATCAATCAACGCAGTAACCAAACATAAAAAATAAAAAAGTAAAATAAAAAAATAAAAAAGAACACCGGAGGCAGGGCTGAAACTAGGGGGGGGGGGGGGCAGGGGGTACATGTGTCTCCCGAGCGCGGCATTGAGGGAGGGCGCCGCAGCTGGTACCAATCCTCCTGCACCTCTACCACCCTCTAGGAGGAGCATGGACCACCAAAGGAGCATGTGTGGGACCAAAAGAGCAGAGGGGTACTAGAGGATCATGGGGGGGGGGGTACCAGAGGTGCAGGGGGGGGACCAGAGGAGCATGGGGGTATTGAGGAGCATGAGGGGAATAGAGGACCAGGGGGGAACAGAGGAGCATATGTGGGACCAGGGGAGCGTGGGGGGCCAGAGGAGCACAAGGCACCGGAGGAGCGGGGGGTACCAGAAGAGCAGGGGGGGACAAAGGAGCAAGGGGGAGGGGACAGACAGCTGACTCAACAGCTATGGCCTGGGAGTTTCTCATTTTCCTGCCTAATCTTGTCCCGTTCCGGGAGGGCGCCAAGCTGATTCTTTGCCCTGGGTGAAAGAATGTCTAGCTTCACCACTGATCAGAAGAATATTTCACATCACCTCAGCAGAATTTAAATAATTAAAAGGTGCGGCGTAACTGTAACTTATTGCTATAAAGTCCAAGGAAGAGAAACAAACTCCCAAATGCAAGAGTCCATCCATGATAGGGATTCCTGATAGGTAGTGAAAAGGTCAGAAACGTCAGCCACCTCAAGGCGAAATCTCCACCACCAATAGTCACACAGGCTGCTCTCCTCCGAATGTTGACCCCTAAACATACAGGATGGTCAAATGCTCTTTACCCTACAAGGGTTAAATCATCTGAGGGGTTCGGCTTCAATACTTCTAAAAAGGCAAGTCCCCCAAAGTAACATACAAAAGAAAGCAGACTAATAGTGCTCTCTGTAAAAATCACTCACTTATTGTAAAACCAATTAAACACTCACATGTAATCAACTTGTATGAAAGCCTGTAGTAATACAGACCCACCGCTCACGTGTGGGCTCAGGATAGCAGAAGGTGAAATCAGATAAAAATCTCTACCTCCCATACGTGTTACGTCCAACGGGATTTTGTCAGCGGGGTGGAGCCAGTGAGTCACCTTATTCATATGAGACAATCATGCCATAGAAACGGAAGAGCCAACACGGCACAGCAGATGCTTCCGACATTAGGAACACCGTCTCTCCCCATTCAGTACTAACGGGAATTAGACCCGCTGTAACTAATCGTCACGCTAAGGCTTTACAAAAGAACTGGAAAAATTACTGATTTATAAATAAAATAATTATATCCTATTTACCACACAGTAAAAAGTCCGAATGTATAAAAAAGTAAAAATTTAAAAATATGTCACCCGCTACTAGGCTTCACAAAAACTGCTGCCATAAAGCGCTTAAATGCAAAAAGATTTTTTTTACATACATGTCAGTAAAATTATCCTTATAAATCCCATATCTGAAAAATTTATTTATAGAGTAAGCAAAGTCACTTACATACCTCCTCTACATACCCACCAAAAAAAAAAAAAGATAATGATATATAAGGTGTATCGCCTACTAAATGGACCCCTTACCTATCAGGAAAAAAAACAAGGTCAAAATCCACATTCAACCCTCCAGGAGTGAACACCTTGGCCTCAAAAATCCCCTCCAGTGTCATTTCAGGAACCACCATGAAAGAGACCCTAGTGGTCTACGCTTTTGGGGAATAGAGAGGGTTAAAAGGCACTGAGGGGGGGGAGGGATTTTGTTAGACATCTTAGCCAGAGGGAGTCCTTTTGAACTTTTGAGACCAAGGTGCTCACCCCTGGAGGGTTGAATGTGGATTTTGACCTTAATTGTTTTTTTCTGATAGGTAAGGGGTCCATTTAGTAGGTGATACATCTTATATATCATTTTAATTTTTTTGCTATTTATTTATTTCTAGTTTGGTGGGTATGCAGATTTAACCCTTGTGGGATAAAGCGCATTTGACCATCCTGTATGTACAGAGGTCAACATTCTGAGGTGAGTGGCCTGTGTGACTATTGGTGGTGGAGAGTTCGGGCTGAACATTGGCTGTTTGCCCATTCAAAGAACTCGCAAATTATCGTGGCGTTTGACCGCTTGTTCGGCACGCCGAATGACCACAATGCACTGTGCCACCGCACAGTGCATTAGAAGCTCTGATTGGCTGAAACAATGAAAGCTTTGCCCAATCAGGGCACACAGCACTGACAGAGCCATGATTGAAGAAAGTAATAATGACTCTATCCAACCATCGCTCATTGCTTTTCGTCCCGCCCCACACTATAAAAATATTCTCCTTATAGTGGTCATTTGTAGTGTGATATCGGCAAGGAGAGAGATAGAACAGGGCTCTCTTCAGTGCTATTAGACAGTTAGTTTGCTATAGTTTGCTATTGTGAGGCTGCTAAGTGCTGTGGTTAGTCTGTCACCCTGCCCAGCCCTGCATTCACTCTCAGACACTCTGAGACATAAAGCAGTCAATGAACTTTGATTGTTTTGTATTTTATTGAGGGGAATAACTTGGAAGGGGATGGGGGATATGGGATGCCCAGCATGTATAATCAGCAATTGGTTTTGGGACAAATCTGTACACTCCCTGTACATACTCTTTCAGCTTCCTCCTGCACACTCTTGCTTGAAGCATACTGTTCCTTTAGTCACCGCCAGCACATCTCTTGCTGCAGATTGTTACTCTAGTCACCTCCAGTACATCTCTTGGTTCCCAGGATCAGCTAGCACAAAATGTTGGTTAGGCCTGACACTTGCTCAGCCAGGTCTTGGTAACCGCCCCTTGCAGGCAAGGACCGCGGACCCCTGTGGTGTAGAAGAGAAAAATGGTGGAATGTGCCTGTGCTTGCTGTCCTAACTACAGCTATTGATCCCAGTTACCTCTCTCCAGGCCCTGCCAGCTCTTCTGGCTGCAGCTGTGTCCTTCCACTGCCCCATCCACAGTCCACTCTTCTGGTTCTGCATCCATCTTTGACTGCAAGCTCCCAGTCCGCCCAGATGTGCCTCCCCAGTCCTCCTGACTGTGCCTCACTCACCAGCCCTCTTGGCTGCGACCAGCTGTCCTCCCTGGAGTCTCTCAGCAGTGCACTTTCCCGCTGTCCTCACCTTGTTCTCTCTTGTGCCTCCGGTCCAGGACCTTTTCACGTGTTCTTGAAAGTGATCCCTACTGCACCCGAGCCCAGGCCCAAGGTCACCCCCCAGACTGGGGAGCTCCCTCAAAGGGCCCGACAGCCTCAGCACTTTCTCTCTCCAGCTCTTCCACCCGACAACTCCTCCCCAGGTGGGCTGACCCTGGGTATTTGAGGAGGCCTGCCCCCTGCCAATCCAAGTTGGTGATTGGTCAGGGCTCCCCAGAACACCCCAGGTGGCTCCACCTCCCCTCCAGCCTTTCTTTCAAGAAAGCACTAGAACGTTCAGGAAAGAAGTAGGAGGTCCTAGTGATGTCACCTGGGAGTCACCCAGCACTACTCTGAGCCACTCCCAACCCAGAATGACAACAAATAGGCCTAGAAACCAGCCGGGCCTGCTTAAATTTACTTAACCTCTCTAGCACAACCTCTCTAGCAATTTACCTAACCTCTATATGAATCTAATAAATGTTCAGTGTAGTGTAGTGTGACAATTCATTTTTACTTTAGTGTCAGTTAATGTGAGTGTAGTGTGACCATTCATTTTTACTTTAGTGTCAGTTTAATTTGTCAGGGCAGGTTTCCTGCAGTATATATCAGTGCGTTACTGCGCGTTTTTTGCAGTATATATCAGTGTGTTACTGTACGTTTAACACAATATATATCAGTGCAATACTGCATGTTTAATGCAGTATATATCAGTGCGTTACTGCACGTTTAACGCAGTATATTTGAGTGCGCTAACACACATTTAATGCAGCATATATCAGTGCATTACTGCAATTTTAACGCAGTATATTAGAGTGCGTTAACACACATTTATTGCAACGTATATCAGTTCATTACTGCACGTTTAACGCAGTATATTTGAGTGCGTTAGTGCACGTTTAATGCAGTATATATCAGTGCATTAGTGCACGTTTAATGCAGTATATATCAGTGCATTACTGCACGTTTAACGCAGTATATTCGAATGCGTTACTGCGCTTTTAACGCAGTATATATCAGTGCATTACTGCATTTTTAACGCAGTATATTTGAGTGCGTTACCACACATTTAACGCAGGACATATCAGTGCGTTACCGCACATTTAACACAGTATATTTGAGTGTGTTAGTGCACGTTTAACGCAGTATATATCAGTGCATTAGTGCACATTTAACGTAACATATATCAGTGCGTTACTGCACGTATAACGCAGTATATTTCAGTGCATTACTGCACATTTAATGCAGTATATATCAGTGCATTATTGCACATTTAACGTAGTATATTTCAGTGCATTACTGCACATTTAATGTAGTATATTTGAGTGCGTTACCACACATTTAACGCAGGACATATCAGTGCGTTACCGCACATTTAACACAGTATATTTGAGTGTGTTAGTGCACGTTTAACGCAGTATATATCAGTGCATTAGTGCACATTTAACGTAACATATATCAGTGCGTTACCGCACGTATAACGCAGTATATTTCAGTGCATTACTGCACATTTAATGCAGTATATATCAGTGCGTTATTGCACATTTAACGTAGTATATTTCAGTGCATTACTGCACATTTAATGTAGTATATTTGAGTGCGTTAATGCATGTTTAATGCAGTACATATCAGTGCGTTACTGCATGTTTAATGCAGTAAATTTCAGTGCAATACTGCACGTTTAACGTAGTACATTTGAGTGTGTTACTGCACGTTTAACACAGTATATATCAGTGCTTTATTGCACTTTAATGCAGTATGTTTGAGTGCATTACTGCTCATTTAACGTAGTATATTTGAATGCATTACTGCATGTTTAACGATGTATATATTAGTGCCTTACTGCACGTTTAACGCAGTATATTTGAATGCGTTACTGCAGTTTAAAGCAGTATATATCAGTGAGTTACTGCACATTTAACACAGTATAATTCAGTGCATAACTACACGTTTAGTGCAATATATTTCAGTGCGTTAGTACATGTTTAACGTAGTATATATTAGTGCATCAGTGCAGTTTTACTGCAGTATATTGTAGTGTGTCAGTGGAGTGTGTCTGTGTAGTGAGTACTCGTGTTAATGTGCACCAAACACCACTTTCCATTGATTAACCACTTCAATACCGGGCTATAGTCAAATGACGTCCACAGATGGGATCTCCCATCCTGGGTGGGCGTCATATGATGTCCTCGGTATCTCACCGCTCCTGCGGTATCGCCATACACGGGAGGAGTAGCAGAATGTGTTTTGGGGTGTAATTTTTGCTAAATACATGCTATGTGTTAGAAATATCTTATAAATTGACAACATTGTGTAAAAAAAAAAAGATTTTCATTTTCTTTCCACATTTTCTGAAGACTTGTGTAAAAAAATTAACCATTCAAAAGACTCATAATGCTTCATAGAATATACTTTGGGGTGTTTGTTTTCCAAAATGGGGTCATTTTGTGGGTAATTCCATTGTCCTGGTGCTCCAGGGCCTTCAAAAGTGTGATAGGTCCTTAGGAAATTAGAGGTGTAATTTATGCTCCTAGAACGCCTGACGGTGCTCCCTGCATGTTGGGCCTTTGTAAGTGGCCAGGCTGTGTAAAAGTCACACACATGTGGTATTGCCATACTCAGGATGAGTAGCAGAATGTATTTTGGGGTGTCATTTTTGCTATGTACATGCTTTAAATTAGAAATATCTAATAAACTGACCACTTGTGTAAAAAAAAATACGTTTTCATTTTCTTTCCACGTTTTCCGCAGACTTGTGAAAAAAAATGAACTGTTCAAAAGACTCATTATGCCTCATAGAATAGATGTTGGGTTGTTTGCTTTCCAAAATGGGGTCATTTTGTGGGTAATTCCACTGTCCTGGCGCTCCAGGGCCTTTACAAATGTAATAGGTCGTTAGGAAATTAGAGGTGTAATTTATTCTCCTAGAACCCCTGACAGTGCTCCCTGCATGTTGGACCTCTTTGTGTGGCCAGGCTGTGTAAAAGTCCCACACCTGTGGTATTGCCATACTCGGAAGGAGTAGCAGAATGTATTTTGGGGTGTATTTGGAAGTATGCATATGCTGTGTGTGTGAGAAATAACTCGTTATTATGACAATTTTGTGAAAAAAAAATTCTTAATTTTCCCAAGAATTGTGGGAAAAAATTACAACTTCAAAAAACTCACCATGCCTCTTACTAAATACCTTGGACTGTCTATTTTTTTAAAAAGGTGTCATTTGGGGGGTATTTGTACTTTCCTGACATTTCAGAGCCTCAAGAAATGAGATAGGCCGTCAGAGCATCAGGTGTGATCAGATGTGATCAATTTTCAACGATTTGCACCATAGCTTGTAGACTCTATAACTTTCAAAGAGACTAAATAATATCCACTAATTTTGGTTATTTTTACCAAAGAGATGTAGCAGTATAAATTTTGTCCCAAATTTATGAACAAAAATGACTTATTTGCAAAATTTTATCATGGAAACTAAAAAAAAGTGTTTTTCTTTCAAAATTTTCACTCTTTTTTCACTTGTGTCGCAAAAAATAAAAAACCCAGTGGTGATTAATTACCACCAAAATATAGCACTATTTGTCTGAAAAAAATGATAAAAATTTTGTTTGGGTACAGTGTTGCATGACTAATTGGCATTCAAAGTGTGAGAGCACTGAAAGCTAAAAATTGGTCTGGGAAGGAAGGATGTATAAATGCCCTGTATTGAAGTGGTTAAAGTGCATCCAAGTACACATTTCCACATCTTTATTACATTTTATTAATAAGCGCCCCCCCTCCCCCCACCAAATAAAGCCTGAGAGGCCAACAAGGAGAGGCAGACGTTCCTGTGGCACTGTGAGGGGGTTAACAGCATCTCTGTCCACAGGCAAAGGTTGACGTGGTCCGTCCTGTGGCAGGGTATCATTTCCTCTGCTTGCCATTCAGCCACAGCATGCAGAGGAGGCGGTGGATTGGCTTACTAAATTATCCTCATCCTCCATCACCCAAGCAGAGACTAGTGCACAGTCCACTGCATCTGCCAGAGTGGCTTATTCTGCCTCCTTGTCCACAGCTTTTCCTGCCATATAGCCCCAGCATCAGGCATGGAGAAGTCAGCTGAGTTATTTGAACACAGTGTCAATTACTTGCACCTTGATGATGCACAGCCATTACTTTATTCTGATGTTGGTTCTTAGGTTGAGGAAGGTAGGAACATGAGCCTCCAGAGAGGGGAGAACACTGGAAAACAATAAATTGGCAGTCATGTTCCCCTGGCCGCAGTGTAGTGCCAAGTTGTCTTCAGTGATAATGAGGATGGAGGGGATGATGGTGATGATGTCACTGACACGACTTGGGTGCCAGATAGAGCAGAGGAGGAAAGTAAGGGTGAGGCACAACCCCAAAGAGGCAGTCATCATTGAAGTGTAGAGAGCAGCCACCCTATTCCAACAGATTGTGGAGCTGTTATCTCCTGGCCCACTACCCACAACTTAGCTGTTTGATCCTTTTTTATTACATGTGCAGCCAATTGCACCATTGCAATTTAAAAACTTTGCCTCAAGCACATCAAGCGTGGAAAAAACACCAGACATTTGGGTACCACCTGCTTGACAGGGCATTTAACCTCCCACCACTCAGCCCCTTGGCAAGAGCAGCTGAAAGCCACACAAAAGGGACACAATTCTGCTCCTCCTCACTCCTCCCCTTTTCGGTCTGCCCCTGCTATACCTCAAGACCTCTCAGCAGCCTCCACTGACAGGGATGATGGTATAGCGCAGGGTGTCCCAGGTCCTTGCAGCACGTCTGCCAGTAGAACACCACCAGCTGTAGACTACAGCAGGCAAATGTCTCTGCCCTATCTGCTGCAGCGAAAAAATAAAGTCACTGCCACCCACATGTCTAAATTCAAACTTTTCAAAGCTGCTGGCTTTACAACTCCTGCCTTTTCATCTGGTGGATTCTGCCCCCTTTTGAGATTTTTCAGAATGTGCTGTACCACAATAGCAGGTTCCCAGTCGCTATTTCTTTTCACGTAAGGCCATTTCAGCTCTCTACCATCACGTGGAAGGCAATGTTGTGACATCGTTGGGCAAGACAGTCAGCCGCAAGGTCCATGTTACTGCTGACACGTGGTCCAGCAAGCATGGTCAGGGATGATATATTTCGTTTACAGCACACTGGGTAACTCTGCTTGCAACTTGGAGGGATGTAGGACAGGGCTCAGTGCTGTGCTGCAGCTTGTTGTTACATAGTTACATAGTAGGTGAGGTTGAAAAAAGACACAAGTCCATCAAGTCCAACCTATGTGTGTGATTATATGTCAGTATTACCTTGTATATGTATGTTGTGGTCATTCAGGTGCTTATCTAATAGTCTAATCTTGAAACCATCAGTGCCCCTGCTGAGACCACCACCTGTGGAAGGGAATTCCACATCCTTGTCGCTTTTACAGTAAAGAACCCTCTACGTAGTTTAAGGCTAAACCTATTTTCTTCTAATTTTAATGAGTGGCCATGTGTCTTGTTAAACTCCCTTCCGCATAAAAGTTTTATCCCTATTGTGGGGTCACGACTCACCAGTATGGTATTTGCAGATTGAAATCATATCCCCTCTCAAGCGTCTCTTCTCCAGAGAGAATAAGTTCAGTGCTCGCAACCTTTCCTCATAACTAATATCCTCCAGACCCTTTATTAGCTTTGTTGTCCTTCTTTGTACTCTCTACATTTCCATTACATCCTTCCTGAGGACTGGTGCCCAGAACTGGACAGCATACTCTAGGTGCGGCCGGAGTTTTGTAGAGTGGAAGAATTATTGTTTTATCTCTGGAGTTAATCCCCTTTTTAATGCATGCCAATATTTTGTTTGCTTTGTTAGCAGCAGCTTGGCATTGCATGCCAATGCTGAGCCTATCATCTACTAGGACCCCCAGGTCCTTTTCCATCCTAGATTCCCCCAGAGGTTCTCCCCAGTGTATAAATTGCATTCGTATTTTTGCCACACAAGTGCATTATTTTACATTTTTCTACATGGAACCTCATTTGCCATGTAGTTACCCACCCCATTGATTTGTTCAGATTTGTTGTGCCGCCACATCTCCATACAGCTAGTGGTAATGATGCAAGATTTGTTAGCTCTACCCCCTCAAGTGCCTATTCAATGAGTCAGGCTAAAAGGATCCATGCAGTGTTTCAGCTGGTCTGTCTAGGGGACAGGAGCCACACCAGAGCAGAGATTTTTGCAGCTCTGCATGGGCAAGCCCAGAAGTGATTCATGCCACGCCAGCTGAAGCCAGGAATGGTGGTGTGCGACAATGGCACAAAACCTCTTGTCCGCCCTTAGACAGGGCAAGTTGACACATGTACCATGCCTGGCACATTCTCAATTTGGTGGTACAGTATTTTTTAAATAGGTACCCAGGGTTGGAAGATCTGTTAAAGCAGGCCAGAAGAGTCTGTGGCCATTTCAGGCGGTCATACACAGTCAGTGCTCGGTTGGCTGAAATTCAGCGGGAATTCCACTTGCTCATAAACCGCCTGATTTGTGACATGCCCACCACGTGAAACTCGACTTCGGCAATGCTGCAGTGGCTGCACATGCAGCAGAGGGCCGTCAACGTGTACCTGTGTGAGTATAGCACAACGACAGGCTCAAGCAGGCTCTGCTTTTTTTCCCCACGCCAATGGCTGCTGATAAAGGATGCATGCCATGTACTGTCACCATTTGAGGAGGCCACAGGGATGGGGAGCCGTGACAATGCATGCATCAGTGACACAATCCCTGTTGTGTTTCTGCTGGAGCAGACTTTGTGTGGTATTATGGACAGGGCACTCAAGGCAGAGCAGCGGGAGGAAGAGGAGGACTTCCTTTCCTCTCAAGGCTACTTTATGCAGACACCATTCTTCCTACACCACAGAACACACAAGAGAAGAGGAAGGTGGAGGAGGAGGAGGATTCTGGCAGCTTTGGAGGCATTAAAACAGAGCAAGACATATGTCAACCGTTAACAGACGGTTTTCCATCCCCAGAACCCTTGGGAGTAGTACGTGGCTGGGAGGAGGCAGTTCCAGATACTGTAATCCTCAGTGACCCTGAGGAGTCTGCTTCTCATGCCTCCGCAAACTTGCGGTGTATGGGCTCTCTCATTCTTCAAAGCCTGCGAAAGGTCCAGAGAATACGTGACATCAAGGAGAAGGATCACTATTGGTTGGCAACCCTCCTTGACTACCGTTACAAGGGGAAAGTCTCGGAACTGATCACATCCCCACAGAGGGAGCAGGAGATTAATTCTCTTGAGGACACCTTAAAGAGAACTTTATGTAATGTCTATCCCGACTCTGATAGCTTACAGTCTGGTGGAAAACGTAGTTTTAGGGGTTTTGCTGGTCAAGAGAGGAGTGGTGGAGAAGAGGGCCGCCTCAGTGATGCCTTTCAAAATTTTTTTAGTTCTCGGCGCCCCAGGGCTGTTAGCTTCCACATCCAATCGACAGAGTCTTCATAATATGGATTATATGGAGATTATCTGGGGCGAAAACAGACATAAAGAGCTTTCCAGTTGATGATCCTCTGGGTTACTGGGTCATTGCCCAGTATGCAATACAGCTGCTGGGTTTCCCTACATCCAGCGTGCTTTTCGAATGGGCATTCAGTGCTGCTGGAGGGATTGTGACAGATAAGAGAGCTTGTCTGTCCACAGACTCTGTGAACCGGCTGACATTTATCAAAATGAATCAGTCCTGGATTAGCAGCAGCTATCAAGCCCCTGATGCCGATGTCGCTGATTAAGTGCTTTTTGGATCTCGAATGTCTTAAAGACTGTCTAGGCTACCTAGCTTTGTGGGTGTTGATTTAATCTGGAAGAAATTTTTTGGTGTAGGTTTTATGGGCACAATTAACACCCAAGGACCACTTTTTCAGCCCCTTTGACAGGTCCTCTTGTCATGGAGAACTGGCAATTCTGTGTAAGGAGAATTTGGTTTAAATTTTGAAATTGGTTCATGTCCCACATGACAGTGCCCAGCTACTCATGCCTTTTATTGACAATAGCTGGCTTATTAGCCCTAGCTATTAGCAGCAGTGTAGGGTGGGATCCAGGGGCACTGTCCTGAGTGTGCTAAGTCCCAGGGCCACCTTTAATGTGGGGCAAAAAGCCCCTTGTTATGGAGAGTCCAGGTTCTGTGGTGGAGGGAGCGTGGCAGCAAACAGAAGCATACTTGATAGGAAAAAAAGTAGCAGCGCTAATAAGTGAACAAAACTAATTAAATAAACAAACAATATAATGGACATAAGCCAAAAAAATTGAAAAAGATATACACTCAAAATTGATAGTGAAATCAAGAGAAAAAATATAATAAATGTAAATAACAGTATAAGTAAATAAAAGTCTGTGGGTGATATGGGTAAAACTTCTTCCACTAGGAATCCACTGGGAGCTAGGGACAGGGCTAGGGATCTCGCTCTCATCTCTCCCCTCACTCCCCCTTCTCTCTCAGCCCCCTCTCTCTCTCAGCCCCCCTCTTTCCCTCAGCAGCCCCATCTCTGTCTTAGCCCCCTCTCTCTCTGACCCCACTCTCTCTATCACCCCCTCTCTCTCAGCCCCCCTCTCTCTCTTTCAGTCCCCCCTCTCTTTCACTCCCCTCTCTTAGCCCCCCAGAGGATATACATAACCAAGAAGAAGCAAAGGACAGGCAAAAGAAGATGAGGTGTATCGCAAAATCCCAACAGCACAAAACCAGAAAAAGTCTTATTTTCTATGTATGTTAGCCAGTTATGTGTATGATAAAAACACAAAGATTACTGGATGAAGCACATCTGAAGAAAGTGAAATTTTGGTTTAAAAAATAATAAGTCAAATGGGGATAACACACAACTAACAAATCAAAGGGACTATGCAGACCAACGCAGGGACCAGAGGACGAGGACTGGAGAGGGGCGCAGGCTGCCAGGGAGCCACTGGCAGGAGCAGAGCATTCCCGGATCAAGAAGGAGACTGGCATGGAAGGTACAAGAAGGAGACCGGCATCATACATAGACCTATTTGCAGATAGAGACAGGGCTAGGGGTCTCGCTCTCATCTCTTCCTCACTCCCCCTCTCTCTCAGCCCCCTCTCTCTCTCAGCCCCCCCCCTCTTTCTCTCAGCAGCCCCATCTCTGCCTTAGCTCCCTCTCTCTCTCACCCCCTCTCTCTCTCACCCCCCTCTCTCTCTCACCCCCCTCTCTCTCTTTTTCCATCCCACCTCTCTCTCACCCCCTCTCTCTCTCTTAGCCCCCCAAATGAAATAGTAACAAATTTTGTTTTGTTTAGTTTCGGATAGATTCATTATGTTGCTAATTTTGTGCCGTTGATTCATTTTGGAATTTGTTTAGTTTTCATTAAATTTTGTTTCATTTATTTATTTTCTAACGAATTCCAAATCTTCGGAAGGATTTAAATTAGGATCGATCAAAAATTGATTGACCGATTCGAATTCTGTGTATAGAATATGTGGTTATTAAGCAGTGGGCTGGGAGGCCAGCCGCTGCATCCTTAACAACTGAAGAGAGTCACGGAGCCAAAGGGGGACCCTAAGTGCAGGGACGGCATGACAGTGCTGGACTGCACATCTGCCTGTCTCAGAATGGTACAGTTCTCCTTTTAGAGAAGGGGAGGGGCTGGATGAGAAAGTGTAGGAGATGTGGAAAGGGGAAGTGACGTCAGTCGAAGAGCGGTGGAGGACGAGATTAGCAGCACACCTCCCCGCTCTTCACCTTCCCCTTCTTATTTATCATACAGCATGGCGGCGATGAAGGGCTTTATAGACCAGCTAAGAGCGGCGGTTGCCGCTAACGGCGCGGACTGGCTCCAGCAGCAGCTGCGGGCGATAGCTGACGGCGGGGCGACGGTGAGCGGGGGGGCCACCAACTCCTCGGGCGCGGCGGTCACGGCCGCCAGAGAGATACAGCCCTGAGGCTGGCTTGGGCTCATCCAGATCAGAGCAGCGTGGGATAGCAGCAGGAGAGGCCCAGACACCCAGCATGCAGGGTAGGCAGAGGGATGGACGAAGAGAGGCCCGGGGGAATCGGAGGAAGGTTGGAGTGACTGGGGGAAGGGTGCCCAGCAATGCACGCGGCTCTTCCCCCCCAGCAAGGCGCAGATGCTTGCAACCCCCTGAGGGGTCAGCAGGAGTGGGACGGAGGGCTCGGGACACACGAGAACGCACCGCGGCAAGTGGAGGAGGGGCACAGGCGACAGTGGGTCAGCCAGAGACACCAGGACCAGCGTGAGGGGACGGTCAGCACGCACCCCGCGAAACAGTAGGCGTAGGAGTCCGTCACCAGGGGCATCCAGCGGGCCTAGCGGTAATCAAGGGAGGAGTGGTCGAGCTCAGCACCGCAGGCCCTCGGCAACCACTTCGACCGCAGCTGGGGTGCAACAAGAAGTTGGCAGGATGGACGACCGCGACGATCGGTCGGAAGGAGAGCTGTCCGGGTCTGACGGAGGCGACGATCAAGGACATCAGGCATCGCTGGTTCCAGGAGTGGCGGCTGTTGGACCCAGTCCAGGGCAGCCCGGTGAGTGCGATTCTTCTAACCCTGTTACTATTCTTTTGCATAATCTATTGGGGCGGAATGTGCAGGGGGGATGTTCAAGGTCGGGGGGTATAGCCAGGCCAGGGGGGGCAGAGAACGTGTCGGCTCCACCGCCAGCATCGGCGCCCCAAACGGAATGAGGGTTTGCGGGAGTTGCTAACAGGCCTAAAAGAGCTAGTAGCACGCGTGAAATCGGGGTCAGGAGGTGGTCCGGCTACAGCGTGGACGACAGAGAGGAATACCCCGCAGACGGGGACCACCCCACCTCTTGCGGGTGACGTCCCAGTTTCGCCGGTGGCGGCTGTTACAGTGGTTGGGGTGCCCCCCTCTACAGCAGCAGTGGCTACGACCTCGGGGGACCAGGTGAAGACAACTGAGAAAAAAGCCGATTTGGTTAGATTAGCAAATGCGGCAAGGAGCGAGGTATATGTCTGCTTTGAGGGCCCATTGGGGGCTCATTTAAAAGCGGAGATAAAGGAAAAAATAAGGAAGGGCGAATACGTGGAAATGTTCACGTTGCTGCCGTTAGAGAAATTTAATCTTGATAGGTTAAAACCGGTGGAAGGAAAAAAGGAGGATGAGGAGAAGCGTAGGTATCGCTTGATCCCGCGAACGTTCTCCAATTGGCTACAAGCGTTCGCCACTTTGGCGAGCGTGGTAGGCGAGAAAGCGCCAGAAAATTGTTCTGCACTGTTCGTGTACCTGGAGGCCATTAGTGAGGCCCATAGAACATACAGGGGCATGGCGTGGCTACGCTATGATGAACAATATCGTCAGAGGATGGCTGTGAGACCGAATCTACGCTGGGATCACAAGGACATCAGCTTGTGGATGAGGTTGATGACGGCAGCGAGGGCCCCTAGTCAGTTTTTTAAGGCAGTGGTCGGAGGTTCAGCAGCCCCAGGACAACCGAGCGAGAAAAAATGGGGATATTGCTGGCAATTCAATAAAGGAACCTGCAGATTTGGATCCAACTGTCGTTTCAAGCACTTGTGTTCCGGCTGCGCGGGATCCCATACATTGGCAAAATGTTTTAAAAAAGGAAAAGGACGCTCTGCAGATACTTCAGGTAAGAGGGAGGACTCCGGTACGGGTGGAAAGGATGCGGCCTTTCCTCAATAGATACCCAGATCGGGCAGCGGCCGCCACGCTGGAGGCAGGTTTTAGGGATGGTTTTCACATTCCTTGTGCCTTGGAGGAGGTGCCGCCTGAGGCCAAGAATTTGCGGTCGGCCTTGCTGCATGCAGCGGTGGTCACTGAAAAATTGGAAAAGGAGGTTTCATTGGGACACATGGCGGGTCTTTTTTGGGAAAGACCACTACAAGGGTTGGTGGTCTCCCCTTTGGGTGTGGTACCAAAAAGAGAGCCAAACAAGTTTAGACTCATACACCACCTTTCTTTCCCAAAGGGAGGGTCGGTGAACGATGCCATAGCACCAGAAGAGTGTGCGGTTACGTACACATCTTTTGACGCAGCGGTCACATGGGTTAGGAGATATGGGCAGGGGTCCTTAATGGCCAAGTCCGATATCGAATCGGCTTTTAGGCTTTTGCCAGTTCATCCCGACAGTTTCAGATGGCTAGGCTGTAAATGGGAAGGGGCCTACTATGTAGACCGATGTCTTCCAATGGGATGCTCTATATCCTGTGCTCTTTTCGAAACGTTCAGTTCGTTCCTGGAATGGGCAGTTCGGGATGTGGCAGGTATCAATTCAGTCATCCATTATTTGGACGACTTCTTATGTGTTGGTCCAGCGGGTTCCAACATATGTGCAGTGCTTTTGGGGACATTGCAGTATTTAGCGGAAAGATTTGGGGTGCCGCTAGCCCCGGAAAAAACGGAGGGTCCAGCGGCGACTATCACATTTCTCGGAATAGAGATAGATTCGATGAGGATGGAATGCAGGATTCCGCAGGACAAACTGTTAAAGTTGAAACAGGAGGTTCGAGGGACTATTGGAGTTAGGAAATTGCAGCTTCGCCAACTCCAATCTCTGCTGGGTAAGTTAAATTTCGCTTGGCGAATCATCCCTATGGGTCGAATTTTCTGCAGGCGGCTGTCAGCCGCCACTGCAGGGATCCAGGCACCGACACATTTCGTGAGTCTGAATAGAGAGCACAGGGAGGATTTACGGGTGTGGCAGGTATTCTTGGAGTCTTTCAATGGAAGGGCTCTCTGGATGTCTGGGCCGATCAGCAACTGTGACTTGGAATTATTCACGGATGCGGCCGGTTCAACTGGGTTTGGTGCTTTCGTTAAGGGTCACTGGTGTGCTGCCAGGTGGCCAGCGGCTTGGCAGGAGGCTGGGTTCTTAAAGAACCTGGTACTTTTGGAGTTGTTCCCCACTGTCGTGGCCATGGAGCTGTGGGGCGAGTCATTTAAAAACCTTAAGGTCCGCTTCAATTGCGACAATCTGGGGGTGATGTAAGTGGTTAATCGGCTGACCGCGGCATCAGTGCCGGTGGTCAGGCTTTTGCGCCATCTAGTACTTCGTTGTTTACAATTGAATGCGTTCATTTATGCTGTGCATCTACCAGGGACCGAGAACACCTTGGCTGACGCTTTGTCTCGTTTTCAGTGGGACAGGTTCCGGAGGTTGGCACCAGAGGCAGATCATCAGGGGGTCGCCTGTCCCAGCTGGATATGGAACATTGCCTTGGAACAGCAGCAAAATGGATTCAGCGATCCGTGAGTATGGCTACATGGAATGCCTACTCTAAGGTATGGAAGGAGTGGTTCGCCTTTCTGAATGACTTGGGCATGGGATCTGATGATCCGGAAGTGGACAAGGCAGTGCTGTACTTTATCAATAAGGACTTTGAAAACGGTATCTCGGCAGCTGCAATCAATCGTGAATTGGCAGGTTTGGCCTTCCTTTTTAAATGGCGGGGGAGTCGGGACCATACTAAGGATTTTTGGTTACGACAAGCAGTCAAGGGATATAGAAAAGCGTACAAACAGAGGGACGGGAGGCGCCCCGTCTCATTTGAAATGCTTAAGCAGTTGATGCTTAGTTTGGAAAGGGTCGGCAGATCCGAGTACGAATGTGCACTATTCAAAGCAGCGTTCGCGCTGGCCTTTTTTGGGGCGCTGAGGATAAGCGAGCTGGTGAGCCCTTCAAAGACAGTTCCGGGCGGGCTTTTCAACGGGGAGGTTGAAGTATGGGTGGACAGGGTCTGTATATGGATTAATAGGTCCAAAACGGATCAAGCTGGGAGAGGCAGGTATCTGGAGTTTGGGAAGATTGCGGAGTATAGCATATGCCCGGTTAGGATTGTGGGAGCTTTTATGGAGGTCAGGCCTGCTTTTACTGGCCCCTTTTTGATACATGAGGATGGTTTGTGTCTTTCAAAATACCAGTTTGTAACGGTTTTAAGAAATGCGTGGTTAGGGTGGGAAGTGACCCTTTACAGTTCTCCTCACATTCTTTCAGGATTGGGGCAGCCACGGAGGCCGCCAGGGCGGGTTTGAGTCAGGAGGTAATTATACGTATCGGCAGATGGGATTCGGATAGATTTAAACTTTATGTCCGCCCTCACATGGTTCAAATGTAATGTTAGTTTGGTGATGTTTCCGAGTGGGAGTTGGGTATTAAGTGTTCATGAGGTTGTATTATTTATTTCGTTAACAGGTCAAGATGTATGTCTGGTTTGGATACTCGGGCACTCCTATGTGTTTTGGGGGGCCAAGAGAGCGGACGTTCGGCCGAATGGCAGGCAGCTTCGTATTCCCAGACAAGAGGCCCTCATAAGGTGGATTGGGGTCCCGGGTATGCAGTGGAATAGGGTGCTGGGGGAAGTGCATAGATTCGCCCGACTGGACAGGGCCCCTGATGTATAAGTATTGCATGTGGGTGGAAATGACATGGGAGCCAGATCCATGAGGGACCTTATCAGAGACATCAAGTGCGATTTTTTGCGTTTAAAAGCGGCTTATCCCAAGATGGTCTTAGTGCGGTCTGATATGGTAGGGAGGTTATCTTGGCGCTTAGCTTTGTCGGATAAAAAAGTGGACAGGGCTAGGATAAAAGTAAACAAAGAAGTATGCCGGTTTTTTATAAGGAATGGAGGCTTAGCCATTCGTCATAGGGAGTTGGAGGTTGACACATGGCGTTATTTGCGCAGCGATGGTGTACATCTTAATGAGGTGGGGACGGACTTATGGTCATTAGGCTTACAGGAAGGAATACATAGAGGGCTTAGTGTGTGGAGGTGCTCACAAGGGTAAGGGCAGGGGTTACCCCTTTCGTGCTGTGGCAGTTGTTGTTTTCCTTTAATAGGATAAGTTATGTTACAAGTTGTAACATGTGTTACCCATCCAAGGATGGGGGGTTGTTTGATGGTACCCATCCATATGATGGGGGGTTTTGCTGGTACCCATACATGGAAGGATGGGGATTGAAGTTGGTACCTTCAGGCCTTAAGGGTTAACCTGCAGGAGTTTAAAATGCTAGGTCACTGGGGTATGTTGTGATAATGCCGTGTCAGGGGTTTCCGACTGGCAGGTTTTAAATTAAGGAGGTTGCACCAGTGACCAGGGTCATAGTTATCGTTCTTACAGAGAAATTTACCCTCACAAGTTATTTAAGAAAGTACAGTTATTTATAATATTTATGTTAATTTATACGTTTAAATAAAAGGCTGCAAGGCCATTTTACTCCAAAAACTAGTCTGAGTCATCCATGATGTTTTTGGAGGGAGGGTATGTGCGGGTAGGATGGTATTAGGTATATGGGCTTAAGTCCTACAGTGTCAAGAGAGTCACAAAGCCAAAGGGGGACCCTAAGCGCAGGGATGGCATGACAGTGCTGGACTGCACATCTGCCTGTCTCAGAATGGTACAGTTCTCCTTATAGAGAAGGGGAGGGGCTGGATGAGAAAGTGTAGGAGATGTGGAAAGGGGAAGTGACGTCAGTCGAAGAGCGGTGGAGGACGAGATTCCCACCCACCCTCCCGATTGTTGGCAGTTGTTGTTTTCCTTTAATAGGATAAGTTATGTTACAAGTTGTAACATGTGTTACCCATCCAAGGATGGGAGTTGTTTGATGGTACCCATCCATATGATGGGGGGTTTTGCTGGTACCCATACATGGAAGGATGGGGATTGAAGTTGGTACCTTCAGGCCTTAAGGGTTAACCTGCAGGAGTTTAAAATGCTAGGTCACTGGGGTATGTTGTGATAATGCCGTGTCAGGGGTTTCCGACTGGCAGGTTTTAAATTAAGGAGGTTGCACCAGTGACCAGGGTCATAGTTATCGTTCTTACAGAGAAATTTACCCTCACAAGTTATTTAAGAAAGTACAGTTATTTATAATATTTATGTTAATTTATACGTTTAAATAAAAGGCCGCAAGGCCATTTTACTCCAAAAACTAGTCTGAGTCATCCATGATGTTTTTGGAGGGAGGGTATGTGCAGGTAGGATGGTATTAGGTATATGGGCTTAAGTCCTACAGTGTCATGACTCATCAGCTGTCAGTGGGCTTCCTTGCTGAGAGTTGAAATGTAAACAAAAGAATGCTAGCAATAGAAAATTCTGCACAAAGACAGTGTGCCCCCCCCCCCCCCCCAATCCATACAAGGCCCTTCACATGACCAACTGTAAATATTTCTTACAGGGCAAAAAAGACACTTCAATAGTAACAAAGTTTTTTTGGATCAAGACAGGTAAAATATGCTAATTACAAATTTCAGTATATATTTGGTAGAAAAGTGTAGTTTGGCTTTAAACTGTAACAATGTCTTTCCTATAATTTTTTTCATGGCATTTTTGACCTCCTTATTTCTCAAGCTGTAAATAAACGGGTTGAGTGTTGGGTTAATGATGGTGAAGACTACACTGATGGCCCGATCGTAGGTCGGTGAGTAGATGGAGCTTGGCCGAAAGTACATGAATATTACTGTGCTGTAGAAGAAGATGACCATAGTGAGATGAGATGAGCAAGTGGTGAAAGTCTTTCTACTTCCTTGGGATGACTTTAGAGTTAACACTGCTCTGATGATGAGTACATAGGACGCAAGGATTAAAAGCACTGGGGAAAAGATGACAATGGAACTTTCAATGAAATTAGCTGTCTGCAAAGTGACTGACAAGCCATAACAGGATAGAATGATTATGACGGGATAGTCGAGGCAAGCAATAATCCAAGAAAAAGCTACCAGGCTGATATAAGTTCTCTTGTTCATCATCAAAGAGTAATGTAGGGGAAAACATACTGCACAGTAGCGATCAAAGGCCATGATGGCCAACAAAAAACAATCCATGTTGCCCACTACTATGAAGAGAAAAAGCTGGAGAAAGCAGTTATGGGTGGAGATGTGGGTGTCTCCAGACAGGAGACCATGCAAGGCCCTGGGGATGATAATGGAGGTAAAACATACATCCACAAAGGCAAGGTTTCCCATCAAGATGTACCTTGGTGTGTGAAGCTGGCGCTTTGACACAATAAGCATTAAGATGAACAGATTTACCACAATGCAGAGGATATATGTAACCAAGAAGAAGCAGAGGACAGGCAAAAGAAGATGAGGTGTATCGGAAAATCCCAACAGCACAAAACCAGAAAAAGTCTTATTTTCTTGAAGCTCCATATGTACGGTATGTTAGCCAGTTATGTGTATGATAAATCCACAAAGATTACTGGATGAAGCACATCTGAAGAAAGTGAAATTTTGGTTTAAAAAATAATAAGTCAAATGGGGATAACACACAACTAACAAATCAAAGGGACTATGCAGACCAATGCTGGATACATTGAAGGACAGGTCACACGTATACAGTACTTATTGGGTGACCCAATAGTGAGAGCGTTTGCGAGTAGCATCACAATATCCATAGCAATCCATATACAGTAGCTTCTATGGGGCCTGGGGGTGGACACGAGTCCCATTAAGGGAGCTGTTGAGGCAAATTAAACATAGAAAATGTTGATGATAGCACAAATCCAGTACTGTATTTTTATGATCTGAAAAAATTGCTGTTGACACTGACCCTGTACCTCTTGTTACATTTCCAAACAAGAAGACCTGACATCAGATACACAGGAGGAAACCGCAGAATCGTCGTCACTAGTCACAGATCCCCTACAAGCTACGCAGGAAGGGCATTTTGTTTAGCTGCCACTGTAGTGTAAATTTATTGCCCTCTGGTGAACTCAGCCAGCACTGAAATGAACTGCATAAGCAATACCCTCAGTTAAAAATTCACAAGACAGCTATTTGTAGTTCTGCAAAAAAAGCAAAACAAAAAACAAACAGGAGTTTTAGGAAGTTTTATTTCTGCAATAATATACTATGTTGTGATGGCCATTATTATTGCTACTACAACACTTACTACCAGACCACATCTTTCAGCACTTGCTTGGTGTGGGGGGAGAAAGCGTAAAATTTACTCTAATGCCGCGTACACACGTGCGGACTTTACGGTAGACTTTGTCCGGCGGACTATTCGACGGACTTTACGACGGACTTTCCGAATGAACGGACTTGCCAACACACGATCAACCAAAGTCCGACGGATTCGTACGTGATGACGTACGACCGGACTAAAACAAGGAAGTTCATAGCCAGTAGCCAATAGCTTCCCTAGTGTAGTTTTTTGTCCGTCGGACTAGCATACAGACGAGCGGACTTTTCGACCGGACTCGAGTTCGTCAGAAAGATTTGAAACATGTTTTATTTCTAGGTCCGTCGGACTTTTGAGAAGAAAAAGTCCGCTGGAGCCCACACACGATCGAATTGTCCGACGGAGTCCGGTCCTCCGGACCAAGTCTGCCGGAAAGTCCGCTCGTGTGTACGCGGCATAAGACTCTGAGATGCTGAAAAAGACTGGTAAACTACTGAGGAAGGCATAGTTACAGGTGGTCCCCAAGTTACAAACATCTGACTTACATACGGCTAGAGTTGAGCCGAACACTCCCCCGTTTCGGTTTGCGGCAGAACATGCAAACTGTCAAACAGTTTGTGCGAACACGCGAACACGGTTAAAGTCTATGGGACACGAACATGAAAAATCAAAAGTGCTAATTTTAAAGGCTAATATGCAAGTTATTGTCATAAGTGTTTGGGGACCTGGGTCCTGCCCCAGGGGACATGTATCAATGCAAAAAAAAGTTTTAAAAACAGCTGTTTTTCGGGAGCAGTAATTTTAATAATGCTTAAAGTGAAACAATAAAAGTGAAATATTCCTTTACATTTCATACCTGGGGGGGTGTGTATAGCATGCCTGTAAAGTGGCGCATTTTCAGCGTGTTTAGAACAGTCCCTGCAGCAAAATGACATTTCTAAAGGAAAACATAGTCATTTAAAACTGCTTGTGGCTGTAATGTATTGTTGGGTCCCGGCAATATAGATGAAAATCATTGAGAAAAACGGCATGGATTCCCCCCCCACCCAGCCCATTACCAGGCCGTTTGGGTCTAGTATTGATATTAGGGGAACCCCACATCCAAATTGAAAAAAAAAAGGAGTGGGGCCCCCAGGCCCTATATACTCTGAACAGCAGTATACAGGCGGTCCCCGGGTTACAAACAAGATAGGGACTGTAGGTTTGTTCTTAAGTTGAATCTGTTTGTAATTTGGAACAGGTACATTTTTTAAGTGTAGCTCCAGGAAAAAAATCTATTTTTAAGCTTTTTGGATAGCATAGGGAAGGGTTATCACCCCTGTAACATTTGTTTTGCTGTCTGTACCCCTGTTCAGAAGATTAAACCTCATTTTCTGTCCCAATGACAATTGGATTTTGAAAATTTGGGGGTTTTAGGGAAACAAGGATTGGTGATAATAAACCATCAGTGGAAACACCTTTTTCCCATATTAACTCTTACAGGAGAGAATTTCCCTTCCTAGGGGTAGATTTCCTCCCACTTCCTGTTGTCTCCCTCCATTTGTAAGTAGGAGTCTTTTGTAAGTCGGATGTTTGAAAGTAGGGGACCGCCTGTATACTATACGGCCTGCCCTATATACTCCGCAGAAAATTGGGCCTTAGGTGTTGGTGGTACCAGAACACTGTAAGCCCTCACAGTTACTCTTGGTGGGCGCAGGAACGGGCCCTGCTGTGAAATAATAGATCAAAAATTTTAATTACATGCCCCTGTTAAACAGGGGCAGAAAAATTGGGTCTTAGGCAGTGGTGGTGGTGGCACAACACCGTAAAGCCTCACAGTTACTCTTGGTGGGCGCAGGAACAGGCCCTGCTGTGAAATATTAGATCAAAGATTGTAATTACATGCCCCTTTTAAACAGGGGCAGAAAAATTGGGTCTTAGACAGTGGTGGTGGTGGTGGTGGCACAACACTGTAAAGCTTCACAGTTACTCTTGGTGGGCACAGGAACGGGCCCTGTTGTGAAATATTAGATCAAAAATTGTAATTACACGCCCCTGTTAAACAGGGGCAGAAAAATTGGGTCTTAGGCAGTGGTGGTGGTGGTGGTGGCACAACACTGTAAAGCCTCACAGTTACTCTTTGTGGGTGCAGGAATGGGCCCTGCTGTGAAATATTAGATCAAAAATTGTAATTACATGCCCCTGTTAGACAGGGGCAGAAAAATTGGGTCTTAGGCAGTGGTGGTGGTGGCACAACACTTTAAAGCCTTACAGTTACTCTTGGTGGGCGCAGGAACGGGCCCTGCTGTGAAATATTAGGTCAAAAATTGTAATTACACGCCCCTGTTACACAGGAGCAGAAAAATTGGGTCTTAGGCAGTGATGGTGGTGGTGCCACAACACTGTAACCCCTCACAGATACTCTTGTTGAGCGCAGTAACGAGCCCTGCTGTGAAATATTAGATCATAAATTGTAATTACATGCCCCTGTTAAACAGGGGCAGAAAGATTGTGCCTTAGGCATTGGTGGTGGTGTCCTGAACCAAAAATATTCTTAGAAGCTAGCATCATCAAGATTGAGGAGGAATAGGATAGTCACTCAGCATAACAGGATAGTCACTCAGCATAGACAGTCTTCAAGGGATCCCACATCCATAGAAAAATCAATCGGTTACATCAGCATCAGGTGCTTGGTAGCTGGTGATCCAAGACTGATTCATTTTTATGAATGTGAGCCTATCAACAGAGTCTGTGGACAGGCGCACTCTGTGATCGGTTACAAACCCTCCAGCAGCACTGAATGTGCGTTCAGAAAGAACGCTGGATGCAGGACAGACCAGTAGCTTAATTGCATATTGAGCAAGCTCTGGCCAGTGGTCCATCCTCAAGACCCAGTAACCCACTGGATGCTCTGTTGGAAAGGTCTCCAAGTCTGATCTTGCCCCTATATATTCCTGCACCATGTAATGCAGACGCTGGCGATGGTTGCTGGAACTGATCAGACCTTGGCGCTGAGGACTGAAGAATTGTCTGAAGTCATCGGTCAGCCGGCCACCTTCTCCACCGCTCTTTCTGTGACTGAACAAAGCCTCAGCAAGACGTTGTCCAGCACCAGGAATTGTAACCTCCCAGGCTCTGGAAACGCATTGCACAAACCTTTCTTCAAGGCCTCCTGAAGATGTTTTATCCTCTGCTCCCTCTGCCAAGGCAGGATAAGTTCTGCAACCTTACCTTTGTAACGTGGATCAAGAAGGGTTGCCAGTAATGATCCCTCTCCTTGATACCACAAATCCTAGGGTCCTTTCACAGGCTTTGCAGGATCAGGGAGGCCATGCAGCATAAGTTTGCAGAGGCATTCGATCTTGAGTCCTCTGGCTCACTAAGGATCGCATGATCCGCAACCACCTCCTCCCAGCCACGTACAACTCCATGGGTTTCTGGGGACTGAAAACGATCCCTTGAAGGCTGCTGCTGAGTGCTATCCTCCACCTCCATGCTGACACAATCCTCCTCCTCCTCTTCTTCCTGTGTGTTCAGCGGGCCCGCAGGAATACTATCTGGATAAAGAGGGCCTTGAGAGGTAAGGAAGTCCTCCTCTTCCTCCCGCTGTTCTGCCTCAAGTGCCCTGTACATTATTCCACGAAGCGTGTGCTCCAATAGGAAGACAAGAGGGACAGTATCACTGATGCATGCACTGTCACTGCTCACCATCCTCGTGGCATCCTCAAATGGTGACAGGACAGTGCATGCATCCTTGATCGGTAGCCACTGGCGTGGTTAAAAAAAGCCAAGCTCCCCTGACCCTGTCCTGGTGCCATACTCACACAGGTACTCATTGATGGCCCTCTGCTGCGTGTGCAGCCGCTACAACATTGCCAACATTGAGTTCCACCTGGTGGGCATGTCACAAATGAGGCAGTTCTTGGGCATGTTGCATTCTCTTTGAATGTCAGCCAGCTGAGCACTGGCATTATATGACTGGTGGAAATGACCACAGACTTTCCTGGCCTGCCTCAGGAGATCCTGTAAGCCTGGGTACCTGCTCAAGAACCGCTGCACCACCAAATTCAGGACGTGAGCCAAACAGGGAACATGGGTCAAGTGTTCCTGTCAGAAGGCGGAGAGGAGGTTGGTGCCATTGTCGCATACAACCATTCCTGGCTGAAGCTGGCGTGGCTTCAACCACCTCTGAGCCTGCCCCTGCAGAGCTGACAGAATCTCTGCTTTAGTGTGGCTCCTGTCCCCTAAGCAGACTAACTCAAGCACCGCATGGTATCTTTTTGCCTGAGTG